>JAPTHN010000001.1:82055761-82428258 GCA_026936325.1 Platynereis dumerilii | reverse complement strand
ATTGTCAAGTTGACTGATATCACTACATGTCGTGTCTTTTACAATGAAATGAGTGGTCAAATTGACAACTTATCATTGACATATTTTGACTTCACTGATGAGTGGTATAACATTCACTCGGTCTGACTTAATCGTAAGTAATTGGCAAACTGGCACAGGAATTTGATTGAGGGAAATAATCAGAGTGAAAACACAAACATAATCAAAATGTTTACCAAAAAGTCCACTGTTCAGCCACAGTTCGAGATGTAAATGTAAATGTAGGATTTTTTATAGTTCATTACACCAACGAAGTCACTCTCAACAGACTTTCCAATTACACCCATGGCAGGCCTGTCCAAGCATGAGCCTTTCTCAACTCCCGGGGAGTATACAGCCAGGCAGCCGTTTCCAGCGCACACAGTGCTAAGTCACTCTACAATCGCCATCACTGCCAGTAGCCAAGTACCCATTTACACCTGGGTGGAGTGGAGCAAAGAGTTATGGAGGATCTGCTCAGTTCCTCCATGCCATGGTTGGGAGTCAAACCTGCAACGTCTCAGTTTCCAGGCGAGCACCTTATCCACTAAGCCACGGCACCTTTTTGAATTTGCATTTGCAAATAGCGTATTAAAATCAAAAATATTAAATTAAAGTATTATCAAGCAACATTGTCAACATTGTGAAGCTGCATCAAAATTAATCCAGCTCGTCCTGACACAAAAATGTGCACAGACAAGGAAAATTGTACGGCTGATGAGAAATAGATGATGTCAAAATGCAAATGGGAGGAATATAAAATTTTCCATTTCAATCCTAAGACTAGATGATACAAGAAGAAGAGAATATAATAACATCATTATAAAATGCCATAGCAGTCTTTACAATGTATGAGGCAGAACAGACATTCTATTAATAATATGTAATAATCCACATACAATGTATTTTTGACATAACAATATCTTGGCTGAAGGTCAACTGTCCGGACTGGGTAAATCTAATAACAACAAATCATACTCATATTACACTGGGGAAAATGTAAGTGTACTCATTTTCTGCCATGTAAAACTGCTTCGTTTCTATTTTGCATGATTTAATAAAGTCCTACCAGGCTACAGTTACACAAAATTGTCATTTAATTTTCTGATACTTTTCTTTGTACTATGATAATATGACAATATGTCTATGTTTGTACTCTCCATTCCAACACAAAAATTTGCTTTTTTAGAAAGCACAATGAATTATATCATAGTATACAACCCTGTCAACCCATATAATCATCATAAGACAAAATCACATGTAATCAGAAATTGTCACAGACTTTGATGAAGGTGTAGTTGTTCCTGCAATAAGCTGGCACTATTGCTGTGACATGAAAGGATTGCCCATGGGGCCGAGTGAGAGTGCTTTATATTACTTTGTACAGAAAGAAGGGGATGCATATCACAGGGAGGTTGCTTATAAGATAGTATCATTTACTTCATTGCAGGCCTGACGGATCAATGTACATAGAGTTACCTAATGTCATTGCAGTTTTTACAATGACAAAATGAAGCAAATACATACACTGTCTAAACGAAGCAAATATGCTATCTGGAGACTTAAGAGTAGGGGAGACCGGGGTTAGTTGAATCGCCAATTTTGGTCGCGTTCTGCTGAGCTTATGGTAGTAGATACAGGTACAATATTTTAGCAAGTGCTAGCTACAGTATTCACCTCAACATTCCGTGGAACAACTTTGTTTAAAATATTGACAAGTTCTCACTATGAGCTTGAAAGTACCTCGAGACCCGGGGCCGGGGTTAGTTGAAACACCGCATGGGGTTAGTTGAATCATTCAGAATAAACTAGCAAAAAACATATTTACTGATAAAAATTTGTTCAATAAACATTAATAATACAGCAACTGATTCCGTAATAGCAATTAGGTTTAACACTAGGAATTATGCATTTCAGAATTTAATACAAAATGTATAACAAGCAGCAATATCAAACTTGAAAGAAAATTTTGAAATCTTTGGAAATAATGAGATGGTTGCGCAGT
Organism: Platynereis dumerilii; assembly: GCA_026936325.1. Classification (NCBI taxonomy): domain Eukaryota; kingdom Metazoa; phylum Annelida; class Polychaeta; order Phyllodocida; family Nereididae; genus Platynereis; species Platynereis dumerilii. Next base: position 82,426,235 of record JAPTHN010000001.1, on the reverse strand, counting down.
ATGAAAAGTAATTCAGACAGTGATGTTAACTGATCAGAAAGATCTTTGTAAGGAGACAAGTCATTGGGAAAATGAGTTTTTGGATGCTATCTCTTTCCTGCATTGTATTAAGGTGGGAACACTTCATTACAATGTCAGCAAATGGCCGACTTGGCTGCTGATAATAATTCGGTTATTGAAATGACCAGTGTAACACCCTCTCGTTTTCTGCTTTAAGACACTGATATTGTAAAAGTAAATAATATATTGTTGCCTGAAGAATATAACATTCTTGGGCTACTGTTCAACATTATCGTTTAGCAATTTGAAAAGGCTTCTTCAAGGGGCTGCCTGGGTATTTCAGCAGGCATTCATCCTATTTCCTTTTTTCTGATGTATGTTATTTCAGCAAAAAACACCAACAGGATCAAACTATACAATGCAGTAATGATTATTTATGTTGCTGTTAATGACGAAACTACGCATAGCATTGCTTCAGTGATTCAACTAACCCCATAAAAAAAGGTTTCAACTAGCCCCAACCCAACATGTGGTTTAGGTCACCCATTATAGCACTTTAATCAAAGGCTTACCAAAAAAAAGTCTTTGCCTGTTATTTGTAATACCAAAGGCTTCCAACTTTTCATAAAAAATGTTGCACTAAATAGTCCAAATAGCATACAGGTCAACATTTTTTCAACTCCAAATATTTACTCCAGGAGCACAAAAATCAACTTAACAGTGTAGTGAAGTACAAGTTTCGAAATAGGAAGTGGTGTCATGTCTTGATGAGTGAATAATCTACCAGAAGTCAAATTTGGATAAAAAAATTCAACCCCGGGGAATAAGAGCGAATATTCAACTACCCGCGATTCAACTAGCCCCGGTCTCCCCTACCATATGTACCAGGTATGCAATATACATTACAAAACAATTGATTACAGACTAAAGGCAAACTCATCCAACTCTGAGTACTGTGTGAACAGATGAAAGACTAAATATAAAACGCAACTTTAATTCATTTTGTTCAAATGCATCCAACAAAAATTGATTCTGGTTGCAAAAATAAAAGGCACTGACCTTGAACGACGACTGCTGTTTTCAGACCTGATGAGAGGTTGAATCCTTAACCTGTTCGGTCTCCTCCTCCTTGCTCCGGGCGATATGATGATGGGCGACACGGCCCTGTTTACTTTGAGGTAGTGGTCCGACCCTTCAACCTTGAGGCTACTTTGCGTAGAACCTGTCGAGCAGGTCGAGTCTTTACTGTCTCTGGGCTCAGGGTTATGAGGCGACACAGCCCCATCCCTGGGCGGAGTTTCGGGAGTCTCTAAGGTAGGGGTCCGTGGTATTTTAGGCCCTCGCCTCATTATCGGGCTCTTCATGGCAGTTATAATACGATCTCCGCCCGACTTGAACTGCTGGAATAACCCTAATTTGGGCGATTTGAGGCTAGTTGGTCTGTTAGCATGGGTACTGCCTCCGTCCGATACAGGACGGTTGCCGTTAAGTTCGGCATTAGCCTGCTGCACTTTGGAGGTGCGATTGTGATTGAGAACAACAGGTGAATCGAGATCATCGGCGTCGGACGGAGACTCCACCGTTATAGTGGGGTGTTTCTGCAGCATGCGGAGAGGCCCCCTGCGTTGCTGCTGCTGGGAATGGTCCGCCCGAGGAGAGGGCTTGGGGCTGGGGTGCGGCGAGGGTTGAGGCGAGGGGTCAGGGGGGCCCTGGACGGAGGCCACGCTGTAGAAAGTGTCTTCCTGGGAGGGGGGCTCGGTGCCAGGGGGCTCGGTGCCAGGGGCAGGGACTGAGTTGTTGATGGGGCTGGGTTCATCTCCGGCCGCCATGAGGCACTGTGGGCGCCTCCCTCCTGCTTTGCCTTGGCTGCCCCCCATGGCGATGTCATCCGCGGCACCCGTTGTCTCGTCCTGCAACAAAGGCCGCTCCTCCGACCATCGCCCTGCGTCCTCCTGCAAAATAACCAAGTGCATTAAGTAATCTCGTAAACTACGGTAAAGATATCAACACTGATTCAACCGCAGTGCCTGGGCAATTTCGGCATTGTGTGGGCAATAGCCATAGGAATAAATGCATTACACTGCAACCAGCACTCAGCTGACCACAATATTCTGCCTTCAACCAACAGAAGTTGACAGAACAAGGCGCAATCCTGTGTTACTGTTGTGTAAACACTCTGTATTAATGTAGCCTTGTTGGTGGTGCTTGAGGGTTGTGGGGAAGGATATTTGATATCGTCAAGTGGGGGACCGTGAAGTGCTACAGTGTCAGAAAGAATCACCGCAATATAACCTGAACATAGATCACCATTTTTCTTTCCATAGATTACACTTTACGTAGGTGTCATATATTATTTTTTCAGGGCAAACGAAAGATACAGAATAAAAACAAAAGGCAAATATACACCTGGAGTCAAATTCTGCTGTCACGAACACATATGAATGGAATTGCTCTTCCCACAGATTTTGTTCTTTATGCACCAAACTCAGTTATTAATGGAAATGACAGTTTTGTATCAGCTATTCACTAAAAGATTATGTTTCATTGTGCAATAGTTATTTCATATGAATATATGAGTCGATTTGATATACAATCATTCACACTAGTTGCTGTGATGAGCTCCCTGACCAAGAGCAATCTTGTGATATGCAACCTCCTGAGTTATACCTCCTCCTTCAGCATCAAGTTGCATCTACATCTATAAGTGTTTAAGCTGAGCAGCCCCTGCCTCATTCTTTCTGCACAATACACACCATCGTCCTCACTCATTCAGCCACTTACCATGCATTTTCCTTCTTATTTCCCACAAGCCTTTCAAATGTGCTATCACCTACACACACTCTCAGCCCCGTTTTCCCCTCGATTCACCAATATTTCCATTATTTCCTTTGCTGCTGACACCATTCCTTCGTCAGCTTACTTCCGTTTCGTCTGCTTTGTTGTGATCAAGGGGGATCCAGCATAACCAGCATTTTCGCGCCGTTTCTAAATGCAACTTAGGGCCAAATTAAAGATTAAAGTGTGTGTCACTTTGTCAAGTGCAATTTACCTTCACACCTATCAATACACACTGCTCAATCATTTGGACCAGTCTCTGTTACCCCACTTAATTAAGTGCTATTGAGATCATCTGTCAAACCTTCTGGTAAAGTTCACACTCACACCCGAAGTGCAATTAGGCCAAATTCACAATGCTCATAGGCCTGCCTCATTATAAAGTTAATCCAAACTTGAAAGGTCACATGGAACCAGTACTTCATGGATGAGGCACTGGTGGAAGAAATGCTGACATAATTTTTGTTTTCTGCTACTTGGTGTATGTGCCGCTCACACTTTTTAAAAGTCAAACAATGATCAGCACTTGCATGTTCTTTAAAAAAAAATACTTTTTCTTACTATTACATCAATAAACATCTATCTATCTATCTATCTATCTATCTATCTATCTATCTATCTATCTATCTATCTATCTATCTATCTATCTATCTATCTATCTATCTATGCATCTGTCTATCTGTCTACCTATCTATCTATCTGTCTACCTATCCAGCTACCTATATATCTATCTATCTATCTATCTATCTCTGTCTACCTATCTATCTATCTATCTACAATGTATCTATCTATCTATCTATCTATCTATCTATCTATCTATCTATCTATCTATCTATCTATCTATCTATCCGTTTACTTATATTACACACATTTCAACTGTCAATTTATATATTGTGACCTAAGTGAAATCACAAGTTCAATTGAGTGATGGCCTGATGGGTGCTATGACTCAGTCACACAACACTCAGTGCTGCTCAGTGACTTACAAACAGTAAAATATCACCTCACTGACAGCAGTGATGGAAATGGGGGGGAGCTCAGGGGAGCTGAGCTCCCTTGACAAAAAAACAGGGGGAGCTGTACCCTGCTACAGCTCCCCAATGGTCAGTGGTAAAATTACAATTATCATGTTACTTTTTCAGTCCTCATGGTGTTTTTTAAGCAAAATTATGGTATAGTGGAAGAATTCTTTCCATATTAAAAATTTGGAATGGCGAGCCACTGCTGCTGGAGCCGAGAGCTCCCCCGACGAAAATTTTCCATTTCCATCACTGACTGACAGTGAGGTCTCACTCCTTTAATTTATAGATCAAGATACGTTAAGATTACCTGCCATAGGGATGTGACCTCACAAACAACATTTTCATGCAATTCTCTACAAAAAAGTTCTGTTCAACTGCAATTACATTTTCTTAAATGCAAAGTCATTCCGCTCACAACTTCTAAGGTTTCTATTCATTTTGGAATACATTGTTGAAACGAAATGTTGCCCAATGCAAAATCAGCCAGGCCAACGACAGGTTGCACACTGCCTCCAGCATGCCTCCAGCATGCCTACTCCTCAAAAAACCTCATGTTGTTTTTACTGTCCCCTATAATGGGTATATTCTAGTATATATATATATATATATATAATACAACTAGAAATGCCCATTGAGGCACATTTTCGGGGCGAGGAACCCCCCGACCGCCTGGTATACCAAATTGCCCATTACCCAAACACATGTTGATGCCCTCTGGTACCGTTGATGCCCTCTGGTACCTATGATGACTGGTGAGGGAATCTGCTGACACATATATAGATGAAGCCAGCAAAGTTGTTTTGTCCTTATTAGTTTACCTCTTACTCTTTTATACAGATAGATTCAAAATTACCCAAACGAGCACCCACACCCTAAAAGCAACCTCTTTTATTTAAAATGTCTACTTAAACGTGGTTCCTCATCGTAGAGACTTTGTTAAAAAGTATTCGCCTATAATCAGCATTTCCCAATGCGCAATCTCCCTGAGATATGCCACCTACCCATTGATTACATACTACAAGACAAAACTGCATAGTTCTACATGTAGAGCTCTAGCTACCCAGCCAGCATCCAGCCATCCACACCTTCACGACACTGTTACCTGAAGATAGAGAGTGGTCGGTTAACAAAGCTACAAAAACATCTGAAATGTCTGAATGACTCAGAAATCCGAATACCACTTATATAAACGAAACACCCTGCTTGCAATGTCAGCATCCCTGTGTGAATAGCTGTTTTGCCAAAGGCCACTGACACCGGTTGGCTTGAAACATGGCTTGAAACATGCCTTTGGCTTTGGTGGTGTGGAAAGCTGACCATAAAAAAAGAGAAGCAGAAAGAAATTAAGAGAAACAAAATGTGGGAGAACAACATCATAATGTCATTTGTTCTAAATTGGGCTCTTCTGAGAAAATTGCTCAATAATTGTTTTCCCAATTGTCCATAATCGAGTTGGTTTCCATGACCACACTTCCACATTGTAGTACACTGACAACACCAGTAAAAGCAATGCAGGAAAACCAATGCTGCACATACTTCCTCTCTATGAAACCTTTTTCTCAATGAGGTGCATACCTTATAATATCATTACACAGCTTCTGCATCTTTATTTTTGACTGAAACTTTATTATATGTCACCCAAGAGGCTTAATACAGTGTAAATGACACTTCTTCAGATGACTCAAATATAAACCCGTAAACGAAATAAATAGAAACCCTTCAGGCTAGCCCTGGACCCCTGGGACAGGGGTCATGAATCCTCCCATTGGGAAATCATGAGATTTCAGAGACAGGGTTAGGAAGAATTGAGATATCTCAAAGAATATGTCAAGCTTATTAATTTCAATTATACCATCTAAAAGTAAACAAAATTTCTTACTGACGGCACCTATTTCTATATGTATACACTTTAAAATGAATAAACCCTCATCCTGTGAACTTCAAGAAGTGATTTTTTTCTTTATACATTTAAGGTGGCTCGCTACTCATGAAAATTCGTCATTTACGCACATTTCCGCGCAGCCAGGCAGGCCCTATCTATCGTAACGTCACCACTTCTTCTTCTTCTTCTGGAAGTTCCTCCTTTTCATTCAGGAGCACCCTGTATAGGTTGTAGTAAATGTCATATCAGGAACATGGTTATATGTTTTATATCAGCTACGACGATATTGACTACAGCTACTCTACAACTAGATTTTTACAATGTTAAGCAAGCATATTAGCTTCCAACACTCGCTTCCTGTGTAGGTGCACATGGTAGCACAGTTCGTTAATCGTCATATTTATCTCCAGGCACTTGGCTGTTGTGGGCGGGGGGCCGTTCAGTAACTTCCTGAGCCCGTGTTCCCCACTCGTGTCGAAGTCCAGTTCCGCCAGTCTTGTGAGCTTAGGCTCCCGGATTTTCTTGGTGGCTTGGCAGTTAAGTAGGAGATGTTCTCTGTCTTCGTCCGCTAGCTTACAGAGCGGGCAACATTTGTCTGCTCCTTTCGTGAATTTGGCCAACCTCACTCGCGTTAGGTAGGTGTTGGTCAGAAATTGTGCCCGTACTGTAGCGGCTGGGACCAGTCTTGGATGGCTCTGACACGTTTTCCACATTGGGTGAGGGGCATTCTTGTTGTCGTCGGTGTCCAGGAATTTGACTGACGACTTGGTTGTTTCTCTCAATGCTAACGTCCAGTGGTCTTTAATTGTGGCCTTGACATAGGTTTTCCAGGACGCCTTTCTCCATGGTGCAGTCACTGCGGCCTCGATATTGATGTTGTACTTGGTGCATAATTGGACCACCCTCTGAAACCAGCTGTTGCTGTTGTCTAGTGCCAACTGACGTTCGGCTAGGTGTTTGAGGGTACTATTCTCTTCTGCTCCCCTACAGATGGCACCGAAGAGTGACAGTGTACGAGTGTCCAGCTCCGCTTCGAGAGGCAAGGCTCCTATTAACAGGTAGATGGCCTCACTCGCTGTTGTTTTAGGAAGACCCTGAATCTGTCTCAGAAGGTTCTTGTGGTAATTTCCCAGCTCTTCTGTCTCTTTTCTCGATAGGACGGTTGCATCGAGGCCGTACAGTAGTCGAGGGGTTACATAAGTGTTTATGATTTTGATTGCAACGGCCGGACTCATGCCGTTGGAGCCGTGCAGGCCGGTCCCCATGAGAGCGTACGCCGTTCTTCTGCCGGTCTTTATCCTACTTTGTACGTTTGGCGTTAATTTGCTGCATGGCCATTCTAGTCCCAGATGAGTGAAGCTGTTGGTAGTAGGCAAGTCATTGGGTCCTAATGACCAAGTCGGTTCATCTGACTTCTGCGACAGGAGTGTCGTGATGCTACTTTTGCCTGGGTGGATGACATATTTCTGGACGGTCGAGTATTTGTGGCATGCGTTTAGCATTGCTTGCATATCACTGGGACTATCAGCAAGAAGCAATTGGTCGTCCGCACATGTAGGTGCCCCCAGGTAGATACATCCGACATGCAAACCATTCCCTGCTGATTCCAGCTCCTGCAAGAGGTCGTTGATATATAGCTTATACAAGCTGGTCGACGTGACAGCTCCTTGTCTCACTCCTTTCTCGACCATGTAGTCCCTGCTGAAACCATTGTGCCATCTTGTTTTTTCGTTGATGTCTGTATAGAGCTCGTCGAAGATTTGCCACGTTCTTCCACTAACGCCTGATGAGTGAAGCTTTATTTTAAGTCTGACGTGGTCTACTACATCGAACGCTTTTTGGGCATCCAATGCAGCCGCAAAGAGCGGTTTCTTGTCCTTCTTAGCTGTAGCTATAGCCTCTGTTAGGCATAGTGTGGCCATTGTCGGTGTTAGACCCTTTGTAAATCCGAACTGCAAGTTGCTAGATGTTTTATGTAGGCTTGCTTCTGCTGTCTCTTGGAGCAAGTGTTCGACGACTTTGCCGACAAGTGCCGTTATGGTGATTCCCCTGTAGTTTCCCATGATTTGTGGATCTTTGTTTTTCTTCGGCAGTGGGATCTTGAATCCTGACCTGAAGCTGGCAGGACAACATTCTGTCTGTATGATCTTGTTTATGATGTCAGTTAGTATCTGGAGACCTTCGCTTGAGATTCTCAGCAAGTGCTCGGCCTGGATTCCGGACAAGTCTGCCGCCTTGCCCTTATTCAGTTTCTTAATAGCACTCTCAACGTCATAGGGGATAAGAGGTTTCTCCTTTGTGGGCCTTGAGGCGTTATATTGACGTATCAACTCTAGTGTCTTGGAATCTTCCTGGTCTTCATCTTGTGATTTTGACAGCCCTTCGAAGTAGCTTGCCCACATCTCAGTTTGTCTAGCTCCATCAAACTCTAGATTGTCCCCGTCCAATAGGGCCACCTCGGTGTTGTAACTCCCCCTGTTATTCTGAATCAGCCGGTGGAATAGCCTCTGGTCATCTTCCGAGGCAGCCATGATTTCACAGATGAGGCCTTCCCTTTTTTCTGCTGCTTCCCTTCTCTGCATCGCCCGTAGTTGTTTCTTCGCTTCCTTGACCGACTGTGCTAAGTGGTGCGGATGGACCGGTCTGCCTGCTGTCTTCCATCTCCAGAATGCTGCCTTGGCTCCTTTGATGGCCTCAACGATCCCTGGGCTCCAGTGTTTTCTTTGTTTTCCTGGATGTTTCTTTATTTTCCTACTGGGGCTTGCAATTGTTGCAGCCATCCGTAGTATTCCTGTGAGGACATCCAGTGCACCTTCAGATGTGAGTGAGTTGAAATCGATGTCATTTACTTCTCTATCAATAGTTTCTTGATAGACCATTAGGTCCACCTTATTCCAGTTAATCTTCGGATGCTTCTCATCTGACCGTTCAGTCTTCATGCTGCGTTCCTTTCTTTTATGTTCTAATTCTACGCTGCAGAAAATGGGTGAGTGGGTAGAGTTGTTCAGTGGGCCTCCTGCGGGGTCCGAGCTGGCTAGAGATGTGGGATGCCATCTGGACCTGCTGTCTGCGAGGAAGTAGTCCAAATGTGAAGTTTGGTTCATGCCATGGTGCTTGTAAGTCATGTAGTCCTTGATGTCGCAATTTAAATTGGTTAGCTGCAGTTCAGCCATGATTTCTTTTATTAGTCGCTCCTTTTTCCCATCACGGTTGAACAGATCAGCGTTGAGATCTCCCCCGATAAGGACGCTACGTGTGTGCGAGTATTTGCTGACCAATTCGGTTATTATGGCCATGTCATCGGAAAAGTTCTCCACGGCCTCCTTGGACCCACCGGACGGGAGGTAGCAGCATATAATTATGAATTTGGTACTGCCAGGGGCTGCAAGGGATATTGACATTACTCTCTCATTTCCTCCTTCCAAGATCTTAACATACGGATTCAGGTCTTTTCTCCAGATTATTGCTATACCGCCATGGCCTCTTGGACATCTTTCGGGGCTGATATGTTCATACTCGTCCACTGCTCTGACATGGGTTATCCATTCGGGAAGGAGGTCCACGAACGTGCTGCTTGCTTCAAATGACCACAGCCAGTGCTCCTGTAGCAGGGCGATGTCCACTTCCTTCAATGATTCTCTTAGCGCTACGATGTTATACTTCAAGCCATCCAGGTTGTGGGACATGAGGCGAAGTCTGGCTGGGGTCTTTGATTGCTATTCGTCGTCTTCTTCCTTACTTCTATGGGATGCCCTTGGCTCTTTACTGGTTACTGCTTCCTGGCACTGTCTCTGGGCTGCTCGTGCCACCCTGAGTTGTGCCATACTGCAGCTATCCTCGTTCATGCTTTCCTGTAGCAGGAGCAACTCATCTCTGTGGTGGTTTCTTCGAATCTGCTCTCTAGTGTGGTTTTCGGCACTGTTACTGGTTGTACTCGCTGTTGTTTCCTGTCCCTCTCTGTCCTTGTGTTGTTCTCTTCCTAGCCGGTTCGGGGCATTGTTTGGCCTGCGCCAATTACTTTCTTGGGGGTTCCTTTCCTGTGGGTTGCGGTTGTTGCGCCGGTAGTCAGGCCTATGGTTGTGGTTTGCAGATCTCCCTCCAGCTGTTGCACCGGTGTGTCTCGGGTAGCTGTGTGACTGTTGGGGGTACTGATGCTGATGGTCTGCAAAGCCAGTTGGTGGCTGCGTGTGGTTCCATGGCATGTGTGTATGTAATGGCACCTGTACAAAAGGAAGGTTGTGCAGATGTGGCTGCCATGCTTGGAAGGACGGCTGTTGTCCTTCCGAAGTCTGATGGCTATGGTATCTGCTGTGTCTTGCCTCCCGTTCCATCCGCTCTATCTTTTCTTCCATTCTTTGCATCCTCATATCTCTGTATCTTTCTTCAAGTAGGAGCATCCTCTCTTCCAGGCTGTTTTCCTCCTTTCTCGGGGGTGAGCCCATCCGGTAGCCTTGTTCAGTGTGCGTGTGGGTTGGACCTGAGGAGGAAAGTTGATCAAGTCTGGCATTGAGAAGTCTGTTGGTCTCCTGCAACTGTTTGGTTTGTGCCTCCAAAGCCGCTATATGCGCCTTGGAGTTACTGTACTGTAGTCCTTTCGCCTGCAGGTCTTTCTCTCTCTGTTGCAGGGCTTTTTCTTTTAATCTTAACATCCTTTGCATGTTGTCTAGCTCCCTTTCCTTTATATCCAGTGCAGCATGGAGGTCTGTGCAGTTGTGGCAGATCCTACCAAGAGGCGTCTGCATACTATCCTCCACTGTTACATGCTGCATGTCATCTATTATTTCATCTGCATGTGGCGTGCCTCGGGGGCTATCTTGCTCACCATTAGATTGGAGCCCGTAGCTCTCAGGTCTGCACGCTGGTGCAGTTGCGGTCCAGGGTTCCTGCTGCGGGCTGTCGGTCACATATTCTCTCACAGGGCTCACGTTTGTTGTGGCGTTTGGTGAGAAAGGTGTCGGGAAGTCATGAATTTTGGGTGCATCCATGTATTCTGAATGCCGCTGCATGGTATGGGCCGTCGGTGCTGCTGGGATGCGGTCCGGACTGCATGTAGTAGCAATAGTCCAGTCATTGCTTATTGCTTCAGCCCTGTTGCCGTTTGGGGAGTCTTCGATTCTCTGCATTGTGTTTGTAGGCAGTTCACGAGAAGAGACTCTTTTGGCGCGATCATTTTTTTCGGTCTTTTTATTCTTGATCTGCTGAAGGACATCTGTTAGGCACTGTTGCATATTCTTGTTCAGCAGTTCCGGCTCAGTGTTTTTGCAGACGTCGTTGACCTGTGCAATGATCTCGCTTATTTTGTGCCAGTCCGAGTCGAAGAATTTCTTCATTCCATTTCCGTTCACTTGTATAGTAGAAGTAGTGTGATACATAGATATAGTGTAAGCATTGTATCCACTAGTGCTGTGCTTTGCTTTGATGGTTGCTTGCACATAGTTTCCGGATTTGTCCTGGAGCAACTCAGTTTGGGTGCAAAGTCCCTGGTTCCTGTTTTCAGTGTAGTATGTGAGGGCAGCTCTTTTCAGCAATTCGTAGACGCCTGCTTGGCATGTTATGGTGACATATCCTGTGTCTTCAGTGCTTTCGCACATTATGGGCCTGTCACTTGCAAGCTTCTTCTTCTTTAGAGCCTTCTCTTTGTTCAGCTGGTAATTCACAGACCTTACTGAGATTTGGGAGAATCTTGGCGTTTTCCGGTTCTCCGTCTCTGCCATCTGCATCTTATGTTGTTGGAGTATTCGGCTTTCGTAGGTATCCTGGCCAAGGGTTGCAATTATGGTGTTTACTATCCCCGACGATGTCCTGCTGTGTCTTGTCCGGGCCCTGTTGCCTTCATTTGACACACTTATGTGTCGGTGGCTTCTCCTGGATAATTCCATGGTGTGGATGCTGAGTCTTGCTTAATCAAGGTTAAGTGCACTATGTTTGTTAATCTTCTACTTGACGCTCAATTTGCAAGCGGTTAAAAGCATCTAAAAGCAATTAGGAGGTAGCTGATCAGTAACTAAAAACACTATTACTACCACTACTAAAATCAGTTACTGACTAAAAACAAAGATGGATGCTCACACTGTCTTCATGGGGCTGGTTGTCACTATTGAGTTTTCCTGCTGGGCTGCTCGTGCCACCCTACAGTACTGGCTCAATTGTTCCCTGGAAGGGCAGACCTTCTGCTGGGCTGCTCGTGCCACCCTGCAGACAGGTCGACCGCAGGGTTGTTGGCCCCTTTTTTTAATTTAGAGAATTTCATGCGTCGGCCGCTTCGTTTGCAATTTGTGCCACTTCTATAGGGATTGGAGACTTCTCGTTTCAAGCATTAGATGCGCCATGAAGAGTACTATATACAGCCGGAGATTCAACTTGATACTCAAAATAGAAAATTTTTACAGGCGATTTTCGGCAAGCAGGTCTAATTTCTCAAAAATGACTTTGTGATATAAATAAATGTTTATATCAATTTGAAGTGTGGTAGGAAGGCATGTCTATATCATCATGTTGTTCCCAACTATCTTTGGAAATAAATGACAAAGAAATGAAAAAATCCTATCTCGTCAATTTTTTTTAGCGCCATTGTTGTTTACATATCCTTGCTATAAACTATATTTTGGACCATTCTAAACTGTTTTTAAGAAATCCTATCTTGGAAAGTTCACGAGTATCGAGCCACCTTAAGGGAAATGTCGTTGTCTGATTGGCCAATCTCTGCCTGTGGTGATGACGTCACAGAAAGCATCTTGTGACATCATAGGATAGTCTGATGACGTCACCATTGTGAAGTCATTAGACTGATGGATTTTGCTTAGCTTTTCATAGACTTGTTGATACTCAAAGTGATTTATTTGTCCTTTCACTTGGAGGAATCACTTTTAAATCTAGTGCCGTCACAAGCAAATTATCTTGATAAACAGAATTACAAATTTTGTGAATATTGATTGAAAATTGGCCATGCTATATCAATTCTCCCGATAGCATGTCAATATCTCAAGATTTTGTATGGGAGTACCCATGACCCATGCTACGCATGGGTCCCAGGGCTACCTAGCCTTTACCCAAAAAACAACCTTAAAATTAGCTTCAAGTGTATCCAAAGCATGTAGGCCTCATGGTAGGATACACCCCTGCACCCTCTCATAACCTCAGTGCCCTCAACTTAGCTCTTGTACCCGCCCACACTTCTTCGCCTCTGTACCAGTCTTGTTACCACATCTGCCCTTGCCTACCCTGAACTAACCTCACATGCCCTCAGCTAGCCTCAAAATCCCTCAGCTACCCTCAAATTACCTCTGCTACCCTCGCCTACCCTCAACTAAACTCAGCACCCTCATTAAAACTCGGCTCCCGACAACCATACTTGGTTCCCTCAACTACACGTGGCTTCCCTCCACTGCCCTCGACTCTCCTCAACTACCCTCAGCTTTAGCCCTTAGCTACGCTTGGTTACCCCATCACAAAACAGTGGTTACTGGGTTGGCATAAGGGTGTATCCTGCCATGAAGAGGCCTGCGCAAGTCTACATTATAGTTTAATCATTAGACACATATTTCTCAAAATGTATGAGACAGAATCATACATTGATTAAGGCACAGAAACAACCGTGCACAGGCACAATCTGATGCCATAAGCATGATATGAGGAGGAAGGTCTGTCTCCTTGGGATTGTAGTTTGGTGAAGTCCTCACAGTCCCTTGAAATGAGAACTGCATGCTGCTGCCACCTGTCAACGGTTTTTGTTTTGCATGCTACTCCAAGAAATAGTTCATATTTTAATTGCTCAAGTCAGACTAGACAATCATGTTTGCTTAGAAAGTTGACAAAGGCCATCAACACATTCAGAAACAGACCATCTTGCAGATGAAAGTTATACGTGAGCTCCACAAACCTCTCGCTTGAGGCAGCACGCGTCCTGCCAATGCTGTAACTCAGCACTGGCAGTTAAACAGCGGTCAATTTGAAGACAGGATAAAGGTAAACTACATTCATGGATGGACGGATGATTGGAGATTTTTACTCGTAGAAACTTGGGCTGAAGTCCACCGAAAGCTGAAAAAAATAGGGTAAGCTTCATTTATATAGCTCTGAAAGCTTACGTAAGTATACCCGAGTCATTATTAGTAAGCCAGCATCCTTTGAAGAAGCCACATCTTCAATGGGCCCAATATTAAATATTCAAGGAGTCCCTGAAAGTGTACTAGCCTTTTAGGGCTACTCTGATGCAACTACCATAATGCTACTTATGAATTTTTAAAAAAGCCTTTTTACAGCATGCACCAGTTTCCTAAATAACCCATCTCCTACACGTGCCGAATCATATGACTCCTTGAGTCTCTCTCACTTACAACATGGTACAAGATTATGATTTATTTACAGGGACAGTCATCAAGTCATGCAGAGACCAATAATTATACTTCTTCATTAATAAACTTGAGTAACAGTCACCAACAGAATATCACCCAAAAGAAAAGAAAAAAGCTATCGACACATCTTTAGAACCACCAGGTAATTCCACTGAAAATTAATGAATTAAATGCTTAATTGGAAAAAATATGCACAGCTTTGGAAAATCTGGCAAAGCTAAATAAAGCAAAACAAGTTTCATCCAAAGGTCACAACAATTAAACTAGCTATTTTTAGTTCAACCAATTTATTAAAAGTGTAAATGCCATTGTCTTCATTTCCTTGGACTGTGTAGTTTTCTGTTGTCTAAAGGTTAAATTGTTTGCCTTTACCCCATCTTTTTTCTTTCTGTCCATCCCTTCCCTCCTTCAGTTGGTTAAGGTGATGTCACATGCGCTATATATATATGAATTGTCAAGAGCACTGAGCAGGTAATTCAAGAGGTCCCCAAAGTTTTTTCACACTTGAAAATAGCACTAAACCCTTGAACATCAGTGCAAATTAAATGGAAGGATTATAGATATAGGACCTTGGGTGAATCGTCTACCCTTCATCTTTCAAATCACATGCACCTTTGCTGTGAGAAATAAACTCACGATTAAATGTGAAGAATAACATATCTCTTAGACCTAATTATTGGAAAATCCTAAATCAATTGTTTCCCACAATAGACAGAAAATTATACAAACTATTTGCCCGAATAGAATGAGCTATGATCAAATCTAATCAACAGGCCAAAATATCCATCACCATCTTTATGCCTTAGGCCAGACAGATTTGATTTTTAGCTTCTCGGATTCCCCTAAAAGAATTTTGGCATACAGAAAAAATAGCTTTTCAACAAATTTTATGGAAATGATATTATAAAAATTAAGATTGTTAAGAATAAACCTACTTTTTCCGTCCTACCGTCTACCGACCGACCATGAAAAAGTGCTTCGAGCAAGAAGATACGAGAAGCTAAAGATCAATTGTGTCTGGCTTTAGCTTACATGCTTAATATTATGTACTACGGATGTATCATTTGTTATTACGCGTATAAATAAGACTCTCTCATACCACCAAATTTCAAATGTTGCCTCATCTTAATTTCTTAAACATTCGTGCCATGCAATCATTTGTAATTTCCCACTTTTCTCTGTGTGGCAAATTAGTTTAATTCAACAATTCTCGATAATAGATGGAATATTCCAGGTACAAATTGCTCCCCCAAATTCACCATGGCCAAAACAAATTTCTTACACAATAGAATTTAACAGTTACATTTTGTGTATCTAATGTCACGACCATCCAATTCAGGGAAACAAGTGAGAATCGTTTTCTTTTTCTACATTTTAAATTCCATCATATATGTACCTGAATATTATTAGTTAACCATTGTATTTGTTGTTTGCTTGGCGGATGCAGGATTTACCTTCCCAAAGATAGCTGTATCTGGGTGAAGCGAACTGAGCCCGGATACAGCTGTCTGAGGAAAGGTAAATCCTGTGCTGTATCTGCCAAAAGCAAACAACAAATTACGAATTTATCCGACCGCAGTATTCAAATACCCCCAAAAATATACCCTGTTTACCGGTATTTGAAAATAAAGACTTGAAGTTTTATAATTAGCCCCCCCCCCTAATTAAAATAAAATCATGGGAATTCAAAGGCAACAAAAAAGAAGAAAGTTCAATTTTAAATTATCTTATGAAAATATTATTCAGTATTCGCCCAAGACACCATAAGAGAAATAAACAAAATAAACCTTTTCTGTTTTGTCTCTTCACTTCTTGTTTTGCCTTGTCAAGTCACAATGAGAGCTCAAGTCACAATGAGAGCTGTGACGTCACTGACTGATTAATAAGAAAAGGTTTATGACGTCACTCAGTAGCACAAGGTCATGAGGGTAGGGGCCGTTAAAGTATGCAGCAGGTCTGGTTTTAGATCAGCAGAGCAGGGCTCAGTATCCATCCCACCTTTCCTTGTGCAATTGCTGCGTCAATGACGCAGCACGCTGCGGCGGCCTTAATACTGGGCGCAGCACCTTCTAACTGGCACTGCTCAATGTTTCAGAAATTTAATTTCCTACATTTTGAGCTAAGTTTCGGCCCTGTACGACCATTCTTTCTATGTCAAAAGTGCGTCGGAAGCGCTCGAGGTTGATGTCCGAAGGTTTGTTTACATGTTACGTTTCCTGTAATTTCTTCATAAATCGGCCTGATAAAAATATTTTAAGTATTCAGCAAGTTTTCTAAAGGCAAATTCTAGATGCTTCCATTTTTTCCGATTTTTTAAAGCCTTAAATCACCCCAAAACCATGCCTCAAAGATTCTGTTATTTCACCCAAGCAAAGATGGCGTTGGCCCAGACCTGTGTTTCCAGACCTAGTCTGGTTTACACAGTGGCGCACCTGGGGGAGCACGCGAATCTCCCTGGGGGGTAGATCAGACCTACCTGGGGGGGGGGGGACCCACTATAAAAAAATGCATATTTTTAGTACACACCTGTTGTATGCTGCTCTGCTTAAGCACACATTTGGTTTGTTTTATTGCACTCTTGTTGAAGCGGAGAAGGAATACTACGGACATCTCTGGATCCAAGGAGGATACGCAGCCTCTTTGGGGCACTAACCGACTCTCTGGGCCAGTTCCTGGCTTGGATAAAGACACTTATAGACATTTATAGCCAATTTGGCACAAAATAGACTCTCAAGGAACTTCGGCAAATACACCTCATCTGGAATATCACTCACTGGATACAATCATCTATAATTTCGTTTTTTCAGCTCTTCAAGGACCAGATAAGTGCATTTACATAACTGTTCTTCCTTTATTGTCTTAGCTTTCTTTGTACGGCCCCTTACATGTCCACAAGTGTCCTTTTCAGGAAAACTCTGGCTTGTAAACCCACCAGGAAGTAGCCAATTCTCCCCATAGACAGCATCCATTTGCATTTTTATTTTTTGTAAACAAACCGAAATCTCTAAACATCCATCCACCTGCCTGTCATATCTTCCCAAACTCAATTGATCTATAAACTAAACATCCTATTCTCACATCCCATCCAATTAGTTTTTGTGTATTTCAATTTTTTTTACAACTTTATCCATATCTAAAAACTTATCATTTTTTAAGCCATTTCTGGCATCCATCTTTTCTCATCATCTCTCCCAATCATAACAAAACTTTGCAGGCTCTTTTGAACCACTTAGATTCATCCGATCTTCACCAAATTTTCGCACAGTACAGTTAAGAACCTCCTTGAAGTAACAAAACCATCATTTCCTGTTTTAATCATCGTTAAAACCCCTTAATTTCGCTCGTACGATAGCGTCTTTTTACCGCAAATCACTCAATTTTTCTCATCATCTCTCCCAATCATAACAAAACTTTGCAGGCTCTTTTGAACCACTTAGAATCATCCGATCTTCACCAAATTTTCGCACAGTACAGCTAAGAACCTCCTTGAAGTAACAAAACCATCATTTCCTGTCCGACTCATAGTTAAAACCCCTTAATTTCGCTCGTACGATAGCGTCTTTTTACCGCAAATCACTTCATTCTTCCATCTAAATTTCAAACTTTTTTCACTCAACTTCTCTTTAACTTTTAAACCAGTTATAATCATCGTAGAAACCTCTAAGTAGGCTCATTCTCTTCGCAATTTAATTCTCTACAAGCTAGTATTTTTCATTTTGAAATTCTACTCAGAATTACTTCTAAAAAACGTCCGTTTCACAACGTCGTTTTACCGCTACACTTAGTGTAGTATAGGCCTACATCCCAACATCCAATCACATCTCTCTATCTCTAACTCCCTTTTCCTCATCCACCTATTCCTCTCACAACCTCATCTATTCCCTCATAACATCCCTCTATCCCTCCACTCCTCTCCCTTTATCTCCCTCTTCTCTACAACTACTATATACTTCAATCTTTCACTTTATTCTCATACTATCACCTCATTGGCCGTCAATATAAACAGTCTATACCATTTTCATCATCTAGCTTCTTTGTAAACATTGTATCTCATTTTCACCATCTACCATCACATCTTCATTTGTAAACATTGTATGTCATTTTCACCATCTAGGACCCAAACGTAAACATTGTATATGGTTTTCACCATCTAGCACCCAAACGTAAACATTGTATATGATTTTCACCATCTAGAACCAAACTTGCTTTTGTATACCATTTTCACCATCTACACCATAACTCCCTTTATTATCCCATAAATACCTCAATCCCACTTCTCTCCCATCACCTTTCACCTCACTTATCCCCTCCCTCACTATACATAACCCCACCCATCTCTACTTTACCCCCTCCCACCCTCAATTACTCCCACCTTTAATTTCACCCAAAACTTAAAAATTTCACTTTCTCACTTTCCCTATACTTAATTTACTTCACTTAACCTCACCTACCCCCACCTACCCCCATCACTTCTCCCCCTCAACCTCCCTCTCTTTCTCTTTCCTTCACCACCTCTTTCACTCTACAACTTCTTTTCTTACCTACACACTTCCCTTACCTCAATTTACCTTAATTACCCCCACTCACCCCCACCTCCCCCACTTACCCCCACCACCTTTTCCACTATAAACTTCTCTCCTCCTACCTATTCACTTCTCTTACCTAAAATTACCTCACTTACCCCCATTTACCCCCACTTACCCCCATCACCTTTCACATATCACATATATCTCTCATCTCTTTCTCATATCATCATCACTACTTATCAACATGAGCGCTGAGCTCAAAAAGGCTAATGTTTCTACACGCGCGCGTAGCCGCTCCGAATCGCGAAAAGGATCTAAACCTCCACCCGTCCCAAATAAACCTCAGCCCCTTCATCTCATGGATGCAGATATTGCAGAACAAGTTCTCAGTCTCCAACGTACTATCAATGAAAGGAGAACAGGTCTCTCCTATGAGAGCATTAGTAACTCATGCAGTCAGTTCGCCAAACAGGGACTAGGCCCTGAAGCAATAGCTGATAGAATTAACAGTAAAATAAAAAACAAACAAAGCTCCCTATCAAAATCCGCCTCCCTAAACAATGCTTCCTCTTCCAAGACCCCCTCACGCGCTCCAACCCCCCCAGATACCCGTCATTCCTCCCCCAATTCTTCCCAAGCCCACACCTTTGCGGGCATCCTAGATAACGAACTTAGTAATAAATTTGCGGCCCTTACAGATGACCAAATATCTCGTATTGACCCCAATGAATCATCAATGGATGCCGATGACTTCCAATTAGTGGAAGACAGAAAAAGACTACGTAAACGTCGTCGCGACTCAAACGTCTCCCATACCTCCACTCCCTCCAACTCCCCGGACAAGTCCCCCTCCAAAAGAGGTAAAAATTCCGCCACTTCCTCCTCTAACTATCCCCCCCGTCCCCCGGCCAGCTCGGCCAGGTCGCACCAAGTCTCAGTCACTCCCCTACTGGAACTTAATGTTAGCCCAACCAGTAAACTCAAATCTTCCATCCTACAAAATCCCACCCCTTCCTCCTCTAAAAAACCAAACACCTCCCAAAACACTAGCACTAGCAAAACCCCCAAAATGGAGGCCCTAATCATAGAATTCCACCCTGGTACCAAAAGGCTTGATGTATTCACTGAGATTCAACAGTACATCAAATACACCCGTACCACCGCCGCCGGTAACGTTCTCATCACTCCTAACGATAGGAACGATTGGGAATCACTCATCAAAATGTCTAACGCGAGATACGAAATTAGACAAACCAAAGGTTCTCAATACAGAGACAGAGCAAAGCGCGCCCAACTAAATCAAACCGGTAACAACACCACACTGAATACTCAATCTAAAGCGAAGGAAAATCTCTTTGCTGTTATCCGCAATGTTGATCAAGATATCAAAGCGGAAGAAATTAAAGAAATATTCAAACTCCCCCATGCAGCCCGTATGTTTAGTGCTGCCAATAACTCTGCCACAAACAGTATCAAAATCGCCCTCCCCGATAAAGCCACTAAAGACAAATACATCAAAGAAGGCATCAAAATTGCCTTCCGAAGGCACAATGTAGTTGATTACCTTCCAAAAAGACCCCTCCAATGCCTCAACTGCTACCAATTCGGTCACTCCTCCAACCAATGTAAGTCCCAATCCCAAACGTGCAAGAAGTGCAGTGGTGAGCACAAACACAAAGAATGCCCCCTCACCCCTACAAAATCAAATAAATGTTCAAACTGTGGTGGCGAACACGCCGCTACCTTCTCAGGCTGTCCTTCTTACAAGCAAGCCAAAATATCAGAAACAACAGTCAAGCTTACCTATGCACAAAAAGCAGCCCCCCCCACGCCTGCCATTCACTCTGTTAAACTTGCTTACACTATTGCAGCATCAATCACCTCTGTCCTTCTGGCATACTCTGTTACACACGTTGTAGACACTGAACAAATTAACAAACTTGTCTGCAAACAGGTCTCGACTGCCTTCAAGACAGTCATCCATCCAGAGCAATTCTCAGCACTCATTAACTAACCATGGCCAGTCTCTTTCATATCAACATTAATTCCATAAAATCTAAATTATTTACCTTAAAACACTATATTCAGGAAACAAATCCTGACCTAATCCTTATTAATGAAACTAAGTATAAAACCAACCAACCTAGTGTTAGAATAGATGGGTACTCAACCCTCGTGCGTCATGACAATCGTGACAACACTGGTCAAGGTGGCACAGCCATAATGGCCAAAAATGGTACCCCAGCAATCCCAATTGATATCCACCCCTCCATTCTTAACCTACACCTTTACTGCTGTGCAGTCTTAGTTACACTCCCCTTAATAGGAGAAATTGCTATCATTTCACACTACATACCGCCAGAATCAAACTCCATTAAAAACATTATCTTCTCTTACTTTCTACAAAAATATAGTAAATGCCTTTTCATGGGTGACTACAATGCCCATAATCCCCTCATTGCCCTACCTATAACCATAATATCCACGGTAGACAGCTCTATCAGAGCCTAACAAATAACCAACTTCTTGTCCTCAATGATCTAGATCAACCGACAAGATACCATTTAGGCACTCTTAGAAACATACACCCCTCATTCTTAGATTTTGCTATTGTAAATGAATCAGCCTCATCATATATAACTGACTGCTATGTGGGATCAGACATAGGTAGCGATCATCTTCCTCTTCACATTACTTTTAAAGAAGGCACAAAATCCCAAGAGCCAGTTAAACTTATTAGAAATCTTAAAAAAGCAGACTGGCCCCTCTTCCAGAATGAAGTACTTGAAGGACTATCCGTCTTCCCAAGTATGGAGATACAAAACGAAGTCGAGATGGATCTTTACATAGAATTAGTCAACAATGCCATCGTAGATGCTTTCGACAAAGCATGCCCAGAAAAACCCTACAAACCCCAGGCTTTCAATATTTCGGAAGACACCCTTAAGGTCATAAAACTTAAACGTAAAGTTCGCAGACTACTAGCTAAAAATCCCTTCTGTCCTATACTTAAAACCACACTCAAAACTCTCACAACCCGAGTTAAAAACGCCATCAAACTAGAAAAACAACAGAAATGGCACGCACTTACTGCAAACTTAGATTACAGACAAGGTTCAGAATTCTGGAAAGCTTTCAAAAGGTTAACAGGTGGTGGCAAAGGGCACCAAACCACACCTATCTTGACTAAAGTAGATGGTACAAAAACAAGTACTCAACAGGAGGCAGCAGACCTCTTTGCCAATCACTTAGCTAAAGTCCACAACACACATCAAGGTCCCATATTCGATGAAAAACATAAACGTAAAGTCGATAGGACAATAAACAATAATAAGCATCTATTTGTCCCAAAATTCAACATCAATCCTGACGAAGTCGTCAATGACCACCCCCTCTCAATGCCAATTTCATGGTGCACTCTTAAAGTCACCCTATCCAAATGTAAAAATTCTGCCCCTGGTGAAGACAAAATAGGTTACACAGTTCTCAAGCACCTCCCAGACCCTGCTGTTAAATTCATCACTGATCTCTTTAACTATCTCATCAGCATAGGCTACTTCCCAAAACCATGGAAGAACGCCTTGGGCGTAATGATTCCTAAACCAAACAAAGACACTAAAATCCCTAGTAACTATCGTCCCATTAGTCTCCTAAGATGCTTAGGTAAACTCCTTGAAAAATCCCTAGCTAACCCCCTAATAGATCACCTTACCCTTGACGGCCACATGAATAAATGGCAAAGGGCCTACCTCCCCCAGATGGAAGCTAATGAGCACATCTACAGACTATTCCATCATATGAAAACTGCCACCCACTTCGGATGGAAAGGTGCCACCATCTTCTTAGATGTAGAAAAAGCCTTCGACTCCGTATGGCACAACGGTCTCAAATATAAACTTCTCTCTTATGATCTCCCAGATAAAATCATTAGAATCCTCTCCTCCTTCCTCCATGATAGAACCATTAAAGTAAGAGTAAAAGACACCATCTCACATGAAGTCCATCTTGCTGCAGGTACTCCCCAAGGCTCAGTTCTAAGTCCAATTCTTTTCAACATGTATGTCAATGACATACCGTTCCCCAACACCGGTCCAGTCCATATCTCCCAATATGCAGATGACTTAGCTCTCTGGACAGTAAACCGTGGTAAACGTCCCTACACAAAAATTCAAAGTCATCTTCGTAAATCCCTATACCAACTAGAACAATGGTGCTCCAAGTGGCGCATCAAAATTAATGCCTCCAAATCACAACTAGTATTATTTCCTAACAATCTCAATAAATCACCCCCAACCTTCGCCCTCTTTGACACCCCCATCCTCCCATGTAAAGAAGCCAAGATTCTTGGACTTCTCCTCAATCCCTCCCTCTCCCTACTTAATCACTGTATCCTTAAAAAACAAACTGCGGTCAACCGCCTAAATCTCCTCCGCTGCCTGAGAGGCACCGACTGGGGCACTAACATCCCTACCCTCCTTCATCTCTATAAAACTTTCATCAGGCCAATCTTAGAAACAGGCTATGTTGCTACAGCAGCTGCCTCTGAACCTGCCAAAAACCATCTCGCCATAGCTGAAGCTAAGGCCCTTAGGATTGCGCTTAAGCAGTTCTACTCTCCTGGCCAACGCCGTACCACCAACCAAGCCCTATACACAATGGCCAATCTCGAACACATCACCTCGAGAATAGACACCCTGAAAAGGAAAGCTCTTGACCGCTACAAAGACTCCCCTCTTCTAGTAGATCTATACAATGCCAATAGGGCTATTAGAGCTCTCCCATACCCGGTCTCCTATCCCCATTCCCACTATCCTACAACCTAAAACAACAAAAAAATAACCTGCCTTAGGCACCCAGTACGGTAGTCAAACCACTGTGGTAATAACGTGCACCTACTGCCCCTCAAGGTCAAAACATAAGAAAACACATAAACTCTCTTCCAATAAACAAATTAATCACATACAAAATCTGACCAACCACCAACATAAAAACACACACAGTCTGGTCTTCAAGCCACTGTGATTATTGCAATTACTCCTACTGTTTCATCATATACATGTTTTTCTTTTCAGATCCCCTCAAGTCTATACCCTTATACTTATTACACTCACAGTACAAAAAATTGACGCGTTCCGAACCCAGTACGGTAGTCAAACCACTGGTGTAATAACTGGCACATCACTCTGCCAGCACAGGGTCAAAACATAAACCACCATCTTCTCAAAACACAACACTACACCATCCACTTAAAGGTATCAAAGGAGGGTGCTTAAAAGCCTTTTAAAGCTCATCCTCTGGAGACTCCTATCAATCACTAACCCAAAACCAAACACTACACCATCCACTTAAAGGTATCAAAGGAGGGTGTTGGTTTTAAAACCCATCCTCTGGAGACTCCTATCATTCACTAAACCAAACATAAAAACTCTCCCATAAATCCTGTAGTTTCAAACATCCACCCCGGCGTTCTTCCTCTTCCAGTTTAAAATCAATCTTCCACCCTGCGACGCTGACAAGACCACTAAACAATTGTAATCTTTTCCAGATCCTCCCGGACAACACACGGATGCCTTCCCAGGCCTTCTCACCCTCCTGACCCCTACCCACCTCCACTCCACTCCGACATAACATTTCCTGGATTGCCACAGCTCCCTCTCTCGAGGAAGGGCCATCCCATCAAAATATTCCAAAAGCTTGTAGGGCGAAAAATCGCCAATCAATCTTGGGCCTTCGGCCCTAAATTTACACTCTTACTTACTTAGCCAGAGTTGGAAAGTTCATATATATGGGGGGCACCTGAGGGGGCACAGGTCCAATATGGGCCTACTTATTAGTAAAACTAAATTGTGATATGGTAACATGATTTTCATTAAGCAGGAAAATTCCAGTGAATAATTGAATAATAATTGAATAGAAGGGTTGTTCAATATTGATGCTCTCCTTGGAAATACTTCTCAAGTTCCTATAACAGCAACAGACTATTTAAAGACATCCATTCTAAATATAGCTCCACAAATGGGCAGGCTCCTTTATACCAAAAGCAGATCATTCATTGACTGGTCAATTCGGACTCATCAGTCTGGCTTTACAAGATAAAGTTGTCAGGCTCAAGTCTCAGGATTGAGCCAAGGTCATCCACTGCGGGTCATTCTACACCAGAGACAAGATGCCTTGTCTGTCCTGGGATTATAGACATGAGGCTAAATAGGACAGTTTTGTGGTGACCTTGCCCAGCAGTAGAATTTCTTCTATGGATCGGATAAATGTAGGAAAATGTGTGTGATGCTGTCCAAATGAACATGGATTGGATGTGACACATGAGGGGTGTCCCAAAAGTTCTGACAAATTTTTTTGGCAGACCTTTCTATATGAAGTAGCTGAATGAAATTTTCACAATACTAATTTCAGGGGTATTGCTATATATTTTGAAAATATGGTTCCTATTGTAAGTGTTTAAATTGGTTTTCTGTTACCATGGAAACAAAAAGTCAGTGCGCCCAGCGCAGCTCAATGTTTTAACAGAAATTCAAGTGTTTATGCTTGTAAATAATCATAGGATTGACAGTAAATTTATACGCAATGGATGATCATGAAAAATATTATTTGGCAGCCTGACGGTAGGCCTACTATCTCAAAGTTCGTCTCCTGCATATAAAGCCACTCCGAATCAGTTTAATTCCTATAGATATGCTGAAACAATCACCAAAGTCCTCCAAACTCTGTTGTTCCTAAATTGTGGAATTTTGGAGTTTCATTTCTTTAAAACGTGAACTGGCAATAATAGATTTTTGGCTAAAATTTTACAGCAAAAATGGGTTCTCGAGTGTGGCTTTATGCAATGTATTTATGTACATGGTATGCTGATAAGGATAGAAGGAGGACACAGCAACGACGCGAAGGATGACTGAAACTGCTGTCTCGACAGCGGACCAAGACACAGATGCAGCCAGAGCTGAAATCAAACCCAGGACCCAGACATATAACCCAGAGCGCTAGCAACTGAGCTGACCCCCTATCAAACATAAATTCTGAATTCATTATTTCATATGGCCAACATTTTACATACAGCAACCTTTAATTCATGGTACATAATACTGACACAAGCTAAAGTTGGACATTAACAATGCTCATGACGTCACAATAAAATGCTAAAAATAGCTCTAAATGTGCTGAAGAGCAGTGCTCTGCTCAGCAATTTAGCATTGTAAGTGCCTGTATGATGGAGCCGGGGGATAACCTTGGGATCATAAATTAAGTCCAAATACTGCTTGGTCATGGTGTACTCGCCCTACTAAACCAAAAAGTAAACCTCTGACTTAATCATGGAATGTTTTATTGGCTAAAAACTTACTGCCAAAATAAAATGTCTAGATTTTTTTTTAACTTTGGTCCAGGCCAAGAGACCCGGCTGACAATGGCATCAAACCCAGGACCAAGTAACTGAAAGCTCAGCGCACCAGATAATAACCGACGGACCACCCTCTCCCCCGCCCTGAAACTAAAGAGAAGACGGGATTCATCCTGGGCTTTAGAGTCAGAGGCAGGAGTTTGAGGCAGGAGTCGGAGGTTTTTGGGGGGAGTTGGAGTCCCTGTTGAACTTTGATTTTCAGTTGCAGTCAGAGTTTAAAATTAACTTGTTGACTCCTGAATAAAATTTACAAAAAAACAATTACAACAATGTGAAATCAGTGGCGGATACAGGGGGGGGCTAAGGGGCACGGGCCTCCCATAGACCACTGAGATTAATAATAGTATTTTGAAGAAAATGCGCCATGACGCGGGCCCATGAATGCCGAAACACGCCCGATGACCCTCAGACCCTGTCTGGATCTGCCACTGGAAATGTATACCAAATTTTACACAAAACTTCTGAACAAGTATTCATGTACAGAACCCAATGGAAACTTCGTAAAATAACTTTTTCCCCCATGTTAACCATGTCACATTTGTGAGAAATAATGCCGATAAGTAGAGTCAGGAGTCGGAGTCAGGAGTCGGAGTCGTAATTCTGGAGACCTAAGGAGTCACAGTCGGAGTCGCTTTTCAGAAAGACAAACGAGTGGAATTCGGTTCACTTACTACCGACTTCGAAGCCCTGGTTTCATCTTTGAATGTTTGGCATATATGGCCCAGCCCAAGGCATATTTCTTTTGCGACGGAATGAAAGTATAAAGAAACGTCTCCTAAAGAAACATCAAGAGACACATGTAAGAAAATATACAAATGCAGAAGAGTACCTCTTGATGTGGCAGTGTGGCTTGAGGGAATGGAATTTGACATTAATAAGACATCATCTAAGCTTGAAATCTCCCAATTTTTTCTCACATAGGCCTGTACATTCATGTTGGTGGCTTTACACAACTCCCACGGAGATACACACTGTTGCTTTTCATTTTTTCAGACAACCACACATTCAGACAATTACATTTTTAAAATGTATTTCTTTGAAAATAAAAAGCCCCGCCCATCCTGGAGATCTAATGGTTGCCCTCTTAACAGTTTTAGTACTTTGATGTCTGGAGAGAAATTATGCAGATGTACAAGAGCAACTCCTCAAATCTAGCTGCAGTTGCTACCAACAATTATAGGGCTTGCTAATCCCCTGCACTTGTCAGTCAGCTGTCTACAAGATAAGCCAAGTAGTTCTGCATCAGCATCATTTCTCCTTGGTAGCTCAAAATTGTCCTATCACTATTTTCCAATGCATTCTGGGAAGGTGGCTGGCTCAGTTGGAAGTGCTTTGGGCTTCGGTCCAGTTGAAGGGTCATTGAAGGGTCACATTGCACAGGCCAAAACCCAATAGCCTTATTTGTCACTAGTATATTTAAAGGTGCCATGCTCTTAATCAGTCCGCTAACTTAATCTCTGTGCATTGTGTAGGCCTATATATGGGGCTTTTAAAAACAGCACTCAAAAGACTCTGACAAGGCATTGGTGTCTCAGGTAACAATAAAACTTATAAAGCAGAGCTAAATATAGATAGCGCAAATCTTGAAATGGAAATCCAGCAGCCCATTTCAGCATTTAGCATTCTGAAATTTAATCAAATTATGAACTATTCGTAGATAAGAGTGGGCAGAGCATTGTCATGATTATCATTGATGACACGGTGTCATTTTTCAAAAATCAATTACGGTTATGAATACATTTCTATTTCTAGCAGACTTCAATGTTACATGTAGCCAGGTAAGTCTATACTACCTCAGGTGACACAAAAGCTCAACAAATTTTAAATTCTAAGAGTCCGTTAATAAATAGAATACATCTGCTAATGCGAGACTTCTACAATTTGTTTGGTGCAAGTTAACAATATCCTTTGTGACCAGAAACAAAAATATTGAACAGAGAAATGTATATGCATAAACTGACTATACCTGCCCCTCTGCTTCAAAGTCGCCACAATCTGTGGAGGGACAGTGAAAACAAGGCAGTTTTAAATTCCTTTGTGACTTTCAAGGGGGGATCCAGAAAATTCCGCCCCCCCCCCCCCCACGTCCCTCCCTGGTGACTTTGTCCTCATAACGAGATTCCCATATGTAGCCTACATTAGAAAAGACCAACTTTGGAAAATGGCAAATGCCGCCGCATATCATTCTAAGCCATAGGCCTACAATGTTTTGAAACACACAAGCAAATATTGAAAGATACAAAAGATACATGAACATGCTTGTCACCTAATATGATTCCATCTCCCAAACACACATCATCACTTAAAAGCATTTGACGCAACCCCAAGAGATACCAAGCTTGTACAATCGTCATGACAACGACAACACTGCCATGGCAACAGAATCATTGACGACAAGAGAGTCGTAGCAACTGTAAGAAAAAACCTCAATTGCATTGTCATTCTAGTTTCCGCTTCCTGTTTTCAAGTGTAGTAGCGTACATCTTTGTGTCCTTTGTCACACAAATCTACCATGAGACTCAAATGAGAAGTTACACTGTACGAAAAGATCATGAGCCTTACATGGGCTTAGCGAAACGGCCTAAGGCCGTTTCGCGAAGTGAATTGAGTGCAAGAAAGGTTTCAAAAATCTGTGCAGTGATGGTCTCAACATCAGCAGTCGACAGCAGGAAATTAGGTCAAGTGAGTCCAGCTTCTTATCAATGATTTAGTTTAGTATTTAACAAAACATGACATATTCATAATCAAAAGTGTCTTTAAAATTCAATTTTCTCCAGTAATATACCCTGTATCTATAATTTTTATGGAATAGTTATTTATAGCCTTGACAAGCTAAATTAAATTATTAACATGTGATTCGTTTCATTTCAAAACAGACAACAAGAAAACATAAAAAGTTACATAATCTTTGTCAACTGATGATTATGTAACAGTGAACAATTAGTACACATGCAGATAGTGTTATTGCTTTGTTTTATTACTATTATGTAATATCAACAATCTAACATAGACACTGTGTCAAAATATGTTTTATCTCATACTGCTCAATTTTAACTCCTATTTATTTATTTCTCTTTTTATCCTATTTTTTTTACATTTTTATGTTACTCTTGTTTTTATGTTCTTATTTATTTATTTCTTTAGCCAACTAACTACTTTTATTTTGATTTGTCATTTATTTAACTACTTCTACTTATTTGTCATTTACCTATACTTATTTATTCCTTCTTTTTTATTTGTCACTCTTCTTTCTCTTATTTGTTTTTATATTGATATGATTGTTATGGGCATAACAATACATTGTAACATACAAAGAGCATTGCTGGACGTTATTTCCCAATAAAAAACCTCAAACCTCCTGAATCCTATTTATTTGCTATCCTATTCCAGTAAACTGCTCAGTAGCGCTTGTGCAAGATGGATTTATTTGTACAAACTCTTAAACAGATGAGTTTTAAGATTTCTCTTGAAGCCATCACAAGTTTTTGAGGCCTTGACGATCTCCGGCAGTTGGTTCCACAGTTTTGGAGCACCATGAGAAAAGACTCTGTCTTCATATTTGTTTTTATTGTAGGAAGTTGGTTCATATAAGAGCATTTTGCTATTGCTTCTCAGATTAAAGTTTGGTTCAGATTTTGGCTGAATCAGATTTTGAATATACAAAGGAGCTTGTCCATTGACTGCCTTCCAAGTTGTTAACATCAGTTTGAATTGTATTCTAGCTGGAATCGGCAGCCAATGTAGCTGCTTCCTATGCTGGCTCACACTGACATGCTTTTTTAATTTTTCAAAGAGTCGAACTGCTAAGTTTTGGGCCACTTGAAGTTTGTTCATAAAACGACTTGATACTCAATACAGAAGACCATTTCCATAGTCTACACTCTAAGAAATTTCAGACAAAATTGGTTTTTTAGATTCAAAACGGTTTTTTGAAAAACCAAATTTCAATGCAAGAAACCAACATGGATTTTTTAAAAAATCCATGTTGGTTTTTCATTGAAATTTGGTTTTTCAAAAAACCATTTTGAATCTAAAAAACCGATTTTGTCCCCACATTTTTTAGAGTGTAGGTGAGGAGTCACAAGAGCATTGACTGCTGTTTTGCAAGTTTCCTTGTCCAATGACTTCCTAATTTTTGAAATATATCTCAGATTGAAATAGGCATTCCGGCACATTTTGTTGGCTTGTTATCCATGGTCATGTTTTTTGTCAAAGATTACACCGAGATTTCTTACATGATCGGCGGCATTAATTTTGACATTGTCGACATGGATTGATGATACTTGGAGTTTATGAAGTTGGTGTCTGCCAAGTGTTGTAGTTCCGTTTTTTCTCAGTTGTTACAAAGCTTGTTTTCATGGAGAAACTGCCTGATTGATTTCAGCAATGCACTTTTCTATCGGTCTGTCTATCTGTCTGTCTATCTGTCTATCTATCTGTCTATCTATCTGTCTATCTATCTGTCTATCTGTCTATCTATCTGTCTATCTATCTGTCTATCTGTCTATCTATCTATCTGTCTATCTATCTGTCTATCTATCTGTCTATCTATCTGTCTTTCTATCTGTCCATCTATCTATCATCTATCTATCTGTATATTTTATTTTTGATCTATTTGATCTTTCTAATAGTTTCTAGTCTAAATTTCTCTCTAGTTTTCTATATATCAGTATCTCATATGAAGTTATGGTAATACTCTAAGTCCTATAAAATCTTTTTAAATGAGCACTGTGCGTATTTCATGGCTTTGCCATTTACATATTATCTACAAAGAAGAAGGGCATGTCAGTCATTTCAATGCACAAAACATCTAACTTTCTGTGAGGCATGATTACGTATGTTGTCCTCTCCCCAC
Source organism: Platynereis dumerilii (assembly GCA_026936325.1). Classification (NCBI taxonomy): domain Eukaryota; kingdom Metazoa; phylum Annelida; class Polychaeta; order Phyllodocida; family Nereididae; genus Platynereis; species Platynereis dumerilii. The sequence continues at coordinate 82,395,353 of JAPTHN010000001.1, read as the reverse complement.
GCTCGCTTAAACACCTACGCCTTATATACTCAAAATATAAATAAATAGATAAATAAATAAATATGCAAAAGGGCATTAACAAAAACCATGATCCCACAAAAATATTTCCCCCTCCCCCGTCCCCGAAAATTTTCTTTCAAAAATGCGTACCTCACTCCCTAATAAATGATTTCTGAAAGGTCCCCAATATTTAGATTAAAAGTAATCAATTGAAAACTGCCCCAAATCATATTTGCGGTTTTATCCTCGAAAAATACGGCATCTCAAAGTCACTGTTTAGTGTTTATAAAACTAGTGACATTTGATTGACAGCTGTCAAACTGCAATGAGCTCATCATTCTGCTTATTCAATTGATTGCCAATCAAGCACGTTGCGTCATTTATTTTGGTGACAGTGATCGGGTAGGGCAAGTTGACCTAACTTCAGCCTCTCACCCAACTTCAGCCCCCTACAGAAAACTCCTTGTAATTAAATTTTGATGAGGCCAAGGTGCCAGTATTTGGGTTTAAAGTTATTGTCAATGTGTTCAGAATAAATTATCAAAAAGTTATGACCATCATAACAATGAATCAGGAATTTTACATGTTTTTTTGGTGGACCGCATTTTGCTTGTTTTGCGACGTGAATACAACGCGAAACGAAAAAAAGTTTGATAAAATGTTAAATCTGTCAGTTGGCTGTACCAATTCACCAAAGCAGGTGCAGCCGAAAAAAAGTTTCATCACAAGGAAAAATTAGTAATCTTCCATAAATTAAGGTTTTTTTCAATATTTTCTACTAGATCATTCAATGAATTAGGTGATTTATAAGACATGTCAATCTTACCTAACTTCAGCCCCCATGGTCCTAACTTCAGCCCCCATATGACCCTAACTTCAGCCCCAGGTTTCCCAAACTCCAGCCAATACATCTCACATGAGAAGTTTTTTTATTCATCCCTGAATATCTATCTATCTAAAAGTTTAATTTTCAAAGCATTTTTACATCTGGCATACTGGAATAGACCAGTTACCTGAACTGGAGTTTAAAATAGATTTTTATCCTCTTTCCGTGAAAACAGTGACTTCTTTCCAAGCTTTTTTGAAATACATTTTTGGAGCATTGATTTTTTAAGACTGTCATGTTTTTATACAGGTAAGTAATTAAGGCCGAATTTAATCATTCTGCTGTTTTTTATGACAGAATAGGATCAATTGGTTGGAGTTAGGTGCGGGGCTGAAGTTAGGTACACCCTAGGCTGAAGTTAGGTACAACACGGCTGAAGTTAGGTACATTTCCCACTATTGTCTTTTGAACACATTTGCACTGCCTTATAAAGCATGTGGTTGTTTTTTTACAATATAGTCGTAAAGAGGAGTGAAGGCTAGGGTTAGGTCCACAGCTACAGGTTATTCCCATGAATAGCCAGCCAATGACAAGCGATCAAAAACCAAAGTAGGCTGAAGTTAGGTCAACTTGCCCTAGTGCTCAATCAAGGAACCTTACGTAATCCAGAGTTTGTGTTTTGACTGGTTCAAGTGTTGGACTGTTCTTTGCACGCGACCTTTTCAAAGCAGACTTGTTTTCAGTCAGAGAAAGATTATGATTCCCGTAAATTGTAATTCCAAACCGCATTCTCCTCAAAAATAAAATAACGTCTATCTAGCTGTCTATCTAGCTGTCTATCTAGCTGTCTATCTAGCTGTCTATCTAGCTGTCTATCTAGCTGTCTATCTAGCTTTGTCTATCTGTATCTTTTGAAGTTTTCTCGCGTTCAAGAAAAATATTATTTGCGAGAAAATGATCCATCTGTAGCACAAAACAATAACTTTTGACAGAAGATTTTTTTTAATTTGGTAAAGAGTCCAAATAATTTCCCAGTCCTTCCTCGCAAAGACAATGTATTGTTTTTTATCCAAGAACTTCACTAAGGGGCCGACCAGATGATCTTTGGGGGGGGGGGGGGGCTATGGATATTTGGTGGAAAAAAAAGATTGTTTCCCACTTGACACTGAAAAAAAAAGTTTGTTCAGCACAAGGAAAAAAAATAAATTTGCTTCCACTTGTAGCTGGGGGTACCGTAATGTTAAAATACCGATAAAAAAGTTTGTCGCGAGTGCGCATGCGAAAAAAATTGTTTGTCGAAGTGCCGCGAAGGAAAAAAAAGTTCGTCCCGAGGGTAAAGTCCATAGGCTTTATTAGCCCTCCCCAAACTATCGTCTGGTCGGCCCCTAACGCTTTTTGGTTGTGTTTTATATCTTTGGAAATTCGAAGCAGAATAGGCCAACCTTTCAGAGGAGGAAATTTAATTTGTCACATTTTCAGCTTGGTTGACGCATTCTTATTTCATCCTTCTTGTCATTCTGATGAAAATTGCAAAATACATCAAAATCCAATTACCAGCTAATTAAAAAAATATAAGATGGTAATGTGGCAAGGACTTGACTGGCAGTCAAAAAATGGGATACGGAAGCAAAAAAATGGTTGTGTGGAAACATTTTTAATTAATTAAAGATGTTAAATATTGAAACAAGGGAAGTGGGCCTATAGGTCTGCACCCTGAGAATCCTTGTTTAAGCGAAGTCCTCTTAATTGTATTTTCTAAGACTAATAATATACACAAGCAACAAAGCGTTATTTTAAAAGTTTTTCAGCACTGCAGTGGAGAAAAAGCAGTTAAAACGTTGCTGCAGAACTAAAACTAGTAAAAGGTGTGGAGCAACTCCCTTCCCCTGCGGTCTTAAGAAAATGAGGGGAAAAAATCAAATGTAGGCCTACTTATCATGTTATACATCATATACAACAAGCACTCTTAGAGCACAGCACCGGCCATGCCGCACATGCTTTATCAGTGGAATTGATATGATCAATGTATGGTGGATGAGAAAATAAAAAAATATTTTATTTTTCCATTACCTAGTGGACGTGGGTGTATTTTCAATTTATACCAGAAATATATTGTTCATAAAAGTGTTTCTTATATGTTTGCCTCAAATTTCAGGTACAAAATTATTTTAATATTCTATGCATTTATAAATAATCAGTCTTTATTTTTCTGGAAATGATATTTATTTTTTAAGATATGTTTATACTTTTATGTTTCCCAAAAAATAAATTATTTTATGCATGGAGTTGAAACTGGAATTAAGTAAGTATGAATTAATGAAGCTGATTGAAAATATTGGGTACAAGCTGACAGATGACTGGGAGGTGTGAAAGTGAATTGCACTTTAGGCCTAAATGGTGAAGAGCAATTCAGCATTGAACAGCAATTGTTGATTGGAATGGAGTAAATAAAAAAAAGATATTAACACCCTGTACTGCACGTCTCAGTTGCCTGATTCAGAAGCACACAGCTGCACAGTGCAGTGAGAGGCGCAATACACAAGAAAATGGCGGCGCAAAATCAGTCTGACCTGCCCAGCCTAGCCATTAGAGGCTAATAGAGGGGATGTTTATAATATAACTGTAATATTATTGCATTTAACTAAAGAAAGACACAATTGGAAGAATCTACAATGTTATAACTGAATAATACATATAAAATAAACCCTTGGAATGGCCTGGTTAGGCCTGGAGGCTCGTGACTCACATCTGATGGATATCACTGCATTACCGTCCTATGCTTAGGAGCTCATAGGATGCATGGCCGGTAATAATTATGTTGTGAGTGGGCAAATCGTGTAGTCAATTGTCAAGGTGGAAAATTGTTTGGTATCTGCAATAATTTTAAAATAAGAAAATCTAGAATAATTTTGCCTCTATGAAATTAGTTTTTGAAATCAAATTCAATCTCATAAACGCCATCTTAACTTTAAAACCTGTTTTTAAAACACTGAATACTGCTTCTTGTGGAGTCAAACTCACGAGGCGAAGAAAAATATGTAGGCTACTTGTACATCAGGGATGCACGGATGTCTGGCAAGGTATTCCGTATCAGACCGGATATTGGAATTTGCAGGATATCCGGTATCTGGCAAAATTAGGATGTCAGAACCGGATGTCTGGAATGCTCAAAAATAAGTTAAAAGCTAAAAAACTTTAATAATTAACAAAATAATGTTACAAGAACAGAGTCAAAAGCATGATGTAACCATCTTCAAAATTTAATTCAGTTACAGAACATATCGAAAAATAGTCAATCAGAGGCACAGTTCCCACCGGACATGATCTATCTCTTGGGCTCAGAAAAAAATATTTATCATCAACTTCGAAAGCTGAAAACCTTCCTTTTTCGCACTTTTACTATCCGGTTCCAACTATCCGGTTAATATCCGGTATCCAGCAGTAGGTGTTGCCGGATTATCCGGTATCTGGCTATTTTCACTATCCGTGCATCACTATTGTACATGTCACATTGCTCAATGTTCAAGTACGACAAATATCTTGAATAGAATGAATGCTCAGCAATTCTGCAGTGCTTAAACAAGCTCAGATTTGATTCAATGCCAAACGAATCTGGGATGATTTAAAACAGCTTTTAGAAACTCAACAGAAAAGCAAAAATTTTAAAGGCACACACTCATCGAAATCCTACTTTTAGTAAGCATATCTTCCCATGAAAGAATCAGATGTTGCGAATGCATTCAGCTAACATTTCCCTAAATCGTTTTTTGCCATAGATGAGGAAAAATTTATTAAATTGGCATTTCAGCCTAATTTTGTGGCCCTTCATAATGTTCAGTCAGCTTTGCAGTGACGTAGGGCTTGGTGCCCCCCCCCCCCCCCTCTCTCCTCAGACTGAATGGGCAATGAGATAATGAGACACCAAACAATACTGTGATACTGAATTGTATTAATTGATTCTGCTATAAAGGTGACAAAATGAATTTGAGAGAAACTGAAACTGTGAAAAATATTTCCAGAAGAGTTCCATCAACATCACTGTCAATCAATATTTTGCCTTGTGTGCTGATTGGCTGGTTATGGGTTGGGTGGGGCATGGATCTATAAGTTAAACCCCTTCTAACTCTATGGGTGGGGTGAGTTAATTTGACAGTGGTCAATTTGCTCCATATGTGACAAGTCCAGATCGCATCTTATGACTTAAATATTATTTCAACTACCAGATAGATACAAGAACATAAACAGACAGACAAATAGACAGACAAACAAATAGATAGATAGATAGATAGATAGATAGATAGATAGATAGATAGATAGATAGATAGATAGATAGATAGATAGATAGATAGACTGATAGATGGATAGATGGATAGATAGATGGATAGATAGATGGATAGATAGATGGATAGATAGATGGATAGATAGATGGATGGATAGATGGATGGATAGATGGATGGATAGATGGATGATTTGGGCTATACGTCCTATTTATGCACTTGGCAGGCTAATTTGGACAGGAGGAGGACACATCAATGAGGTGAAGGATGATTGAAACAGCCATCCAACATAGGCCCAGGTGACCCGGCAAGAGCTGGATTCGAACCCTGGACCCAGCGATTGGTAGTCCAGCATGCTACCACTAGACCAACCCTCCGCCTAGATAGATAGATAGATGGATAGATAGATATATAGATAGATATATAGATAGATATATAGATAGATATATAGATAGATATATAGATAGATATATATATAGATAGATAGATAGATAGATAGATAGATAGTGTACGTTTTTTTAACGTTTCTTGAAGATCATGGGATGATTGAAATCTGTCAGAAAAGTTGTAAAAATTTTTTTTTGATCTGTCAATATGCCCCTGTTTTCTCATTTTGCGGTCTGAGCATGTCAGTTTTGGTCCTGGTCAGTCACTGTTCATTTAAACCTTGAGATACTCAATGTGTGATTTTGGATGTAAAACTGAAATATTAAAATGAAGCTCACAATTCATCACAGCTTTACAACGTTTTGACTGTTTTTAGGTGTCATTTCTAATATATTTCACAGCTGTGCCTATCAATTCCAAAGCTCATAAAATGTCACATGTATTTGTTTATTGAAAACCCTGTCTGATGTCAGTGGAATGGTTACCTTCCAATAGGGGTCGCTTTTAACTGTGCCAAAGTTATAGCCAGAATCGAAAAATAAAAGTAACTTTTTAATGGGTTTATTTTGGACAAAATTTGCTGGTTCCACAATGGTGCTTCTATAAATATAATGCTTGAAGCTCTCAACTGATAAAAAATATGCATGATTGTGGCCCTTTAAAAATGGCAATAGCTCCATTCTGCCCATGGCCTTCTGTTGATGAAAGCACCTCAGACAAGACATGGCACCAAGGCCAGATTTAGATATGATGAGGCCCTGGGCATTCCCGACATTCTGGGCTCTCCGGGCCCCCACCTCCGGCCTCCTGTCACCATTTTCAGAGTAATTTACTGCAGTTGGAAAATTCTGCTGAACATTATTTACAATGTACTGTCTGTCTACAAGTGGACTGCTCTTGCATTGCCACAGATCAGAACATATGCTGTCTTGTGTTGCCACCTAGTGACTAGTGTGCTATTCAGCGAGCTCCTGCGAGCGTCCACCTACTTTCGACCAGAGGAACACACACAATTTTGTGTGGAAGACACCGGGGCTGTTTCTGAGTGTGCTGATGGCCTTGTCTACTTCCTTAGAGAATGTGATTGCAGAGTCTGACTCTGGTATACGTGAATGTTGGATAGAAATTTTGTGAATGTGCAATGAAATTGGAACTATTTCTTGGGACAGCAATGATGTAGCATAGGAAATCAACTTTTGTGCCAGGTGGCAGCAGCATGCAGTTCTCAGTTTCACCAGACTGATGCACTGTACTACTGCCCACAATCATTAATGTTATGGGCCCCCTGAGCCCCCTGGCCTGTATGACTGGCTTAACGGCAGTTTCTCACAAATTAATAGTCATACTGGCCAGCACTCTCTGTGGGGGCCCGGCACGTTCTTTTGAAAAAAAATTTCTGGTGGTCCCCAATTATTCATTTAATGGGCCCCCGTTTGATGGTTTCACATATCAAATTAAATTCAGACTGCTCTAAAGCCACACAGGACAGGCCCTGGCAAAGTTTTAAAATTCAACTGTATATTAAACAAGGCCAAGGGCCCACAATTATGTCCTTTGGGTCCAAAGTGGGCAGGGGCCCAGCAAAGTTAGGAAAAGCTATTGCAGGGGCCTGTAATAATTCATTTTTTGGGCCCCTTGCATGGTGAAATTTGCTATATTATGTATGCTGCGCTGCTATTGCAAGATAACTTTTATCAAATATGCAAGCCAGCCAGGGCACAGTTTTGGAAAAACTAAGTAGGGGAGACCGGGGCTGGTTGTCACAGGGGCAGGTTGTCACAGTGTGTAAAACTTAAATATGCTACTATTTCTATATAAAGCATGCAGGAGCACTGCCATTCTGTATGAATGGCAAAAGAGCAGTCACTTAAACCTATCTGGTGAATATATACCTATATCATTCGAAATCTTGATGTCCTATGGGACATTTTTTAAAATTCAGAATTTGGGGCAGGTTGTCACATTTTTGGGGCAGGTTGTCACACTCTCCGGGAAGGTTGTCACACTTTTGGTTAGAGCTTGAATGCAGGAAGTAGAACTCTGTAGGGCAGATCTTGACCAACAAAAGTTATTTTGGACATATGAGGAATCCTTTACTTGCCCAGGGAAGTCCTTAACAAACATGCTACTGTGTACCAGAGGGCTACAAATGAGGCTTACCAATCAGCAGGAAAGCATTCTGATCTGGAGTAGGATTTTTACGATTTTTTTTTGAAAATTGTACATATAAATTCGAAATCGATTTATTTAAACACAATGCAATATCTGCATACATCGTCAGTTATCAATAGCTTGTATAAACACAAATTTATATTTGCACAAATTTATATTTGTGTTAGTTTTTTGGTTTAAAAGCCTGGTCCTAGTGGGTAACAACCAGTTCCAAAAAGTGTGCAACCTGCCCCGCCTTTTTGTGACAACCTGCCCCGATTGATTAAAATTCCAAAAACGGGCAACCAAGGCCGTTGTTATCAAAATTTTCAATATTTGTTCTGATGATGACTTAAAGAAATGTTTATATAGTAAGTGTATTAACTGTACCTTTTTCAAAAACTGTACCTTTTTCAAAAACTATTTGATAAAGACTAGCATTACCTGCAAGTTGAAGGTAAAAAATTACTTTTTGTGACATGAAATTTTTAACAGACCGTGTGCCTAACAGATTCCCTTCCAGGGGTCAAGATTTTTCAAAAAGACTCCAGTGGGTTATAAAAGCAATAAACAATGATTGGTTGAGCTCTGTGACGCCTTAGTTTAGTGCAATAAAAAGTGTGACAACCTGCCCCTGTGACAACCAGCCCCGGTCTCCCCTACTGTATGTTAGGGGCCTCAGGGATGTCTGGGGGGTGGGGGCCCGGGCATAGCATCGGCATTTGCATTGCTCATGACTCTCAATATTTCTTCAAAATGCTGTTTTACATCTTAGTGGTCTTGGGGGGCCCGGGCCCCCTTTGCCCCCTAGTCGCTAGTGCCATGATGTTGCCTGCAGGGCAGCTCTTTTTGCTTTTTCCGGGCCCCCCCAATCCTCCGGGCCCCGGGCAATTGCCCAAATTGCCCATATGTAAATCCGGCCCTGCATGGCACCCTTGTTTTCAAAAGATGTTATTCATCCATGCTGCGGCATTGCATGCTGCCATGCTATCAGGCCTAAATACAGTGTTCTTGTATATTTTTTCAGCGTTTCACATTCCTTCGAAGAACCTTAGATGTTTTACATTTCCTAATAATCTGCCACTTAAATTCCAAACTTCTTTCCATTTTCTCCACTATTTTATTTATCATTTTACTCTTTTGTTTGTCATACCTTTGTAGGTCTACATTGATAACTTTACTGATAAACTTAATAATGCATGCAAAATCGTAATGAATCAGAGAAGTTTGAGTTATTACAATATCTCCCAGAGTGGACTGTGCTGTTGCAACTAGAGCAATATCCTTCTACACACAATTCATAGTATGGTCCGCAACTAGAGCATACCATTTCATTGCCATAACCCTATTCATTCAACAAGAAAAATATTGTCCTCCAAAAACCGAAAAATAATCCTGGAGTCTGTAACAGCCTAGAGGCAGCAGCTTTAAATTACCTAAATAAATTTCTCAATTTCTGCAACTCCTAGAGGCTGAAGCACATTGAAGGACATTCCCATAACTTGAGAAGGTTGTGCAAGTTATAGAAACTTTACCTCATAAACAATTAATGAAATGCGATATCAGTAACTTTAATTCACGGATTGAAGGTCGTTTCATATCCATTATTTGTAGAACATAATATTATACAAATATTGGATGGGAAGGAGTCCAATATAGAGTATAATTGGATGAAGAAAAGTTATATTGGATGAGGCGCAGCCGAATCCAATATAACTTTTCTGAATCCAATTATACTCTATATTGGACGACTTACCATCCGATATCTGTTATATTCTCCATAAATGAACCCACTTTTAAAGCAATAATAGGTTTAAACACTTTGACTGTGCTGGAAAGCCAGTTTGTGTTTCTTTTTGTTTAACTGCAGAATTCTCTTCAAAATGTATCTCGTTCTATTTCAGCAATGGGTAGCCACAAAAATATAAAATTCACATATTCTGATTCTGTATTCTATAACCAAGAAGCCTCTTTATATTTGGTATTTTTTATTTGAATTTTATAGCACAATGTTTTTCTTTAAACATTGGCATTTGCGCGAAAAATGGGTGAAAAAGTGCATTTTTTGTCACTCAATGTCATACCATGGTCCCATAACCTATGTAAGCAATGTTACATTTGCTTAATGTTGTTGTCCTGATCAATACGCTACTTTTGACATCATTTGTGTTTTTCTGTGTCTTCCCATAGGCGTGCAATTAATTTTTTACTAAAATTGAAAAACACAAAATTTGTTCTTGCTGTTGCTGCAGCAGGGCACAGCAGAAGGTGTTTCCTCTCAGGTCCTCCCTCATGGACCTATAACATGGCAATAAAACTCCTCACTGCACAATATAACTTCTCACTGACCAATATAACTTTTCACTGTCCAATATAACTTTTTCTCTGCCAAATACAGCAAGGATATTATCCAAGAATACTCGCTTGTGATTGGCTGACACAATCCAAGTGGAGAATATAATTTGATATTGAAATGTGCAGTGATATAGGTTTACTTAAAAATTGTTCCCATAGTTTCAACCATCATCCTTCAGAACAAGATGTGAGATTCTCATTTTAGTACCAACCACACTAAAAATTTATCAGTTTATGTAATGATCTTTTTTACGTAGAATCTGCTGACTCACTGGCTTTATAAAATAAACAAATACTTAAATTTTTTATTAGTCGTGCTAAAGAGGAACTGAACTTTGACTGAAATAAAATGATAATTGACCAAATTATTCGATTACAAGACCTTTAAGTTCTACATTTCAAACATTATCTTGAACGGCAGGGCTATCACCTTGGTAGCCAGGACAGACCTCTCAAAGCATTCCACAAAACACTGTATCAAGACATGCCAGGCCTCAATTGCATTGCCTGCCTCGTTTCCGCTTCCTCTGCTTCAACTGAGCACTTTTCTGTGTGTCATGATTCAGTTTGGAATTTAGTCGAATTTCAAATTGGAACAGGTGTTCTAGTTTTCCCAGCAGACAATACTGTCTCAAGGTTATAGAACTTTTCAGAAGTTCGTACAATGCTGTACTGAGATTAATTAGTCAAATTTTCATTTCTCTGGGCTATGACATGGACTGAAAAGTATGCAACAGTAATTATGACTCCCAGAATTGAAGAAACAACCTTCATGAAATTAATTTTCTTTCTTGCAACAAAAATTAACTTCATGATTTGTAGAACTTGTGACACACTGATTGGCATGGGCATATTACGATGAATATATTTAGTTAACTAGTATTTTATACTGTAGTGGATTGATTCTTTGTAGCACCTGACCTGACATGTACTATTTTTGATATTTTGTATGTCTAATAAAATTTAAATACAATTGTGGAAAATTATGTTGAGTACAGGTCCAACCATCACCATTATAGAGCATCAACAAGACCATATCATATTTTTCGACAAGGCATCTATGATACTATCTAAGAGCTTCCAAACTTGGGACAACATCCTTTTTATAAGTAAGTTTTTGATTTTCTAAATGAAGCTTGAAATTAAAAGTGAACAATTACAGAACAAAGCCGGGAGAATATTTTGAGACAAAAACAAGACAACTTAATTTTTGTCTTTAATTGTTTTCCTGACCTAATCTTTTACAACTTTGCACTTCTTGTTTTTGGACATTTCGAAAATGCCAACTTTGAAAGGGGCTTGTCTTGTGTGGCTTTCATTAGTAGTAAACACGAAAGAGAAAATATTTCAAAGATATTTCGGATATGTCTTTTCATTTTAGGATACTAAGAGGGGGACCTTTTATTATCGAGGGGGGGAGGCTTGTAGTTAAAAAAAAAAAAAAAATCTCTTATTGGGCAGTCTTGAAACAAATAATTTCTGGCAGCGATATTTCTTGACGAGGCACAACTTGATTCAGGAATGAAATATTCGGGGACTTCACATGTTTCAAATAAATAAATACTTCCGCCTTTTCCATGAAACAAATAATTTCCCGCCAAAGAAAACTAAAAAAAAAGGTCACTCCCTAATGCTACTTGCTGAAGACTCCCAATACAAAATGTATGAGTGCACATACTTTGTTATGCTAATTTCATTGCGAAAATTTCATCTAATTCCACATAACAAATAAACTGCTGTAAATGTCATCTTCCTCATAAGCAACATAGGAACTACAGGTAACATGGTATTTTGATTTTTAGAGGACTCATTTGCTGAATTATAAGTTTCCTTGACTATCTCTAGATGCCAATGGCACTAATCAGAACTCAATTAGATGCAGATTGCTAATCATATCCCAGCAAACACAAACGGTTTTTCAACGGTTTTATAGTGGTCGGTGCTCAAACCGTTATTTGATAACGTTTTTTTAACCCAATTTCAATGTTAATGAAAAACGTGTTGTTCCAACCGTTGGAGTTTAACATGTTTAAAACGTTTAATGAAAATGTTGAAAATATGTTAATTGAAAATTTGTTTCTGTAATGCATAAAATACATTATTCTGACATTATGAATGTCGGTAAAGTTTTAATGTCGATTTAACATGTGACTTTAGCATTGAAAAAATGTTTCAAGAAAACGTTAGAAATATGTTTTTTGAAAACGTATTTCTTTCACATGGAAAAAACGTTTAATGAAAATGTTGAAAATATGTTCCTGAAAATAAGTTTCTGTAATGCATAAAATACATTATTCTGACATTATGAATGTTGGTGAAGTTTTAATGTTGATTTAACATCTGGCTTTAACGTTGAAAAAATATTTCAAGAAAATGTTAGAAATATGTTTTTTGAAAGCGTATTTCTTTCACGTGGAAAAAACGTTTAATGAAAATGTTGAAAATATGTTACCTGAAAATAAGTTTCTGTAATGCATAAAATACATTATTCTGACATTATGAATGTTGGTGAAGTTTTAATGTCGATTTAACATCTGGCTTTAACGTTGAAAAAATGTTTCAAGAAAATGTTAGAAATATGTTTTTTGAAAACGTATTTCTTTAACGTGGAAAAAACGTTTAATGAAAATGTTGAAAATACGTTACCTGAAAATAAGTTTCTGTAATGCATAAAATACGTTATTCTGACATTATGAATGTTGGTGAAGTTTTAATGTTGATTTAACATCTGGCTTTAACGTTGAAAAAATATTTCAAGAAAATGTTAGAAATATGTTTTTTGAAAGCGTATTTCTTTAACGTGGAAAAAACGTTTAATGAAAATGTTGAAAATATGTTACCTGAAAATAAGTTTCGGTAATGCATAAAATACATTATTCTGACATTATGAATGTTGAAAAAGTTTTAATGTCGATTTAACATCTGGCTTTAACGTTGAAAAAATGTTTCAAGAAAATGTTAGAAATATGTTTTTTGAAAACGTATTTCTTTAACGTGGAAAAAACGTTTAATGAAAATGTTGAAAATACGTTACCTGAAAATAAGTTTCTGTAATGCATAAAATACATTATTCTGACATTATGAATGTTGGTGAAGTTTTAATGTCGATTTAACATCTGGCTTTAACGTTGAAAAAATGTTTCAAGAAAATGTTAGAAATACGTTTTTTGAAAACGTATTTCTTTAACGTGGAAAAAACGTTTAATGAAAATGTTGTAAATACGTTACCTGAAAATAAGTTTCTGTTATGGATAAAATATATTATTCTGACATTATGGATGTTGGTGAAGTTTTAATGTTGATTTAACATCTGGCTTTAGCGTTGAAAAAATGTTTCACGAAAATGTTAGAAATATGTTTTTTTGAAAACGTATGCACAAACAAATGTTTCACACTTTTGGAATCCACAGATGACATATCTGATGATTGGTTTTGTTAAAATTATTTTCCTCAAAATGTATGGCAAATTTTAGACCTCTAAACACGAAAAGTCACTAAAAAATCTCGGAAAATTAGGTTTTTCGGCCACTTAATGCATTTTTCCGTAGAAAAAAATAACACAACCAGGACAGGAAGCTAATTTCAACTTAGCCCGTTAATATGCGCATCTTTTGCTCCAAAAATCATCTTTCTATCTACCTCCGTTGCTGTGCAGTGAGCTTTTTACTAAAATTGAAAAGCACAACATTTTGTCACTTCCATGTGGCTGTGCAGCAGCACAGATAACATGGTGTTTCCTCTCAGGTCCGTCCAATCTTTCACATGTTAAAATTACCATGCAGTATCATGCATAGTAAAATAAGACCGACAGATAGATAGACAGAAAGACAGCTAGACAAATATATAGATAGATAGATAGACCATATCCTAACAAACAATAACTGTTTTTCTACCAGTTTATAGCTGTTACTAAAAAACGTACTTTTAACCAATTTTTTTACATGCTTGAAAAACAAGGAATTCCAAAGTCAATGGTTCACATGTTTAAAACGTTCAGTGATAACGTTAAAAATACGTTGTTTGAAAACGTGTTTTTGTGATATTGATATGGAAATTATTCTTACGTTATAATTTCACATAAACTGAAAAATGCTGCCTGTACATTTGACTTTATAATTATAGAAAATTTTTCAAAAATGTTACAGAACATTTTAGGACTTAAGTTTAAAATTATTCTTATATTGGAAACTTTTGTAATGTTAACAATATTACTTGTAAGTCAAGAAAAATTATTAAAAATTAATTGAGAAATTGATTCATAAAATAATTTTGATACTGACAAACGTTAAATGAAATACGCAATGATAAAATCAGTAAAGCCTTTACGTCGTAATGGAAATAAACTATTTTTAATTATGTAAAAACCCACATTTTTTCTGAAAAAAAAATTGAGGCTTTCCTGATAAAATCAATTAAATTTACTTAATATTCTTAAAAACATGCAAAATTGTTGATTGGAAGTGTATGCTATACTTCATACATAGGCCTATCAATTTATGATCTCAAATCTGCTAAATGAATTTTACATGATAGCAGGATAGATAGATATATAGATAGATAGATAGATAGATAGATTGATAGATAGATAGACAGGCAGATAGATAGATAGATAATAGATCCCTCAAGACCCCAGCTCTCATGCTTCTCACAGAAAGATAGTCAATGTGATAGCTGATTATCAGTTTCTTTTTTGTTCATTTCCGACTCACTTTCAGGTTATTAATTATTAATTCTGCATGGATATTTTATACTATCCATTAAGCCTAGGCGTTGTATTCATGTTCAATTGTGGTGAGGTATTTATTAATTCAATTTAGTTGAAATTATTCCAATACACTATATCTGTTAAAACACCCCCACCCCTCTGCCCCTCCCTCTTTTGTGTACTTCTGCCTAATTAGGTACAGTCTATGGGGGTAATTAGGGATTGCTATTTCATATCTTAGAAAATGAATAGTGGCATGGCAATAAGTAATGGCATAATTGCATTACATCATTTGATTGGAACACATTGTAATATTTTTAATGTTTTTATCAAGTTCATATAATTAAGGCTTATGAATAAAAAAATTAGGCTAGTTATGATGTTCCAAACATTTTTCATGAAGTGGTCAGTGAGTACTTTTCAATAGTTAAGCGGGAATTACCAAAATGCTGGTTGAAAAAAGATATTACAATTTAATTACAGACAGATAGAGACATAAACAGATAATAGATAGTTAATAACTTACTAGCTAGAGAACCAGATAGATAGATAGATAGATAGATAGACAGATAGACAGATAGACAGATAGACAGATAGATAGATAGATAGATAGATAGATAGATAGATAGATAGATAGATAGATAGATAGATAGATAGGTAGGTAGATAGATAGGTAGATAGATAGATAGATAGATAGATAGATAGATAGATAGATAGATAGATAGATAGATAGATAGATAGATAGATAGATAGATAGATATATTGATAGATATATTGATAGATATATTGATAGATACATTGATTGATTGATTGATTGATTGATTGATTGATTGATTGATTAAGTGCCCTACCCCCTCCCCCTGCTAGTTTGGGTTCTATGAACAGAGGCTTCATATATCTGTAGTTTCTACTATAGAGTCATTGAACTGTTTTGAAATTTTGCAGACATTTGAAAAACACATAATAGAAGTTTATTTGTTACAATATACATAATAATTATACAGACGTCAGTCTGGAACCAGACTGCTTCTTTCCCAATCCCCTTATTTAAAATTATTTAAATAACTGAATGCTCCCTTTTATGAAATAAAGTATGCTCCCTAGGGTAAGATCTTTCCCCATCCCCTTATTTATTTCACAACAATTAAAAATTATTAGATTAATTGGATGATCCCTCTAATGAAACACAGAATGCTCCCTAGGATGAGTTGCAAGCACCGCTTGCAGTCTGGAAGAATTCAGCATGAATTAGAATCCTAGGGGGGGAGATAGAAAGTGAGTCCACTGGAACACTTCATAATGATACATAGTATCCAACTATTCATTCTATTTGGACAAACAGACTGTAGCCACTTATATGAGGCAGTTTTAAGTTTGAATATTAGCAGACGACAAATGACAGTTATTTGTTTAATTTGTGCCACATGTGGCGCCATCTATACCTGTACCTCTACACAGGTTTTAATAAAGTCACCACCTTTCATCTATTATAAGCAATACATCAAATTTTGTCATGCCACATGGGGGATATATACCAGATACACAACTTCATATCATTACTTTGAGTTTTTTGACATATTAAAAGCCTGTTTACAGCGATTTTAAGAGAGCCATTTTATGTCAAAATGTATGATTTGTTATTTTGATAAGAAATGCCAAGCTTCTCTTGCTTAGAGCTCAGACTCTCCTCATCAGTCTTGACTTGGCTTGGGTAGGCACACTGATTTTAATTTTGTTTCAGCTGACCTCCCATTTCTGACTGTCCCTCCACGATGTGGAGGCTGTTAATCAGAGGGACAGGTACAGTCTGTACAGACGTAGTAACTGAATTAAATTCTACAAAATGGCCAAAGAAAAAAAAACGAAAAAAAAAAAAAAAGACTTGACTCTAAAATCCTCATCATGACATCATTACATAATGCCCTGGTGCCCCAATATGTGTTTCTAGTCTTGAATATGGGAAACTGATCGATGAATGTATTATCATTGACTGAAGTATACCTTGATTTTATACTTTTATTTAGCTTTCTCTTTGGATGTATAGTCCATCCTGAGACTTAAAATACAATATTTGAGTTGAACATTCCTTCTCTTTTAGGTTATCTAAACTCAAAGGATAATGTTGATAGGATCCATATGCTTAAAACAACTTCCTAATAATCAAACCATCAACAAACTAACAATAGACAGATAAACAGGTAGATAGATAGATAAATAGACAGGTGGATAGATATATAGATATATCAGCCTGTGATAGATAGATAGATAGATAGATAGATAGATAGATAGATAGATAGATAGATAGATAGATAGATAGATAGATAGATAGATAGATAGATAGATAACTATATGTAATTGGATATATAACTAGACAGATAACTTTTAAAAGGAAAAAAAAAGAGATAATTGCATTTATTAATTTTCCAACTTCAGGAAAACAATGGTCATTTTATACCTAACAGTAGTAACATGGATCCATAGATATTTCAATTTTAATTAAAGGTCAGTTGCATGATTGATATTATATGAATAGGTTTACCCAAAGGTAGGCATTTACCTGCCATTCAACCCAACAAACTTATTAAAAACGAAATTGCATTTTCCCTGTGATCTGATAACTATTATTTGCATTGAATTAAATATTGTATATGCACATGAAGGTATATCATAGGCAATATTTAGTACAAATACAATGCTAATTTAAGTTTCACCTCCCTCCAATTGAATATACAAGTATTAATATATCAATATAGTTTGCAGATTGAATCTGAGATTCAAATTACACCTAATTAGCTCTGAATAGACACAGAAAATAGCTAATTGACTCAGAATTATGCAAGCATTAATTGCTGTTAAATGCATGGTCCAGTGAACAGGTTTCAAACTTGGATACAAATCTGCCATTCTGCCTTGGCATCTTCAACTGTGAACATCACTTGCAATTCTAGGGGAGTTTTACTTTACTTATTTTCAACAATTTACAAATTATGTTATTATTTCACTGACATGTAATAATATGTGAACTGATGAATTCATTGATTTCTTTCCAGATTGACAAGACAAAATCCTGCAGATGGTTATTGATGAGTGAAAAGAATAGGGTACCTCCTATCAATCTGGCTATCTAGCTGTCTATCTGGCTATATATCTGGCTATCTATCTGGCTATCTATCTGGATATCCTACTATCTTTCTTTATATCTTTTAGTCCATCTATATACCTTTTTACTTTCTTTCTGTCCATCTGTCTATGTAACTATCTGGCAGGCATAATTTAGCTAGCCATAGGGCCTATAGTTAGCTAGATAACTAGATGGTAAGTTAAATAACTAGCTGCCTTTCTTTCTATTTTTTTTTTCCGTTGTCTATCTACCTTTCTACTTCCCTATCCATGGACCTTGGGCATGATACCTTTCTTTCTGTTACCTACCTAGTTAACTTTCCAACTATGTATCCTTCCATCTCTGCAGCAAACTATCCAGCTATCCAGCTATCTGTCTTTCTATCTTTTTTCTATCTCTATTCCATTCATGGAATGTTAATCCAAATTATAAGGTTACAATATATTATACTGTTATTGCACAGCACGGAGTGCAATATCAGTTTTTATAGCACCAAGGTTTTTTAGAATCCATGGATGATACATCATGTATATAGGACTACTTGATAATGGGTTTTGTTAAAATTGTGTTCCTCAAAATTTACAGCAAACTTGAGACCTCTAAACACAAAAAGATCTATCCCATAGATAGATAGATAGATAGATAGATAGATAGATAGATAGATAGATAGATAGATAGATAGATAGATAGATAGATAGATAGATAGATAACTATATGGATTACTAGATGGATAACTAGATGGATAACTAGATGGATAACTAGACAGATAACTAGATCAATAACCAGATAGATAACTAGATAGATAACTAGATAGATAACTAGATAGATAACTAGGCATAACTGGATAGATAACTCAACAACTATAGATAACTAGATAGATAACTAGATAGGTCCAATTTACAAATTTTATGGATCCATATGTAGCACAATATAATATAGGCAGGCCATAATTATGACTATATGTGGCATATTCTAAACTATAATCCAACATCTATGCATGCTGAGTTTTCTTTTGTTTTGCAAATTCTATTAACTAAAATGCAATGCTAATTTAAGATTCAAATACACAGATATAAATATACAAGCATTTATTTTGCAATATATTTTGCTCATTGTATAGCAGAGTCCAATTACATCTAGATTCTAGACTAGAATAGTTAATTACCCCTTAATTAACCCCTTTAATTTATGCAAGAAACCCACTTTTACAACCTCCATGGCTGAATACACATGCAAGAGAAGATTAGAATTTAGAAGTACTTATCCAGATCATGTTCCAGCAACATCATTGTGAAGACACATAGGTGAGTTTTCCAGTATTTTCAATCAATTAAGAAACATGCATTACATTATTTTGTTGGTAATAATTGTAAATATATTAAGAACACACATTGTATAAATTTACTTTTTCTTCCAGAATTTTTCTGCTGAAGATACATGTACACAATCACTCGGCGGAATTCTTGGCTACAGTCTAAAGGTATTTTACTATAATTGTGCTTATGCCACCCATCAAAGTCTCTCTATCTATCTATCTATCTATCTATCTATCTATCTATCTATCTATCTATCTATCTATCTATCTATCTATCTATCTATCTATCTATCTATCTATCCATTTAGCTGTCCATCTATCTGTCTATCTATCTATCTATCTATCTATCTATCTATCTATCTATCTATCTATCTATCTATCTTTAGCAGAGGCATTTGAATTATTGACATTTGATATTTGCATTATTTATTATGTAACTAGTGAAAAACTGATAACAAATACTTTCTTTGCAGTGGAAGAACATGATGAGGCCAGAACTCAGTGTCACAAGACCCTCAAGATGAAAAAAAAGAACAACAAAAGCAACAAATCCAATGTATACCCCTGCATCCCAACACCCTGACCATAATAAAGGCATTCCTCCTCCAATGTTGAAAGAACATTTCAATATAACCGTTGAAAAATGGCTTTGCCCACAACGTAATAAAAGCGTTTCCCAAAAATGTTGAAAAAACGTTTCCTCAAAACGTAAAAATAACGGTTTCCCCATCACGTAATGAAACCATTCTCCAAATACGTCAAATAACAGTTTTTTCATAACGTAATATAACCATTCTCCATGAAATGTTATAGAAGCATGCATTAGGAAGCGTTCTAAAAACATTTTTCCAATGCATCAAATAGATGTTCCCTACATCACCGTATCAAAAATGTCAAATAAACAGAAAATATATGATAAACTATAACCATGGGAAAAAACATAAATATAACGTTAAAAAAAGGTTTTTGGGAAAACCGTTTAATCAAAACATGATTTTGCTGATTACTTGACGCAATTGAAAAACAGTTTTTGGAAACATCGGCATGACATAATTCTGACCGTTGGTGTAAAACGTTAAAATCATGTTTTTTGGACCATCAAATTTAACATAATTTAAACGTAATGAAAAAACGGTTTTTCAACGGATTTTCGACCGTTTATAAACGTAATTTAAACGTAATTGTGTTTGTTGGGATATGCCAAGACCTTGAGTGGCTCTGCTTCTCAAAAATTGGTTCATGCAACTGAATGAGGGAGAAACATGCCAAGGTATAAGGCAAGGTGAGGCAAGATATGAGAAAAAGACAAGGCTGAGCAACACGAAAATTGGTCTGTTTCACAAACATGATGGGTAAACTTGGTACATATGGTCATTGCAACGCTAACACATGTCTGGAAATTGGAAGTTATTTTAGAGCTCTTTGCAGATTGGCGGTCCATTGGAAAAATAAAATTTCTTCTTTTCAATTGCAAACTGGTTTTGCAGCGTCATTCACAGTTACCTGCTGGTTTCCTAATCTTTTTATCCTATTCTGCAAGATACGATATAACTGAATCAATCGATTAAACAATAAACTGACACAAATAAATCGTAAAAACACAAGATTCTAAGCCAGTGACATCAGAAGTCAAAGTTGAAAGTTAATTTTGAAACTGTTTGGACTGCTAATCCGCAAAGATCTATAAATTCAAGTATTGACCATGGCATAACAGATCATTCACACCTGGGATTATGTCTCTTTGGGACAGTGGTTGGGAGGGCAAAGTCCTCACAGTCCCTTGAAACTGAAAACTGCATGCTGCTGCCACCTGGCACAAAGTAAAGGTTTGTATGCTGCTTCAAGAAATAGTTTCAATTTCATTGCACATTCACAAAGTTTCTGTTAAATATTTAGGTCAACCCGAGTCATACGACTTAGACAATCATGTACTCTAAAGATCAGAGTATTCTGATAACAGCTCTGTAGTTAGATAATAGTTAGTAATGATAAGTTTGAAATAGCCTAGGCAGCATACATCTTACAGAAATTAGGCTTTAGCATTGTAAATGGCTCAGGAATACAGAGACTGCCTACTGTGGTATACCTGACAAGTAGCAGAAAGGACATCTAGATATCAGCAAAATATCTTCTAAATAATTGGGATATCCCAAATGATGAGGAAGACCAAAGTAATTGAGTCAATATTCAATTAACATTCGAGGAAATTATTAATTAATATAATTATTATAATAAGGCAATCTAGACCATAACAAAAGGGCCTTAAGCAATGCAATCAATCTAGAGGTCTTGTTTCCGCCTTATCAACATTCTTGATTATCTTCATGCTAATGATGACATACATCAAAATCCAATTACTGCTTGATTACCAAACATATAGACTACAAGCCTTACAAGGCCTGCTCTGCACTCTAATAAGAGAACACACTTTGTAAAAATTTATCACAAAATTCAAGTATTACGTTCCAACCTTGTACCGCCATATTGTTGGAAACCAATAAACTACAATCAGAATTCAACAATAGTATGGAACATATCATAAAGGACTATCAGGCTGCTCACAGACTCTAAACGAACTGCATAGCTGGAGAGTCTGCCAGAAATGGGATGACCTCCAGCAGACACAGTTATCAATATTCAAGTAGGTCAGGTCATGACCAGGTAGAGGGACCTTATAACTTGTGCTCATACGCACAGCAGTGCTGCCAGCTAGCAAGATGTAAGCAAATCGTAATCAACAATGTTATACAATCAATGAGTGCACATGCTCATGTTGAAAAAAGATTCTTGGGAGATATTTACAGTACAGAAAATAAAATGCTGGAAGTTTCAACTAAAGATATCAGTATGAATTTTAAAAAGAACATAACTACCCTAGTACCCTTCCAGTGGCGGATACAGGGGGGGGGCCTAGGGGGCCCGCCCCCCCCCTAGACCCCTGAGATTAATAATAGTATTTTTAAGAAAATTCGTGACTACGCAGGCCTGCGAATGACGAAACACGCCCCCCCCCCTAGATGACCCTGTCTGGATCCGCCAATGCCTTCCTGTATGCAATAACTTTGTAAAGATGAATAATAATCCAACTATGTAATGTTTAAGCTCACATTGATATTGCGTATCTTTTTCGTTGGATGTTTACTATAAGAAATACCAACAACTCCACGACCTGAGCGTCAAAGTGTGACACACAGTTGAATCTGATGATATTTGAAAGAGTCAACAGGAAAACTTAATTACTTAATTGTTTATAGATCGGTAAACAAGAGCAATTTTTGCGGCCAAATTTTACCGATCCTTCCAAAACTAGTCATGTGTGTATTGAAAAATCATGGTAGTGATGAAGCTGATCCAGAACGTGTCATTTGCCACCTTTGTTTTGATCACGTGATCTACATGCTCGCCGCCATTATTCTGTCAGGCATGCGCAGTAATATGTAAAGCATGACTCCGTTCATGACACTGCGAAAAATGCGACAGAGGGTGCGCCAAAACAGTGGTGCCCCTAGCCGCAACAGTGCACACATGGCAATACAACAGCGTTGGCCTTATAAATGTAGACCTGCTTACCGCTCTCTCCTGGCTTGGCAGATTACATATTTAATCTAACACACAGTTGAATCTGATAAAATTTGAAAGAGTCAACAGGAAAATTTTAATTCATCAATTAGTTAATTATATAAAAGTATACTAACCCTAGTAGTAGTCCCAGAGTACGCCTACATGTATAGCAGAACTCTTCAACTGGCTCTCACAACAGAATTAAATTGTGAAGTGGGAGAGGAAACTGGTCAACTCAAGAACAGGAAGCGGAAACCTGGATGACAATGCAATTGAGGTCTGAATGTCTTCAGCCACTGTAGTTGCTATGACTCCGTTGTAATGACTCTATTGTCATGGCAACGTTGATGTCATGACGACAGTTTCTCATGGTAACTTTAAACGTGACTAAGTGATGACGTATTTTGAGAAAGAATCATCCACAAACTTACATGAAGGCATTATGCGCATTCCGTACATTCCATGCGCAAATGACACAATTATTATAATCTAGGGGAAGACAGGGCAAGATGGCCTATCTCCTATAATGTGACACTATGTGCTATATTGACAATAATTATATTATTACAGGTCTTTGAGACACTTTTACAAAGTTGTAGAGAGTGAACTATTTAATATTATTGGTTACTATTTATATCAAAATAACGTTCATAAGCTACCTTGGGCAAATTATGACTGCATGGAATGATAGTTGATTGTGACCATCAATTGAGAAAATTAGGATAAATATTGGAGATAAATATTATGTCCAGTTTATCACATTTTCATGTGTTGTTTAACCTCAAACATGCCTTGTATTGATTCAAATTGCTTCAGTTTATCTTACAATTGTATTCTTAAAACTTTGAGTCAGAATATGAAACATTGGAGGTGAAACACATAAGTTCAGAGCACTTCTGCATTTAATTGTAAAATTTTACCAAAACAAAAACATGCCCATGGTCACCAAAATCTAACAAATTTTCGGAAAGCAAGATTCATTATCTATTTCAAGCTGTATTCCACGCATGGTCCGAACAGCGACTCAATGGAGTACTTTTAACTTCATTTGGGAAGGGGGCAAAAATGTGGTTCTTCAGCCTCAATGCTATTCCAATGGAGATTGCTCCATGAAAGCACACTATAGTTTAAGTATGACATTGGTTATCCTGTATATGCAGTAGAGTGAACTACCTTAGGAAGGCCATGCAGCTTTATTTTAAGTGGTTTGATGAATTGCAGTGGCACAATGGGCAAGGATTCAGAGAGCATGCAGTTGAAGCCAAAAGCAAAAGGAAAATACTAAAGTGCATAAAATTCCTGTATTTTAATTTTATTTTGATAGAACAATTAACAATTGTCATTTTATGATATTCTGAAATATTTCTAATTGATATCTGACAGATTTCAGCCACATTCGTCAAGAAAAGTTGATAAAGTAAATCAGATGTTTATCTCACATATTAGCTCATATTCATCCAAACATTCTCAGCTGATGATCACACCTGTCTTCCAATGTGGCCATTATGATCCCACGGTAGTTTGTTAGCAGTATTTGGGATAAATATTAGTAAATAGTTCACTTTATTCAACTTAATAAAAGTGTCTGAATAATTTTTGTGTTTCCTGAAAATCGACAAAAATAGCAATTTTCATGTAATTGTGTGTCAATAAGCAATAAATTTGTATTGGACTCGTTACATTTCATATCAAGGATGATTTTCAATTGCATGTTTGATGCTTACTTTGTTATTCCTTCAAAATAAATATAAAACAGCAAGTGTCTGAATCATTTTTGGTCTGAATGTAGTATGTGGAAAGACGTTGAACTATAAAAGGAGAAAGAAGCAAAAAGCACACACTAATTTTTTCATTTACCAGAAATTTAATTCTTTTTTCTTAAAGAATTTTCTGAAACTTTTTGCTTTTGAGAATGAGAACTAAGAATTTTGAAAAATACGTCATGATGTGCTAACAGCTACTTATTCCCCAGATAAGATACGATTCTAGGAATATCAATTTTGCATTTTTTCAGAATTTTCTTCCGAACCTCAATATATTCATTCATGCTCTATTTGTTTTTGGGATGAACGTTGTAGACAGAGTAGTGGCATACCTCTTCCACATTTCTCTCATGAATTCCTGGTGCAAATTCAACATATTGACAGCCAGCTTCACCAGTTACTTTTTTCATCTCTACTCTTCTGATCTACGATTTTACACCATTTTTTTCATGTTTATAAGTTAGAAGCCATTTCATACATGAGGTAGGACATCAAAGGCTATTTGTGCTTACTATAACTACAAGTCAGGGAAATGAAAGAAATGGTAATCCAATATCTGTAACTGCCAGCACTTTTTATGTTGTCAAGTTAAGCTGCTTTCATTGATTCTGAGCATTCATCCAGCTTTTTAGCAGGCTCTGCTGTCATCTGCGTAAATCTGTCAGTCTACCAGCTTAACGCAATCTGGTCATTTGGGATTTCTTCCTCTTTGATCACAATCTGAAGTGGCAGCCACTGGCAGGTAGTAGTATTGTGTTTACAACAGCCCGAGACACTTCCAAACTAGGGCATGGTATGGAATGGTCATGATTATTTAATGCAGCAGGAATCATAACCATTTTGAGGATGCGGGTTCGAACCCCGGTCCTGGAACTCAATAGACCGATCCATTCTGAGGGTGAAGCTCCTCCCACCCCAGCCAGGCCCTGGTTACCCCCTTCGCTCGAACAAACAACCCTGAGTTACCCCAAATGGCCAATGCAAAATGCACTGATACCAGTGGATTTTATCTTTTTATGTTCACATTTATGAGCATACTGTAAGCTAAGTTAATACATGTATATTGTCTAAGTTAGTTAGATAGACTAGACCACATGCCTGCAATCATGATCATATATAAATGAGAGGCTATGCATATTTCCATGAGTCAATGAAGAAACAAGTTTGAAACAGGTTAGATCATGCAATGAAGACACATTATGTTGCATGTTCTATGTAATTTTTTAAGTTTTCATTAAGCTTCTATATATGAAAGTTCAGTTGGTGGCAATACAAAATACGTATTGCTATATCGGCCATGAAAATCACCAATTGCATAATTAATGATAAATTAATGATAATGCCATACATGTATCCCTATATACTATCTGCATGATTGTTCAATGCCTTCGATCTGTAAATGACTCTGTATAATCATATTGAAGTTGAAGCAATGTCTTAACAAATGTGGTTGTATTTTTGTCTAACTCTTTGATATACTTGACATGTAACTAAATTAAGATACTTGGTAATGTCTGAAAGATGTATGCCTTTGCATCTCTGAAGTTAATGAAAAACGAACCACCTGAAAAAAGGGTAGTACTTTCTGTTCAGTTGAAATGTTGACTCATGTAGGATTACTTACTAATATATAGTTTGGTGTTCTAGCCTATGGCTGCCTATGCATGCCTTTACGTCCTTTACATCACCTAAGTTCACATACTATAGGCCACAGGCCTGCAGAAGGTCAACCTGTGGACTGAAACTTTAACCTCTATTTTATATTCAAATATTGTTATTTGCCCAATGACATCACAGTAGCATGGTACCTGGACATCTCTTGTTGATCACTGCAAATTTTTGAACTGCTACATATATTTTATACCCTGTAAATATGCAGTTAAAAACTAGCTTATTTCCCTATTCATTCAATGCTAAACACCCTGGAATGGGGTTTGTTTGTCCGAATGTCCTGGTGGGGTACAAGAACACCTATTAATCATTTCGTCACGTGACTGCAGGGAGCCCTCTGATAGGCTACCCCTTTTTGGTTGGCAGTGCGACTGGATCGGTCTATTGGAGTGAGTTGGTTGTGGCTGTGGCAGGGGAGGGTGGCCATTTGTGTAGGCAGGGGCCGTCACCCTCCTGTCAGGTGTGATCAGCAACACCTCCAACCAGACTCCCCTGGATTGGTGGACTGGACCAGAGATGTGCAATAGATGTGAAAACTGAACACAACTTACAAGAGAAGAGAAGTCATCCAGAACTGAAGAAGACCTCCGGTCACATTGAATTGTGTATATATACATTGTAAAGTGCCGTAGAGCACAGAGTCTCAGTGAATACGACGCTATATAAATGCTGTATAATAATAAAATATATAACCACTTGACATGATACAGCTGTTTTTAACTCGAACAACATGTGCAAAAATGTCATAAGATAATTTAAAAGTAGTTTTCCTGTCATGAATATTGTTGCCTCTAAATAGCCCACACTGGTGCTGATGGGGCGTAAAACACAAATTCACTCACTCACTCCTGTCATGAATACAAATACGAGAAAAAGGGATTTTTTTGTATATCCGAGCAGGATATATATACAAAAAAAAAAGATCCAAAGGACAAACCAACAGAACATGCCTTACAGCAGAAAAAATAACTTGGGTAACAAGGCTTGTGGAAAGGCCTCCGGGTTCTGCTACAGTCATCCCATCAACAAAATCTCCTTCCACAATATAAACAAGATCGCAAAGGTCACTAGAAACGACTTCTTTATTGTGCAATAATGTAATTGTATCACTCCTATGTGATGATATAGTTGAGTATATCTCCACTGTGGACAGATATTTTGGGGCATATACATTACGAAAATGCTGTTGATGACAGTATTGTTGAAATGAAGTAATAAATTGATCGCAGCTGTTAATAAGAGAGCTTCTTGAGCAACTGGAATTTTATGGTAATGCTTGGTTATCTTGCAGCTACCTGACAGTATGATTTAATCCACGATGACAGCCTATTGGAGATGATTTAAAAGAGCTTTTAGAAGCAAAACATAAATAACAAAAATCAGGAGCATGTCTGTCATCCCAGTGGTATCGGTTGGCAGTGACAACTTGATAAAGGAACTTCCGGAGCTTGATTTTCAAAAGCTAAATATAATGCCACGCTGACATGCCACTGATTCACTGTCGACAAGTGATCTTGTGTGCAGACTGATGGATTCTAATGTTCAGTATGACCATGGAGTGGAGTAAAGGATATTTCAGATGGACATAAAGAACAACAGAACAGAAAAAGTGCAAAGAAAATGTCTTTGCATAATTCTTAAAGCAATATGACAAAGAATTCTGCTGCAGCAGGTGGCATATATATACCAATACAAAATATTAGTATATATTCTCCACTCGGATTGTTTCAGCCAATCACAAGCGAGTATTCTTGGATAATATCCTTGCTGTATTAGGCAGAGAAAAAGTTATATTGGACAGTGAAAAGTTATATTGGACAGTGAGAAGTTATATTGTGCAGTGAGGAGTTTTATTGCCATGTTATAGGTCCGTGAGGGAGGACCTGAGAGGAAACACCTTCTGCTCAGCCCTGCTGCAGCAACAGCAAGAAAAAATTCTGTGTTTTCCAATTTTAGTAAAAAATTAATTGCACACCAATGGGAAGACACAGAAAAACACAAATGATGTCAAAAGTTGCGTATTGATCAGGACAACAACATTAAGCAAATGTAACATTGCTTACACAGGTTATGGGATCATGGTATGACATTGAGTGACAAAAAATGCACTTTTTCACCCATTTTTCGCGTAAATGCCAATGTTTAACGAAAAACATTGTGCTATAAAATTGAAATAAAACATATCAAATATAAACAAGCTTCTTGGTTATAGAATACTGGATCAGAATATGTGAATTATATATTTTTGTGGCAACCCATTGCTGAAATAGGACAAGATACATTTTGAAGAGAATTCTGCAGTTAAACAAAAAGAAACACAAACTGCCTTTCCAGCACAGTCAAAGTGTTTAAACCTATTGCTTTAAAAGCGGGTTCATTTATGGAGAATATAACAAATATTAGATGGTAAGTCGTCCAATATAGAGTATAATTGGACTCAGAAAAACTATATTGGACTCGGCGCAAGCGCCTCGTCCAATATAGCTTTTCTTCGTCCAATTATACTCTATATTGGACTCCTCACCATCAAATATTTATATAATATATGAGATTACTGTCAAATGTAACCTTATTTAGACAATTCGTATGCAACAAAAATATAAAGGGAAGCCAGGTGATGCTTAATTGCCTATGTTTCATTACAGCCAGGGAATTACAAGTGGCCTACATTTGGTTGTCTGATTGCACAGGACCCATCTTTCACATTGAGATAAGCTGTCGACTACTTTATTTTGCAATTGGTAACTTGTGATCATACTATGAGAATGAACAATATGAACTTCCTGGACATGAGTAATACAGAATGAACCATCCAATCAAGTAAAGGCGTTTTCCAGTTAATATTGAGAATTTGTGAAGCTTGTAACTGAAATAGGTTTTCTCTTTCACATCAGGCCGTCTATCTGATGGTGAATCAAAACAACAATTTTATTCAATAATTTCATGCTAATCATGTTGTAGCAAGTTTTGAGTTTTCATCATTAAAATGAAAATTGGATCCTTAAATTAGCTACTCACGATGAGACAAAAGTATAGAGCGTTAAGCTGTGCATATATTGCCGGTTATGAGAGGAGAAAACAATAAACCGGTCGTCAGGACATAATTTAATAGGATGAATGGCTGTAAAATTATACTGAGAAATGATAGCTTCAACCTATAAACTACCTTTTTGACTCTTATTGCAAGAAAACCAGTCTTATCGCCAAACCCAAGACAACTGCCGAAGCTGAGATCAACTTTTTTTGCGCACTCCTCATGCTCAAGCATTCTTTAGCCATCAGACGGCTGACTCAACACAAATGATAAGGGCATAGAAAGATGAGTAGAGCCCGAGGCGTAAGTGGTCCATCTTTAAATGACTTTTTAAAGGGCATAAGAAAATAATTGCTAATTTGCACACCTGGAGCGGGCCAACCATGAATACCAACTTGAAAGTCTGACTGAACACAGTCTGCTGTACAAGCAGGCGAACGAGTGAGGCTGCAGACTGACGAAATTCAAGTCGAATTGGGTATCGAATTGGGATCTAGGGCAGTAGGACTGCTGCCGTTCAGTAGCCTGCTTCAGTCGCAAGCGTTAGTGAGCAGGCTACAACATTTCACTGGGAGTGTATTATTTCACATTCTCGCTCACATGAATTTCTGAGGCAGCTCAGCACAGTTCTGCTGAGTTCTGCTTGGCGCGGACCTACAGGCAACAGGGCGGACCTGAAAGGCAGCAGTCCTACTGCCCTAGATCCCAATTCGTCAGCAGCCTCACTCGCTCACCTGCTTGAACAGCAGACTGTGTTCGGTCAGACATGTATAGACAATATTCATATCTGGTAAGTTTTCTTCTGCCAATAAACATTATAATTTATGCCACATGTACTTGTGTTGTACAAAATACCATACAGCTTTTTCGCAGCTCAAAATTTTGCTATAAAGAATATGATAATCCAATTTCTGTAACTGCAAGCACCTTTTATGTTGTCAAGTTAAGCTGCTTTCATGGATTCATTTATCCAGCTTTTTTTGCAGGGTCTGCTGCTATCTGAACAAATGTGTCAGCCTACCAGCTTAACGCAATCTGGTCATTAGAGATTTCTACCCCTTTGATAATGATTTGATGTGGCGGCCATTGGAAGGTAACATTATACAGTACATTTGTAGTGGTGTGCTAAATGTTAGTACCTCTCAAGACCGGTCAAAAAAATTCAGGTGAATTTCATTTGAAGCCTATTTTCATTTTATGCAGGATATTGATAAATCCTATTTTTAATATATGGTGCACCTGAAATTGGTAATATTAACTTTTGAAAGGTTTTTCTTGGCACAATTTTTCGTCTTAGCCAATCTATTTTTTTGACAATACAAAAGAGTCACTTGATGAAATCTGGTAACATCTAAGTGACTAAATGAATGTTTGGCTGCCTTACACTGGTACTAAGTTCAGGCAAAGTGAAAACAGAGATGAAAGATCAATGAAAATGAGTAAATAAATTTGAATTTGAATTAGTATATTTTGGATAGGTCACTGACCAGTGTAACAGATCATATCATTATCGTGGCAATGAATGCATAGTGATTTTGATGGGGTAGAATGCCATTCTGAGTATCTTACGCATATATCTCAAGGTGATATGTTTCTTTGAAAAAATGTGTAGAAATGTATTTTACAGTACGCTCGAGGACACATCTGGGATTGTAGGTGTAGAAAACCTGTTTACGAGTGAACCAACCATGTGGAAGAAAATATAATTAAGAGAAAATTGCTTGTGTAAAGAGGCCTCTGGGGTGCCGTAACAATTTCCCTGTCATAAAATTCTCATTCCACAGTTTAAGCAAGATCGCAAAAGTCGAGAGAGAACATATCACTTTTTCATTAAGGCAAAATTGATAAACAGAAATACGTTTGGGGACATAAACGTCTTCATACAATGTACTACTGTACTGATGCTCAGTAAGATTTCCTTTACAGCAGAAATAATTATGAGATGGGGTCGAGAGTGCCTCCACATCGGTACCAAGATAACTTTCCATTTAAGTAGGTCTTCAGTATGGTTGATACTCATAAACAGTCTCCTCATCCCTTGGGAGCAAATAAGGAGCAAATAAGTCGACAAAGATCAATGCCTTAACCAGCTATTCAACTGTCAAATATGTTGCGACGAACAACAACTTATTCACAAACTGGTCCATTATCTATTGTTTGCTGGGATATAACTAATGATGTTTGCCAATGGGCATTTAACTGCCCACCCTTGCATATCATGTCCTTCCTGACTAACTTTTTAAAATTACCTGTGTAGTGGAAACACTGAATGAATGTTGATAGTTGATAATAAGAGAGCTTTGCGAGCAACCGGAATTTTATGGTAATGCTTCGTTATCTTGCAGCTACCTGACAGTATGATTTAATCCAAGATGACAGCTTATTAGAGATGATTTAAAAGGAGCTTTTAGAAGCAAAACATAAATAACAAACATCAGGAGCAGGTCTGTCATCCCTTTGGTATCGGCTGGCAGTGACAACTTGATAAAGGAAGTTCCGGAGCTTGTTTTTCAAAAGCTAAATATAGCACCAGCTTGACATGCTTTTGATTCACTGTCGACAAGTGATCTTGTGTAGCTGACGGATTTCAAATTGGATGAAGTGTATAGTACTGTGAACTGAAGAAAATATATGAAAACCTCCCATACGAAAACATTTACATAATGGATGGTGCAACCAGGTATCGGCAGCGTAGCAAAGACTTGATTGACGGACATTCTTTCCGATTGCAAGAATTGCTAGTTAATCTGATTTCACTAAAAAAAGATAATAATACTTTTTTAGAAGGATACTTATTATGTAACTAATCAGTAATCCAAAACTGAATAAATAATACCTATGCCCTCGAAACAAGTACATGTATTGTTAAAAGTTTGTCTCAAGACCACCGACACCTGCAGAGCACTAACACTCCGACACTGGAACCAGGAGATGACTGACTCCAGACAGATGATGAGGGAATCGAGAAGAGTATAGCCCCATTGCGTCAGATGGCTTGGAAATTTGATATGCAAAAAGAGTGGACTGTTGCACTATGAAAATGGCATTCCATGACTCATGATAGCTGATGAAGTGTCATCTTCTCTACAAACCTGCATGACATTCCCGAATGCCTCATACCTGAAAATCGATCTGTGAGGTCATCTGATGATGCTATGATTTTCTTTACCAAGTATGCCATATTCAGCAACTTCCATTCTATGCCAGTGAAAATAGAAGGGCAAACATATTTATGCAATGAGCAATATTTCCAAAGAGCCAAAGCTGTGATGTTCAATGATGTTGCAACTGCAGAAAAGATTATGAATGAAACTGATCCTATGAAAATGAGCAACTTAGGAAAATCTGTAAAAGGTTTCCAAAAAGATGTGTGGGCCAAGCAAGCCCCTCTTGTGCTTCATAGAGTGAACACCTGCAAATATGAACAAAATGAAACAGCAAGACGTGCTCTTCTTGGAACTGGTGCCAGGGAAATTGGTGAAGCGTCTCCCCATCCTATTTATGGTATTGGGTTACACATAAATGCACGAAATGCACTTGAACATTCCAATTGGTCAGGTGACAATGTTATGGGGAAGGTTTTAATGCGAGTGAGAGAGTCCCTTGCCCTCCAGGAAAATGACGAATTCCTTGATACAACTGAACTTCCAGCGAGTGACTGATTTTACTAATCTTGAAAATGTATTTTGCTATTACATATATAAATTAAAATGGTTACTTTTGAGATATATATTGAGACTTTCATATAATAATAATAGACATATTCTGTTAATATTTAATTGACAGATCAATAAATTGTATTTTAAATATAATAATTCATAATGTGTAAATTACTTTCTGCTTTTTCGTTTATGAACATGTCAGATACATGAGGCAGAGACACCTGGTTGACATACCAATGGGGATTATGTTTATGATAAGATTACTCTTGCATTCTGTTTGTCGTTTTCTTGCATTGTAACTTTAATTACATATTTATGACTGTTTGATGTTCTCTTTGCCAGCTGTGAGATATTGGTGAATGTCCTCTATTTTGCATTTGTGAGAGTCACACAGTGATCATGAAATTTTCATGGAGGCTTGTAATCCCCAGACTGCTGGTATACCATATTTTTATTCAATAAGGATATGATCTGATGGATACAAACATTTAAGTATACCTCTATTTATCTTTTAATTTTATGATTGACTAATAATAAGATTATTATGAGAGACGCCATGTCAAGCAAATGATTGTTTCTGTTATTTTCTCATAAGCTACAATATTCCCTGTAATTATATGAAATGTTCTTGTCTTCTATTATTATTATTTATTATTTTTTGGTCATTTTAAATTCATATCAACCTTTACTACTTAGTATTTTGCTTTAAAATACGCCACTCATCCTAATAACTTAGGCTCTGCACCAATGAAACAGTGTAATTTAATTTTGTTATGATTTGATGTATGTACATTTTTAGATCCGATTATGTTATCATATATAATTAAGAATTATTGATAAATTCTCTATGGAAAGTTCAGAAATGGGAAACCTGTAATCTATGGCATCCCATTTAATCCGTTACATTGTATTTATTTTTTATTTTTATTTTTTCATGTTTTTCAATTTTGTTTTTTTCAGGAGACATCAAGCACACTGATCTGAACACGGTAACTGTGAAGCTATACCAGCAAGTACATGACGGTAATCTCTTGACTAAAGGCATAGAATATTACTTTCATGATTTACATGTTCTTTATTGCTTGTACTTCATTTTTAAACTATGATGTCCCTAGTTGATAATTTATTTGATAATCCCAACACTTATTCTTTGGTTAATCAGATACAGGATGACAATTTTAATTTTGGTGATGAGCATGAAACCCCAGTGTTATTTAATCACTCCCCATATTACAATGATGAAAGTTTCGTTAAATTGATACAAAGTAAGAAGCACTCCTTTAAAATAATCAGTTTAAACTGTCAGTCTTTAAATGCAAAATTTAGTGAATTGAAAGTATATTTAGAACATTTTAGTGATAATGGTATAACAATTAGTGCAATTTGTTTACAAGAAACTTGGATGATAGATGATAACGATATGTCTTTATTACAGCTTGAAGGTCTCAACCTTATTCACAAAGGTAGACACTGCAGTGCACATGGAGGTGTTGCTATTTATCTTCACGAGTCTTTTAGATTCCAGACTATTTGTATTGAACAGTCCCAGTTATGGGATGGAATGTTCATTGAAATTTTTGATAATGAAGCATCAGCTTTAAACCAAAACAAAATTATCCTTGGTAACATATATAGGCCACCAAGAACAAATGTGGATAGTGTTGAAAGTTTCATTACTGAAATCACTCGTACTCTTGATCGTTTTCAATCTCATAAAAATGTTCTACTTGCTGGTGATTTTAATTTGGATCTTTTAAAGTTTAAAAGTATTAACTATATTAACAATTTCTTTGAAACTATGTTATCTTTAAGTTATATACCAAAAATTACTTTTCCAACACGCCTGACAGAGCGTCATGGTACTCTTATTGATAATGTTTTTGTTAAGATCGCAAATTATTTCTCTGAAACAACATCGGGTATTTTGGTAAAAAACATTTCAGACCACCTCCCATATTTTATCACTTTGGATTATTTGAACTGCCATAAGGCCTCTATAAAATATGTTAAAGTTATGTCTCATTCAAATGCTAACTTTAAAAGTTACCTGGAAAACTCAAATGTGATGCAACAACTCAACTCTGAAATATCTGCTGACCCGAACCTAAATTATGAGAAATTGAAGAATATTCTAATGATTGGTATGGATAAATACTTTCCCGTTAAAACGTATCGTTTTGATAAATATAAACACAAAAAATGCAGTTGGATAACTAAAGGTATTCTCATCTCAATTAGATACCGTGATAAATTATATAGTTCACTAAAATCATTACCTTCTCACCACCCTCTGTATCCAACGAAAAAAATAAATTTACAGACATATAATCGAATACTACGAAAAAGTATTAGAAACGCGAAGAAAATGTATTATTTCAAATGTTTTGAAAAATTTCGAAATGAAATGAAGAAAGCATGATGTACTATAAAAGAAGTTATCAATAAGTCGGATAATAAAAAAGAATTCCCTAAGTATTTCCTTATTGATGAAGTCAACATAACAGATCCTTTGATAATTGCAAATAAATTTAATGAGTTTTTTGTGAATATTGGCCCCGAATTGGCAAACAAAATTACTTCACCAGATAGTACTAATTTTCAAGACTACTTAACCAGAGAAGTGCGTTCTTCATTTAAATTTTCCTGTGTCACTCGTGCAGACATTATAAATATATATTGACAGCCTAAAACCAAAAACTAGTTTTTGGGAGGATCGAATATCTAATAAGCTTCTTAAGTTTCTTAAAAGTGATATAGCAGATGCACTAACTGTAATCTTTAATCAATGTGTGACAAATAATATTTTTCCTCATTCTTTGAAAATAGCTAAGGTAATTCCCTTGTATAAAAAAGGTATTGACTATATATTTGATAATTATCGGCCTATATCTTTGTTACCAAGTATATCAAAAGTTTTTGAAAAATTAATGCATCAACAGATATACAGTTATTTTATGGAAAACAACCTTTTTTATCAAAGTCAGTATGGTTTTCGAAATATGCATTCGACTGAATTAGCAGCAATTGAATTAGTTGACAAAATTTTAATGGATTTAGATGATGGAAATATACCAATTAGTATCTTTTTAGATTTATCAAAGGCTTTTGATACCATCGATTATGAAATTTTGATTTATAAATTGCGATATTACGGTTTGGACAATAATGCTGTACAATTAGTTAAAAGTTATCTATATGATCGAGTACAATTTGTTGAATTCAATGACTGCAATTCTGGTTATCTAAAACTTAAAACAGGTGTCCCCCAGGGCTCTGTTTTAGGCCCTTTGTTATTTATTATTTATGTCAATGATTTTTGCAAGGCCATTGACCTGTTTCATCCCACTGTGTATGCTGATGACACAACCCTTAGTGCCACATTGAATACTTTTCAATGTCAGGACATGTGTGCAGATACTGCTATAAATGAGGAGTTAGCAAAGGTGTCAGATTGGATGAAATCGAACAAATTGTCTATAAATTGTAACAAATCTAAAGCTATGTTATTTCGAATGCCGCAAAAATCTGTTAACTTTCCATGTATATCAATAAATGGGGTAAAATTAGATTTTGTAAAAGAGTTTAATTTCTTAGGTATTATGATTGATGAAAACTTAAGCTGGAAAAGTCATGAGCAGCTTATATCGAAAAAGATATCTAAAACAATAGGCATATTAAATAGGTTGAAATTATTCTTACCTACAAGGATACTTTTGAATATTTACAATTCCTTAATTCATCCCTATCTCACCTATGGAGCTATACTTTGGGAAAATCGGGCAAACAGGTTGCTGGCCTTGCAAAAAAAAGCAATTAGAGCAATTACACTAAGTAAATATAATGCTCACAGTGAGCCTCTCTTTAAGAACTTGAGGGTTCTAAAATGTACTGATCTATGTGCACTGCAGTGTTACAAGTTCTGCTTCAAACTTGAGAATGGGTTGTTACCGGCATATTTCATAGAAAATAATTTATTTAGAAAAACATCCACAGTTCATAATTATTCTACTAATAGAGGAAATAATTTCTATGTCCCTAGGGTGAAACATAACTTTGCCATGTCAGCTATTAGATACAAAATTCCAATTTTTTATAATGCATTAAGTGATTTCTTTAGAATAAGAATTTATTCTCGTTGTATGGAAAGCTTCAAGTATTCAGTTAAGGAAATGATGATTAACTCTTACAGTAGTGAATGCTCAAATGTCAATTGTTATGTCTGCCAAAATTAATTTTTTATCTTATAGCTCTCACTTACCTTTGTTGTATGTGTGTGCTTGATGTCTCCTCCAGGTGTCACAAAAGTGACCCACCATCAGCTGCATTTTCTTGCCTTAGGGGGGTCTCCTGCCATTTTTTTTATTTTTTTATTTTTTTTCTTTATTTTCTAAAAAGTATGTATTTATTTATTTTTTTTTTTTTTTTTTTGGGCAAATAAAAGTTTATTGACTTCTGACTTCTGACTTCTACATTCAACAGGGGAACATAGAGGCTGTTTGATAACTGATATTCATGATCAAGAGAAGGCCATTTGACGTGTCATAACTGATTTCAGAGTAAAAATCAGTTGCATAGTCCTTTCTACTTAACATTGAAAGTATTGGGTGAGATCATGACAAATCATCACCACAAGGCGTCTGGAGATTTGGAGCAAAAAACTGGAATTTTGAAACATTCTTTCACAAACTCATGGGGATTTTGTCATGGCGCAGTGGCCAACCCTCCTCAAGATGTCAGATTTTCTGTGTTACTACAGGGGAACAAGAAGTGCAACGAAAGGATCATCTGATTTGTGGCCAAAGAGGTCTTGTGATGAGTGATTTTTCCATGCACCATTGAGCACAAAGTGTAAATATTTGTCAATGTGAAGACAACAATCAATTAGGACTTTTCATTTGACAATAAAGAGGTGATCAAGTTCAACAAAGCAAAAATGACATAGTTGATCACAGTTAGGACAATGTACCAGTCCCACATTGTCAGACTGTGCACTGTCTCCAGTCCAGTAAAAATTACACATACTATAATATGAAATATTATTCAATTTATACAAGTATTTTTCTCTAATATATATATGTCGTCATCAGCGTCATCAACTGACAACATATACATTTGAATGAATCTATATGAATCCATCAATCATTATCTCTCTACAATGCTATTACTCTCTTCATCTATATCTATTGATATCTCCATAACAATCTCTCTATCTCTCTGGTAGCATTCTGGAATGCCAATTGCTGGGTTCACAGTTCAAATCCATCTCTTGCCGGGTCACCTGAGCCTATGTTGGACGGCTGTTCAATCATCCATTGCCTCATTGCCATAAAGGGTGTCTGTCCTAATTAGCCTACCAAGTGCATAAATACTGGACGGAAAGCCCCAATCATCCATCCATCATAGTTACTGCATGGGTTTCGATTTTTAAAGCTTGCCAGGTAACCTGGACGCATACGGCCATGCAGTTGTCTTGGAAGGGTGTTTGGGCGCTACACTACTTTGTATGTTGAACAGCACTTTCAACCATCTTTTGCCTCATAGCAAAGTGCGTAAATACAGGACAGAAAGCCCCAATCATCCATCCATCCATCTCTCATCTCCCTGTCAAAATATAAGGGACTGCCCAGAATTTCAAAAAAGCACTTTCTGTCAGTTCATTATGACAAATTTTAAATAAAAGTTCAAAAATGATCAATTCATTTGTGTGCTGATAGGTTTTCAGGATACAGTTCACATGCTGAGGCTCTGTCTCCATACATTTTGTACAGTGCAATGTTTGGTATGATGATCATTCAAGGGTGTTGTATCACGCAATCAAAATAATTTTCAGGTGTGATATACTGTCTGTGCTCAGTGGAGCATGAAAATTTGTGACGTGGCAAAGCCACTTGAGCACCAAACACATTGTCATTCCGTTTCACTTCTTGTTCCCCTGTAGTAACAGCATTGATACTGACATTTTGACAGAGTAACCAGCTGATGTTGAAATTTTAACCAGATTAATCAGATTGTTGCAAATGGTGTGAAAGTTTGACTGTTTTCATGAAAGCTGTATGTTTATGGAGTGCATTGCTTTTGTTGAAACCAATTGATTGATAAATCTGCATCATCAAAACTCAATTAGTCACCACAACACAGCATCACCATGTAGTCAAGAAGTGATGAGAAAAGTGCAAAACATACAAGTATTTATCCAAATATCACATGAACACCCACTGGTGACTGGCAGACATGAGATTCGCAGGTGAAATTTCACAACAAGCTATGTCACCCATTCTCCCAGCTATCTGATATCAAACCACAAATGGGCTACTTTGATCTTTACAGCGACATTAGGCAATCTTGACCAGGTCAGCGACTCTTGTAATAGCAGCAGATTCGATTCCAAGGTGAGGTTATTTTGCAGAGAATCTACATTTATGCCAGACAGTCAAGAGGACCCTATAACTGAGCACTCTTCTGATGAACAACCTCCCTATGACATGTAACCTACCTGTGATATGCTACATCCTTGTGATGTGCAACCTCTTCCTTTGTTCGTCCAGAATAAGTTAGTTTACAAAACAAAATGCACCAATGATCAGTAATACCCCCCTGTCAGTGAGGACCCTCCCTGTGTTTGCAGAAAGGAGTATTGTTTGTGGTAATGACTACTGTATATATAAAAGTAACTGGAGTTTTTCTGTACATTAAAATTGTAAAAAGCACTTATTATTTAGTTCATTGACCCTTTCAGTTTCCACAAGAGTCATGGAATTAAAAAAGTACACGCGACATCATGTGATTAGAATGTTCAAATTAATATTTGACTTGAGAATAAAGCTATGGACAGCAAGGGCTGAATGAGCCACTGTATTTTATGCTAATGCTTTGTTATCTTGCAATGATCTGACTTAATTCATGCATCAAGCCTATTAGAGATGATTTAAAAGGGCTTTTAGAAGCAAAACATAAAAAACAAAAATGACGAGCTGCCCTGTCATCCTGATGGCATCTGTTGACAATGACAACTTGATGAAGGCAGTTATAGAGCATGTTTTTCCAAAGCTAACTACAACACCCAATTGACATGCCACTGCCTAGTCAACAAGTGAAGCTAGGAGGAAGCTGGCAGATAGGTCTATGACAAATTCAATGTTGAAATGACAGATTGATTCTGACTGAAGGATATCTCTGATCAATCAATGATTGAACTGATTAATTCTCAGACAAGGATGTAATTATTACATACACTCATTCAAGAATGACCCTTTTTTTTGTTTTTTGTTATCCTGGAC
The DNA here is from genome assembly GCA_026936325.1 of Platynereis dumerilii. Lineage (NCBI taxonomy): Eukaryota > Metazoa > Annelida > Polychaeta > Phyllodocida > Nereididae > Platynereis > Platynereis dumerilii. The sequence continues at coordinate 82,355,248 of JAPTHN010000001.1, read as the reverse complement.
AGTGGACACTTTCAGCAACCTTGAAAGAACATATATTTCTCACTTTAAATTTGTGAAATCAATGTTTTATTAGCCAGACGACTATTCCCTGTAACTCTATTCCTGGAAATGTCAATGCCTCATGCACATGTCTGGCTTGGCAGGTAACTGCTGATTTTGCGGTTTATGTTTTTATCCTAAAAGCCTTTTTAATTCATCCTTGGTGGCATTTGCTTTACAAATTTAACCCGATTGCTCTCAGAATGCAGTAATATTAAAGATGTTACAGGTAATTTGATTACCACGCAATTCTGGTCATTCACAGTTGCCTGTGATGAATCAATGGAGGCACTCACTATGTTTGATATATTAGCTGTGTTACGTTCGGTTGTTTCTGAACGAATCAGATTAAGCAAAAAAACCATGTATTTAGTGGGTATAGAATCTTAGAATGAGGTACTAAGTAAATCAGCTGTAATGGGTTAAATATTAACCGAAAAAATCAATGCAACCAAGTCTCTTAATCTGATATACAGTGTACTAGGTAAGCCCTTAAAACAACCTTTAAGTTCATACAATCATCACACTTGTATTTTTAAATCATCCTCAATCCCTTGCAAGGCAGCCTTGGATATCAGAAACCACAGCTAGATATGTTGTGTGAAAGAAATTGAGAATCTTGATTCTCGGAAGTGACAAATGCCACAGCGCAAGGTCATACAGACCAATTTTCACTTGTCAAACTGATATAAGTTTGATTAATTTTTTCTGGATTTAGCATTAAGAAAACTAATATTTCAGTTACTGAATAGTTCACAAACAACAGTTTATACATGCGAGCAATATTGTTTCTGTCTTGAATCATGGCAACTTAGTATAAACTGGTTTGTTTATGATTCAATCAGAACCTGTCAGAGTATGAAAGTCAAAAGGCAGGCAGCAAGTTAGAAAAGAGACCTGAAGAATCACTTAACTATGCAGTAGGACAAGAGAACGAGTGTTCTATTAACGGTTTGCAGGTTGAAAATTGATTCCTAATGGGACCAAAATCTGCAAAATGAACATTTCAGCATCTGGACCTCCTGCTCATACATAAAGATATAGCAAGATTCCATGAAAAAACTCATCAATTACATCAAATGAAAAAAAAACATGTCTGAATTGCATGCAATAGCCTCAAGTGTGCATAAAACTTTTTATTCATGAGTGGTGTGCTCCAGGTGTGCAAGTGAGCAATTGCTCCGGTGCCCTTTAAACAAGGACAGCTTACAGGATGGACCACCTACGGCCCTACGCACTGGGCTATTTTCATCCCTATTCCCTCATCATCTGTCGTGAGTCATCAGATGGCTAAAGAGTGCTTCAATCCCCCTCCCCCTCCAAAAGGTTGATCTCAGCTTGAGCAGTCTGGATGCCAAACAGATGTTATGGGTGCTGAAAAGCTGTTTAGAGTTCAAATGATGTTTAACTTATACCAGCTCTTGTATTGCACAAGACTTGTGACAGATTTGGCTACAAAATTACACCTTTTAAAAATTAATTACTGAGTGCAAGTGGAATGTATATATATTTTACTTTTGTTTACTAACTCACACATGGAAAAAAACAGTTTTACTTAAAGGAAAAAGTTAACATTAGCCTTTTTTGTCATTTCTTCTCTGGTTTGTGTTCGTAATATTGGTCAAAAGAAAGAAAGCCAGATCCAGTTATTGCCACTTGCCAAGCACTTTGTTCTGTCAACGCAAGCTGCTTTCATTGATTCCTCATATCAAGGTAGATATGTTGAGCTTTTCTTCATATATCGCATTTGCTCAAAAAGAACTGACTGTAATTGTTGTGAATGTTGGTCTGTTTTTGTGAAAGCTGTCTATATGTGTGATTATAGATGGCAGCATTTTTCAACTGTACTCCCGGTTGGAGACAATTTATTGATAAATCTGCATCATCAAAACTTAATCTCCACAACACTGTATCACCATAGACAAGAAGAACTACAAAAAGTACAGAACATCCAGCTCAATATTTTACCAAATATCACATAAATGCTCATTGGCAGATATGGAATTCAAAGGTGAAATTTCACCAAGCTCTCTGATATCAAACCACAAATGGGCTACTTTGATCTTTAGAGGGACATCTGGCAATCTTAGACAGGTCAGTGACTCTTGTAATAGCAGCAGGTTAGATTTCAAATTGAGGTTATTACGCAGACTCCACAAAATATGCTAGACAGTCAAGTGGACCCTATAACTGAGCACAACAGCCTCCCTATGATTTGAAACCTATTTCTTTTTTCCTTCTACAATAAGTTACAGTTTACAAAAACAAAATACACCAATGATCGCCTTGAGGAACCTCCCTGTGTTTGCAGAAAGGAGTGTTGCTTATGGCATTGCTACTCCATGAAAACAACAATATTTAAAACCCCGTAAAGGCAATTATTCCATCATTAACTTTTTTTTAAAATACAAAATACAGTAGTCCATAGCTATATTACCCCAGAAATAAATACACATAGAAAACGAACAAGGTTGTGATTTAAAATTTGGTGGCGTCATTTTGTAAAAGTAAGAATACATATTTGTATAATACAGGAATTTTTCTTTACATTAAAATTGTAAAATGCACATGAGGCGCATTGACACTTTCAGTTTCCACGAGAGTTGATGAATTAAAAAAGTACAAATGATATCATCAAACATGAGATTAGAATGTTCAAATTAATATCTTACTTGAAATAAAGCTATGGATAGCAAGGGCTGAATGGGCTACTGTATTTTATGCTAATGCTTTGTTATCTTACAATGATCTGACTTAATTCATGCATCAAGCCTATTAGAGATGATTTAAAAGGGCTTACAGAAGGAAAACATAAACAACAAAAATGACGAGCTGCCCTGTCATCCTGATGCCATCTGTTGACAACGACAACTTGATAAAGGCAGTTCTAGAGCATGTTTTTCAAGAGCAAAATGTAACCCCCATCTGACATGCCACAGCCTAGTCAAGAAGTAAAGCTAGGATGTGGCCTGCTGATAGTCTATGACAAACTCAATGTTGAAATGACAGAATGATGTTGACTGAAGGATATGCCTGAGCAATCAATGATTGAACTGATTAATTCTCAGACAAAGATGTAATTATTACATACACTCATTCAAGAATGACCAGTTTTTGTTGTTTTTTTTTTCAGTCAAAAAGTGTGAAAGGTATCCTGGACACTTTCAGCAACCTTGAAAGAACATATATTTCTCACTTTAAATTTGTGAAATCAATGTTTTATTAGCCAGACGACTATTCCCTGTAACTCTATTCCTGGAAATGTCAATGTCTCATGCACGTCTGGCTTGGCAGGTAACTGCTGATTTTGCGTTTTATGTTTTTATCCTAAAAGCCTTTTTAATTCATCCTTGGTGGCATTTGTTTTACAAATTTAACCCAATTGCTCTCAGAATGCAGTAATATTAAAGATGTTACAGGCAATTTAATTACCAGGCGATTCTGGTCATTCACAGTTGCCTGTGATGAATCAATGCAGTGGAGGCACTCACTACGTTTGATATATTAGCTGTGTGACGTTCGGTTGTTCCTGAACCAATCAAATTCATCGAGACTGCCATGTATTTAGTGGGTGTAGAATCTTAGAATTGCATACTAATTAAATCAGCTGTAATGAGTTAAATATTATTCAACAAAATCAATGCAACCAAGTCAACAAATGCCAAATTAATCTGATATACAGTGTACTAGGTAAGCCCTTAAAACAACCTTTAAGTTCATACAATCATCACACTTGTATTAAATCATCAAGGCAGCCCTGGATACCAGAAACCACAGCTAGATATGTTGTGTGAAAGAAAATGAGAATCTTGATTCTCCGAAGTGACAAATGCCACAGCGCAAGGTCATATAGACCAATTTTATGCCATTAAGATGTCACTTGTCAAACTGATATAAGTTTGATTAATTTTTTCTGGATTTAGCATTAAGAAAACTAATATTTCAGTTACTGAATAGTTCACAAACAACAGGGTATACATGCGAGCGATATTGTTTCTGTCTTGAATCATGGCAACTTAGTATGGTTAGTTTACGATTCAATCAGAACCTGTCAGAGTATGAAAGTAAAAGGCAGGCAGCAAGGTAGAAAAGAGACCTGAAGAATCACGTAACTATGCAGTAGGACAAGAGAACAAGTATTATATTAATGGTTTGCAGGTTGAAAATTGATTCCTAATGGGACCAAAATCTGCAAAATGAACATTTCAGCATCTGGACCTCCTGCTCATACATATATATATGATGAGCTTGCAAGATTCCATGAAAAAAAACTCATCAATTACATCAAAAGAAAAAAATGACTGAATTGCATGCAATAGCCTCAAGTGTGCATAAAACTTTGTATTCATGAGTGGTGTGCTCCAGGTGTGCAAGTGAGCAATTGCTCCGGTGCCCTTTAAACAAGGACAGCTTACAGGATGGACCACCTACGCACTGGGCTATTTTCATCCCTATTCCCTCATCATGTCTTGAGTCATCAGATGGCCCCCAGAGTGCTTAAATCCCCCCAAAAAGGTTGCTCTCAGCTTGAGCAGTCTGGAGGCCAAACAGATGTTATGGGCACTGAAAAACTGTTTGGAGCTCAAATGATGTACAACTTATACCAGCTCTTGTAATGGGGAAGACTTATGACAGATTTGGCTACAAAAGTACACCTTTTAAGAATTAATTACTGAGTGCAAGTGGAATGTATATATATTTTACTTTTGTTTACTAACTCACACATGGAAAAAAAAACCATAAACAACTCACACATGCAAAAAAAACCATTTAACTTTAAGGAAAGAGTTAAAATTAGCCTATGTCATCATTTCTTCTCTGGTTTGTGTTCGTAATATTGGTCAAAAGAAAGAAAGCCAGATCCAGTTATTGCCACTTGCCGAGCACTTTGTTCTGTCAACTCAAGCTGCTTTCATTGATTCCCCATATTAAGTTAGATTTTTAATGGCTCTTAGGAGATGCCCACACGTCATTTGCACAACAGTCAACCAGCTTGGGACAATCTGGTTTGTTGGGACTTATTCTTTTCCTAACAATAATTGAATAGGGTAAGTGTGATTTATTCTCCTTTTCTGGGTTTCAACATTTGTATGCAATTATCATCATAATGACACTGGCGCACACTCATATATGCTTTATTGTCTTTCACTTCCTAGCCTGCGTGGGTCTCCTTCAGTATTCAACGGAATATGACATAATTGCCTCACTGGCAAACACATGATTCGCAGGTGAAATTTCACAAAAAGTTATGTCTCCCCGCTATCTGGTATCAAACCACAAATGGGCTACTTTGACATTTAGAGAGACATTTGGCAATCTTAGACAGGTCAGTGACTCTTGTAATAGCAGCAGGTTAGATTTCAAACTGAGGTTGTTTTGTAGAGAGTCAAACAAATATGTTAGACAGTCGGAGGTCCTTCAACCGATCACTCTTCTCGTAAGTAACTTTCAATGATATGCAACCTCTTCCGCTTTTCCTTTTGCAATACATGTAAGTTATTTTTACAAAACAAAATACAAACGAGTATTAATATTTCCACACCCAGTGAGAAACCCTGGACACTTTTGGAGGCCTTTAATATATATATATGTTTGTTTATTTCTCAAAAATCATTTAAAATTTGTAGTATTGACCCATTTGGCACCAAGAATACTATTCCATGTAACTATTTTTGTGGAAATTTCACAAGTCTCATGCACATGTCTGGCTTGGCAGGTAACAGCTGCTTTTGCTGTTTATCTTTTTCTCCTGAAAGCCTTTTTAATTCATCTTCGCATCATATACAAATCAGTCTAAGTTTGTTTTGCAAATATAACCAAAGCCCCACTGTTTCCAGTTTCATTAAAGTTAACATTCAGATATTATCCAACAAGATCCGGGGGGGAGAGTTGGTCTAGTGGTAGCATGCCAGGCTGCCAGTCGCTGGGTCCAAGGTTTGAATCCAGCTATTGCAGGGTTACCTGGACCTATGCAGTCTTGGATATCAAAAGTCATAAATCACAGATATGCTGTGTGGAAGAGAATGTGAACCTCGTTCTCGGAAGTGACAAATGCCTAAGTGCAAGGTCACAGAGACCAATTTTGTGCCATTAAGATGTCACATGCCAAACTGATATAAGTTTGGTTTTCTGAATTCAGCAATAAAAACAGAACATTCCAGTTACTCCATGTTTCATTCACAGTAATTTATACATGGGGCGATAAGTATTATTTCTGACTTGTTTCGTTGCAATTCAGTTTAGACTAATTTGCTTATGACGTAATCAGAACCTGTCAGATTATGAAAGTGAAGAGGCTGGCAGCAAGTTAGAAAAGAGACCAGCAAAATAACTTACCAATGCTGTACAACAAATAGGATCAATTGATCAGGCAAAGCCACTTCGCAGGTTGAAAATAGTTTCCAATGGGACTGTCAATCTGAGAAATGGACATTTCAGTGTCTGGACCTCCTTTTCATATTACGCTGAGCTTGCAAGTTTCCAACAAAGAAAAAAGATCCTAGCAGTTAAATCAAAATGGAAAAACAAAAAAAACATGTCTGAATTGCATGCAATAGCCTCATGTGTGCATAAAACTTGGTATTCATGAGTGGCCCACTCCAGGTGTGCAAGTGAGCAATTGCTCTTGCGCCCTTTAAACAAGCACTGTTTACAGGATGGACCACCCACGCACTGGGCTATTTTCATCCCTATTCCCTCATCATCTGTCTTGAGTCATCAGATGGCTAAAGAGTGCTTAAATCCCCCCAAAAAGGTTGATCTCAGCTTAAGCAGTCTGGATGCGATACAGGTGTTATCGGTGCTCAGGGACTGTTTGGGAGTTATATCATCTTGTATTGTGTAAATCCCAAGCATATAGTAGTTTTGGCAATAAAATGATTCTGAAAATTAGATAGGGGTCGGCACTGCGACCTACCCACCACTGGACCAATGATGGAACCTTATTTTACAGTCCAGGATTAATTCAAAAATGGGTTGAAATGATTGAGAAGTTTATTTTGATAATTTTCAAATCTGAAAGGGACTGTTCGGATTTATGTACACAACGAAAGTCTCTGTGTAAACTTATTAACTGTCCCAATTAGAATTTGACCTTTTGCCAAATAAAGAAATTATTTTTACACAAACTGACACATGCAAAAATCAGTTTTATTAATATTTACAGCTATAGTCTGCAAAGATTTTAATATTATATTGTTTCTTTGTTCATTTGCAAAGTAATTCTCATGAAAAGAGAAGTGAGTGAGATCCAGTTATTGCCACTTGCCAAGCACTTCTGTCAACTCAAGCTGCTTTCATCGATTGCTGAAATTAAGCCGGATTTTTAGTGGCTGTTGGGAGATGCCCGCACGTCATTTTCACACCAGTCAATCAACTAAGCACAATCTGGTTTGCGGAGATTTCTTCCTCCCCTAACAGTAATTTAATATGGTAAGTGTGCTTTGTTCTTCCCTGCTGGCTAACACACATTCCCATTATTGTCTTACACTTCCTGGCCTTTGCCTCAGACAGTGGTAGCACATTGAGTGCTGGCCTCTAGAACCCAGGATCTATCTCGGCCAAACCCATTCCACCTTCACTTCCCAGCATGTCCATATTTTTTTCACCTGAACTGCAAGTAATCCTGCATCATTCAGTTCATTGAGCTGTCCTTCATAAGGAGTAAATTTACTTTATATGTAATTTCTTACTTCAAATTTCAAAAGAAGCTACACTTTAACAGTTAATTGTCCCCAGCATTGTGAGGCCTTTGAGTCACTTATTTGATAGGGTCAACTTAAGGTGGCTCGATACTCGTGAACTTTCTAAGATAGGATTTCTCAAAAATAGTTTAGGATGATCCAAAATATAGTTTATAGCAAGGATATGTAAAAAAAAGTGGTCGCAACCAGCCTTTTTTACGAGATATTTGAGGTTATGTACAAGAAAGTCAGTCCATGCACATCTGAAAAACTCAATTTTTTTCTTAATTTTTTTACTGTGTAGTTTGCCCTGCCATTCAGTGGTCATGCATCCCATATTATGCAATGAAGCATGAAATTAAAGAAGATAGTTTCGTGGAAAAGCTGATTACAATTTCAAAGAGATATATTTAGTTTAAATGGCTTTCCAAGGGGCTCGGAATAAAAATATTGATTTTGACAATTTTAACTTTTTTCATAAACCATGGCGCTAAAAAAAATTGGCTAGATAGGATTTCTCATTTCTTTGTCATTTAATTCCAAATATTATGAGGAACAATAAAATGCATAAGAGAAGGTTTCCTACCGCGATGGATTTTGATATAAAAATTTATTTGTATCTCAAAGTCGTTTTTGAGAAATTAGACCTGCTTGCCGAAAATTGCCTGTAAAAATATTCTATGTGGACTATAAAGCTAATACTTTGTCAGATTGTAGTCCTCTTCACAGCGCATCTAATGCTTTAAACCAGAAGTCTCTAACCCTAACAGAAGTGGCGCAAATGGCCAATGAAGCGGCCGTCGCACAGAATTATGATATTCCAAAAAAGCAGCTCACATTGCTCAGCAGGCTGCTGTTGCTATGGTGACGCCGCCATTGCTGGGCCATGAGTAGCGAGCCACCTTAAGCTGAACTATCTTTGTGCATTATGATCAAATTTCTCGTAATGTCAAATAATTTTTAGAGATGCTTGCTTGCTTGCTTGCAAGCGGCATCTCTATTGTGGGAGGAAGGCTCTGAAACTTATGACAACTGCCTTGGTCATGCTCTTTCATCTCTGTCCTTAAAACTTTGCATACAGTCTCAATAGAATTTTATCTTGTGTTGAAAAACTTTTGGTGTCTTTCTGAGATAAAGAAATTAATAAAGAAAACAAACAGGCTGAGTTTCTGCAGGTCAAAGGTCAATCACCAAAAGTAGGTCACAGGCCAGATACCCTCCAGCAGGTCTCAGTGACAAATACCCTCTGCAGGTCTCACATGCCAGATACCCTTTTGCAGGTGACAGGCAAAGGGGTAGATGCTATCATGGGCAGTCCTAGCCAGTCTATCCACAAGCATCTCTTAAAGTGCTTGCACGTTATTTTTAGCTTTTGAAAGACCTGTCTGATATGAACGCCATCGCTCCAGAACAACATTTAAGTTTTCATTAATGACAAACGCTGCTCTTAACATTCCATGTTTATGTTTTGCCTCTAAAAGCGAATGTTGAAAATGCTTCCCTGATGGGTTATGAAGCATGGTTTAAATCAGATGCTGCATGTTGCAGAAAGATAGCATCAACATGAGATAACGGTTAATCACTAACTCTTCATTTGTCACTCAAGACTCTTATCTAAGCATTAGATAACAAATATTCAGTCAAAGAATGAAGACGGCAAGGTGAGTTGCTATCGAATGATCTGTTTAAGCAGTTGAGATTGGAATTTCTTCCGAAAGTAATGTGAAAATTCAATTAATCATTTTCCAATTAATCAAATACAGTCAAAAAATAGCTGCAAAGAATAAAAATAAGTGATTTAAAATTTCCAAAGTAAATTCTACTGTTCATTTCAAAATTAGCTAGTATTGGAACTTTAAAAGAAGAATACTGTTATCATTGCAACAGAAATAAGTAACACCTGATGACGGTATCATATAATGTAGATATTGCAAATACAAAACTACTTCACATAGACTGACAATTGTATACTTATTTAGAAAAATGGCAAATAAAGGATCAATTTCAGGAAACTGAGATCGTAAATTGTTCAGACAAGCCAAGTCCTTTTTGAAAATTCTGACCTCCTGTCTCCTTTTTTTTGTTTTGGCCATGCAGTCAGGGACGAAATAGGAAATGACATGACCTGATTGACACCAATAAAAAGGTCATTCTGCTTGCTAAGGAGAATTGCTGAAAGATTAATTTAACTCCACAGCATCAAAATGTAATGCAACAGAAATAACATTGTATGAATAAATTTGCAGATTACAATGCTTGGATGCAATCACAAGCAATTCAATGAAAATGTTAACTTTTTTGTAATCTCGTTTTCGCTTAGGAAAACATCTATTGAAAGAGCAGAATGCAATAGCAGATGAGATTCATCAAGATATATTAATATTCAACGGAATTGCATACCTTCAGAAATTATTTATTTGGAGAAATTAAAATAAACAGTAATTACTATCCCTTTTCAATATTGACCCATACCTCATTGAAGTTGGCTTTTATATATTGCATACTGAGGCAAGATGAAATGCTGGCTTGTTTCGAGTCAGTTTTTGTCAGATAAGCCTTTCCTTAGCTCAAACTACCGTGGTTTGACCAGAAAAATGAACTGCTGGAAAGTTAATGGTATGGGTATTATGTGAAACATAATCTTTCATGCACAAGAAGATATTTCACAACAATTTATTGATATCATGTTTATAACCTGCCAATGTTTTAGAAAGCGAATGTGGACAGCAAAATAATCTGACACCAGCATAAAGATTTGGCTTTTCAATTCCATTAAAAAAATTTGGCGGTGGTAGCGGTTTTGCATAATTCCACATCAGCTCGCCAAGTACACGACACAGAAATTCTACCAGGAAATTTGACATAGTATGATGGCGTGCATAACATATGAAAAGTAAACAGATTGAAATCTTACAAACAATTTTAGAAGATTGTTTGCAAAATTCCAATCTGTTTACTCTGCATATATTGCTAACTGGCAAAGTGTGTGATTGAAATGTAAATAAATTTATGGAAGAAACTAGAGTAACAATTGTTTTGGCTTTGAAAGTTCGGTTTGGTTTTGCCATTGCAATCAATCCTGTATCGGAAGTCTGTACAAAAACCGAGCTATTCAGTTGTTACAGGGCATTCTGTGTCAAATCATCAGATTTTCCAGAAATTTTCCACCAACCCATCTGCGAATTGGCTGAAAAAATGATAGACTGTTTGCGGTCTCAAAGGATGAACTTCCTGAAAATTTCAGACTACTCTGTCAATTTTCCAGGATTTGGCAGAGGTTTGAAAATTGCTGATTTTATCAGTTTTTCAGACATCGGTTTGACCACTATTACACTTTTTGCTCAATAAATATGTCAATAATCCACCTAGAACATTGAAATTCGGGATCTACACTAACTGTACAGTGGCGAATGTCCGTGGGTTGACACCTACTGCCTTGTTAAAATGACAATGCAGCTATGGCCTTGTTAAATTCCCCCCTCGAAAATCAACGTTCAGTACCGTACAATAAAATTCATATCTCCAGGGGTATACCAGGTATAAATCTGAAGTGGAAGAAGCAAAGAAGTGGCAATCTAACCCAGGACCTTCAGCAGAGCAGGACAGGACACTCTTGGTCAGTGTCTCAACCATGCATTCAAGCCACCCCATACAGAACAGCTGTCAACAACTTTGTTTTTAATCTAGCAACTTTAAGGCAAAAATTGTGAAGACATTGAAAACACTGCAGTGCATGTTGAAAGACTTCAGCACAATGTAGAGTGATTTAGACCAGACAAGACCATCAGTCACTGTGACCGATCACACTCCCTCCCAGTTCTTTATCACTGTCTTGTCTTTAAAGTGTCACTATTTTTCAAAAGGTTCCCTGGCCTCCATATTTTACTCCAAAAGTTAGAAAAAAGTGGAAGAAGCAGAAGAAGTAAAGAAGTGGAAGAAGCAGAAAAAGTAAAGAATTAAATGACGGGAAAAACTGGATGTCCTTTATAAATTTTCATAATCAACAATGAAGAACACAAAATTCCAATTAGGCCACAAGAAATCAGAATGCAGCATTTCAGTCAGACTTAATTGTTAATCAGCCATCGACAAAACAACGAATCCTGCTTCAAAATAAGAAGATTCATATAAGTGAGGTCCAAGATGTTTTTAGTTTATAGCTCAAGTATAGGCTCTTGCTGCCCATTTGACCAACATGCATATATTATAGGCAACTAGTACTGGCACACGACTGAACGAAGGTCAAACTGACAAGACAGACAAGAGCAGTTGTCAAGTCAAACAGATCAGTTTTAGACAGGACATGCTTGCTACTGAAGTATAGACATCAGGGCTGTTAACAAGTACTTGAGTATTTAAGTACTTCTGTACTTAAGTACAATTTCTTGAGTACTTGGAATGTACTGGGTACTGGAAGTACTGAACCCAAAAGTACTGTACTGGTACCCAGTACTTTGCAAAAAGTACTTGAAATTTTAAGTACTTTTTAAGTACATTTAAGTACTTTCAATGAAAAAAAGCCAACATGACAGCTTACAAGACATGTTGAGTGAAGTGTCAATATTTTCCAAGACAATTTGTGAATAAATAACATTTCATAAAATCATAAATTTCATATAGTCTGTTATAAATGTTACTTTATAAAAATAATACTTTTCAATAATTGAATTTATATAATAAATAATTAAAAAATAATTATTTATTTGGCTCTTACAAGAGATATATATGGAATACAGTTTCATTGGATAATGCAGAAATATGGCAATTGGATTGTGCAGACCTATAGCAATTAGTCAATTTCAATTTATGCTATTGAAGAACTCATACTTAAAACTGTCAAAGAAAATTAGAAATGTGATTGCAATTAGACAGGACATGACAGAGTCACTATCTGAGTAATCCAACTTGCTGAACTAGCATCTCAGTTCTGCAGTAAATATGTGAACAACATTTATATAATTTTCATTTTAATATAGGTAAAGTTACTTTGATTATCAAGAAATAATTTATCCATAATGTATTAATTCTGTTTCACTCACTGAATTTGTTTGGTTAACCTTTCAAAAGTTATGAAAATGAATATGGTTATGATAATTATTTGAGAAATAACTTTTATTTCATGATGCATCATGTTGAAAGTATGCTGCATACATGAATAAATTCAGTAATTATTCAATCAATTTCAATGCCATCTTTTGGAGGGGTTTTCCATGTTCATTGAGGCATGTATGTGTGAATGCATTGGCCTATTGTCTTTAGCAAAGAAATTGGGTCACTGCATGTACCTGACCTTGTACACAGGTAGACAATAGACAATAGACAATAGACAATAGACAATAGACAAACTTTATTTTAATTCGGTTTTACAAAAAGAAAAATCAGCTGAAACAGCTGGTGTCACCGAAATTTGAATAACAACAGTAATAATAAAAACGATTCAGAAATGAAATAAAATAGCAATTTAACACATGTAAATATGTCTAATATTATAAAAACGAACTAGTCATGATTTAATAAAACCTATCGTCAATGCTTGAAATGTCCAATTTTGAGAGTCTTTGTTTAAAAATGTTCAACTCCGTCTCAAGACGGATGTCATTTGGAATCTTGTCCCAGAGACTGGCTCCTTTGTAGGACACTGAACGAATACCATATGTTTTGGTTCTGCATTGTCGCAGAGTTAATTGTCTTTGATTGTGTAGATCGTAACAGGTATTTTTCTTAGTAAACAGTTCTTCAACATACTTAGGTGCTGTACCATTTACAGCACTGAAAACTTCTGTGAGCAAAGCTCTTAATCTAGATTCCCTTAGTGGGACAATACTTGCCTTATCTAACAATATTTTACACTCACTATCGAAATCTTGATACACAAGTCTGATACCTCTTTCAAGTAATTTTTCAAGCTTACGTGTGTCAGATTTATTGCACAAGTGCCAGACAACTTTGCAGTAATTAAAATTACTTTCAATAAATGTTCTGAAGATGGTAAGTCTGGCTGATAGAGGAAGATGTCGAGCTATTCTACCGAAAGCTGCAAGTTGCCAAGCAGTCTTCCTGCAGACATTTCTCACATGAACATGGAAATCAAGTTTGTGGTCAAGAGTGACCCCAAGTAATTTTACTTCTGAAAGATTTGGTAAAGAAGAATTTTCAATTTTTAATTCTAGAGGTTCAGACTTGTTTCCAAATATAATGAATTGGAATTTGGTGGCATTTGCCTGAAGACAATTTTCTTTAAACCAGTTTAATGCTACATTTGTAGCGTTCTCTAACTTGTCAATGAGAGCATTTGTACTAAGAGCTGTGGCAAAAATAGTGTTGTCATCAGCATAGTTTGCAAAGGTAAAATCATCTTCTAAATACAAAAGGTCATTTACAAAATAGTTAAACAATGTTGGGCCGACTATCGAGCCCTGCGGCACACCCCGCTTAATCTCTAACCAATCACTTCGTGTTTCGCCGAGTTTTACTCTCTGGCGTCTTTGTCGTAAATAGCTAGCAATGAACAGGTGTGAGAATTACCCTCTTTACAATTGAACAGGGAACTTCACAATAGAATGTCAATTTTGGTCCATTGCTTGCTTAAACATAGGCCTAATCTGTGTCAGTTAAATATCAATTTTTCAAAACTAATTTGATCAATAGTAATAAATATTTTATTCATTAATACCCAATAACCCACTAATTTTCTGGGTGTCTAATAAAGACCCAGTGATTAAAATCTGAATATCTTATTCTGACTAGTTCCTTAATTTGACAAGCATTCAAAATATCACAGTCTTTTGCAATATTATTATTAATGAAGTTCCTACTTTCTATCTATCTGTCTATCTATCTATCTATCTATCTATCATTCCGCCATTCTATCTGTCTATCTATATATATATATAGATAGTCTCTTTTTATCTATCTATCTATATATCTTTCTATCTATCCATCCATCCATCCGTCTATCTATCTATCTATCTATCTATCTATCTATCTATCTATCTATCTATCTATCTATCTATCTATCTATCCAATCTACCTATCTATCTATCTGTCCTTAGCCTCATTACCGTGTCCTCCTCCTGTCCCAATTAGCCTACTAAGTGCATAAATACAGGACGTAAAGCCCCAATCATCCATCCATCCATCCATCCGTCTATCCATCTATCAATTTATCCATCTATCTGTCTATCTGTCTGTCCAATGAAACTGTATTCCATGAATATCCCCATTTGCTCGAAAAAGAAACACAAGTTTTTGTCGGTTTATTTAATCTATAATTTATCTCGCAAGATTTTTCATACAGGATGAGTGTAACTGCTTGTACACAATATTGATAAAGTGTATGATCAGATGATGGTGTTATTTTTCACTATATTTCGAAAAAGATTGCAATTTTGTTTTCGACAATTGTGATTCAATGTGTGAGACATCAAAAAGTACTGGGTACTGGACTTAAGTACTTTCAAAAGTACTGGGTACTGGAATTAAGTACAGTGATTAAAAAAGTACTGGGTACTGTACTGGGTACTGGGAACATTTGAAAAGTACTGTACTGGACTTAAGTACTTCGAAAAGTACTGATTAACAGCCCTGATAGACATGGTAAATCCTTGGCTGACACAAATTAGACCAAACTGTTCCAATAGCATCACATACAATGTACTTTCTTGTGCCCTTCAAACAAGCACTGCTTCCCGGATGGACCTCCTACATACTGGGCCATTTTTCATCCCTGTTCCGTCATCATCTGTCTTGAGTAAGTCATCAGATGGCTCAAGAGTGCTTAAAAATCTCATACAGACTGACAGTGCAGACTTGACAAAACAACGTCACTGAACAGACAAAAGACATACAATGTATTTATAATTCACTGAAATGCACAGCCTCTCCCTCTAGCATACAAAGGGAAAACCTAGTAAGTCACATTTTGGACATTCTGAGAAAATTTACTTTTAAATGTCAGTCTGTGCAGTAAGAGATAATAGACTTACTGGGATTTGCCAGTGTCATTCTGGGGTAATGGGCCACTTCTCGAAAATCTAAACTTAATAAGTATATAGAAACATGTCTCAGAAGTCCTATTTTGACCTTAACTCAATTTGGCCAAAAATGTGACTTACTATAGGTTTTCCCTTTGGACACTAGCCCACACACTAGAGGTTGAGCTACTACATCCAGCGACTCCAGGTATACTAGCCAATCAGAGAAAAGGAAGAAGTGAAGTGTAGTACCGTAATATGGGGTGAATAGGGACACTGGGGTGAATCGGGACAGAACAGGGAAGCATTCTATTTCTTAAAAAAACACCAGCTTGCCTTTAACCCAGGAAATTGATTTTTGGCACATTTATAGTAGACATACCAGAGAATATTCCCTTGTAATTTTATAATTCTAACTGCAGGAAGTGGGGAACTGCAGTACCTTAAACTTAGAACTGCGGAAAGTGAATTCTCAGCTGCTGTCAAAACTTTGCATGAACTGGAAAAAGTATAAATACTAGAGCCACCGATTTTACAGGAATCTTTTATAACCTAGTTTTGGCCAGTTGGGGGAACCGAATAGTAGACTAGATATGAGATTACGTTTGTTTGGTCATGGGTTCTGAACCAGGCCAATGGCAACGTTGCGGAATCTACAAAAATAACGCTACTGATTTTCATTGGAATGTGCTAGCATGACTTTTAGATAAATATTATTGAACTTAGTATTATTAATAGTGGATTTAGACCAGAATTATCAATCACTAGCAAACTTTGCAAAAAACTACATTTTTTGATAGTTTTGTTATTTATTACATTTTTTAAAATTTACATATTATCAATGAAATTATTTTAGATTTTCCTGAAAATACATTTTTGGTATGTTAAACATTGTTTTCTAATATTTACTCAGAAGTGGCAATCACTTTAAAAAAAGTATTCCTTCTGAAAATAAGGGAGTGTCCCGATTCACCCCAAAGTAAGGGGCGAATTGGGACAGTGGTTTTATGGGCCTAGGCTATCGGAAATTTAAGATATCGTTTCATTCTCTTGGGGATATTTAGACCTTATGCTCGGACATAATTTGACACCATATTTTGATTTCTGGGTTTATTTGTTGCCATTCTATAACAGAAAAACGGCCAAAACTGTAAGGACAGACAGAATGAACATGAAAGGAACACAAAGACAGATTGAACAGCTCTGGCAACTTACAGATAAGACAGACAAATAAGACAGATGAAGACCTTTCACTACAACTTGAAGTGCAAGTGAATGAAGGGGATGCACTCCTACTTCCTGCACAGATCACGACAAGGTCACCCATGAATCAGAATGTCACATGCAACAGGCACCTGTCGTGGCTTTCCTGTCACATCCTGATAAGCTTACTCACAGTTACTCTCATGTCTATTTAACACTAGTAGGGGACGTGCTATGGGCTACAAAAGAGAACAGAATATAACCTGTAGACTGCACCATGTGGGTACAACTCGTACAAGTTGTCTTCAATGCATATTGAGTTCCAGAAAATGTATGTTTACTTTATGGTCCCAAAGATTATGGAAATGGAATGCAACAAGGAAAAAGATCACTTTATCTGTGACACCAACATCAAATATTTGACTGTACCATGTCACAGTGGCACCTCTAAGAGCACCCTAATACTTGTCCATCCTTTTAAAACTTAAAACCATGTCATGGAGTTTCGATGAAAACGTCAAAATTATAATTATCATTTATCAATATGTTATTACATCACACCTTCCAAGTATACTTCAAGATATGAAGAAAACACACACAAATGCATATGAGAACCACATGATGTAGTTATTGACATCAATCACTGCTGATATGGTAGTTCATTTCAAGTTAATTCATACTTACACTCGTCTTTTCAGGGCTAGTCACTACCGATATCAACAGAACACTAATTAAATTTTAAAAATAACTATTGTGACAAGAAAGGCTTACCTCACCCAGTGCTCAGAAATAATTTACTTCAATTCAACATGCTTACCTGAAATTAAAACAAAATTGTTCATTACATCATGAAATGGTGATTTTAACAAAAACAAAAAACAGACATAGAACCTGCTTCATTTTTTACACAGTGAAAGACCTGTCCTAAAAAAATGGCACTAAATCATCCAGACTTTGGCTGTTCCCAATCTCACATCAGCCTATCTATCTAGCTAGAGAGCTTACCAACCAATGACCCTTGAAATGATGTCTTGATGACTGTCCCCCATGGTCAAGCTAATTATGGTTATTCATGTGGAAATTACTGACAGTGGCATTGGGCAATAACTGACAAATTGTGCCACCAAAACGAGCCTACCCTGGTCATGTAGTTGATGGGAAGGTGTTGTTCTTTTAAATTCTGAATCAGAAGAAATTTCCAACAGCATTTTTTTCTGGGATCAACCAATGGATAATTTAGGCTTTATAGCCAGTATTTGTGTACTATGGCAAGCTAATTGGGACAGAAGGAAGACACAACAAGGAAATTGTGATTGAAACTGCTGACCAACAAATATTGCTGGTTTCAGGAGACTGGATGCAATCAGCAAGAGTCTGAATCATACATAGGAAAGTTCTATGTACCAATATGAAACCCAGAATTTCACCAACTACAAGCTCTCCAATAAAAAACATTTTAGAAATATAGTTTTTAGTCTCCGTATCTATTATACCATCGATGGCCCTATTACGAATAACCCGCAATAAGAAGCTGTTTAACGTGTTTCAGTTCTGGTCAAATGACACTTCTCATCAAACAATAACTCATTGTTTTCTTACAACTGTTTCTAAGACAATTTTACACACCTGTAGATTGTGATTTTTATTTCAAGGTTATTTGACTTCATATGAAAGTATGTGGTTGTGATACATTTTTTGTCCACAGACATTGGTATTCATGAGTTCCGTGCTCAATGTGTGCAAACGAGCCATGTGCCCTTTAAACAAGCACTGCTTACAGGATGGACCGCCTATACACTGGGCTATTTTCATCCCTATTCCCTAATCATCTTTTTTGAGTGAGTCATCAGATGCCTCTAGGGCACTTCGATTTGGAGAAAAAGCAGATTTAGGCTAATGCAGACTTGGGGACATGCAGGTGTTTCAGGTTATAAAAAGTTGTCTGGTGTTCAGGAGGTGTTGACCTGAAAGGCCCAAGCACTTCATACATTGCAGATTAGTACAGTATTTCATATGACTTACAGTAAATGAACTTCGAGTGTTTACATGCAATACACTTCTGGGCTGTTACTGACATCACAGCCCTATCCCTGCCATGTTAAGTGACCATAACTTTGATACCTCATAAACGTGTGACTGACTCATAGCACATACATACCATGTTGTGTGATAGGTGTCATAGCATTCACCAGTGACCTCACTCCTGTCTCTCTGAGTAATAGGCCTGCAATCAACAGAGCTTGACCACTGTCAATGCTACTGATCCCCAGCTGATCTTGGTGTCTGCTGCTCCTGGCCATCCTGACCACAAGTGCTTCATTTTAGCGAAGTTATAACAAACAGATTAATCTTCCTCTGGTGTGACAAACAGAATTCACAGTTTGAGATATTCAAAGCAATTGTATCTATGTTTGAATGTTTAATTGTTGTCTGTTTGTTGTTCCAAATATTTTTTTGAGGAAAAACACAAACAATTATCTAAATTATAGATATTTCAGGCCAGAAAAAGCTGTGAAGGATTAGAATACTTCAGAATTTTATTGAACTTGTTGGCAGGGCAAGTGTAAACGAGCTATGCAATGGAGGGATGCCCCTGGCTTTCTTGTGTAGCTCCCTTGTTCATCAAACAGGTTGCTACATTTTATATACACAAAAACCCTGCTTAGACACAAGCATGCATATAATTCCGTCGCACTTCTGCCATGATTTATAACTCACTATCGCAATTCAGATAGATAAGCTTTCATGTTGACTGACTGTGTCAACACCACATCTTTCATTAAGAGAGCAATGATTATTGTCAAATGGGTCAGATTTATGACTCAGTGACTGCACTTCATATGACAACTGTTCTACTGCCCATTCACTTAGCATTGCTCTGATACATGTCACTGAGCCAGATGTTGGTCACTGCTGCATCTATACATGTCATTAGAAGTCCTATGAGTCAGTGAAAGAGCCACCAGTTTCAATGGTAAAGATTGAAGCAACATCTTTAGTGACCTCATTGATACTCTTAAACCAGTCACTTGTAAGCACTCGAAGTTTGTCAACTGTAACCCCGAGTACCTTAATTTCTCATGCACGCTGTCGGCCAACATCTACAATTTCTGCATTGATGACGTGGCAGATGAATACATTTTAAAGCATGGAATGTTCTTCAGACGTTGCATGAATATGTCAGTTAACTGGCTTATTAAATCTGGTCATGAACAATGATTTTCCTATACATGATCCAAGACATATGAAAAACTACAGTCCAAGTCACTCTAGAAAACAGAGATGCTCTCACCTTATCATCCGAGTTAAGATTTTGATAACACAATCCAGCAGCTCAGCATTGAAAAATAAGTTTGTTCAGGACTTCAGTAACTTAATAATTACCTTTGCCATCAAGAGTTCCAGACACAAACTACACTGGCACAAATGGCAATTGTAGCCTGAATCATCTTCCGCTGCATCATCAATTTTCTATCTAATCTTGCATTATCTTGGCTTTAAAAGACTTGTCGGCTCAGAGCTCACTTGCTCCAGAAATACCTTTATGAAGCTGTCATTAATGACAAGCCCTGCTCTTGACATCCCATGTTTATGTTTTGCCTCTAGAAGCAGCTGTTGAAAATTCTTTCCTGATGGGTTATGACGCATGGTTTAAACCTGATGCTGTCAGATTGCAGAAAGATAGCAAAGCATTGGGATGAGATACTGGATGCTCACTAAACTCTTATTTGTCACTCAAGATTCTTATCTAAATATCAGATGTTAACATGGCCAAAGAATGATGACTGAAAAAGGAATTAAAAAATGCTATCACAGTTTCTAGAATTCCCAGAATTTGAATGTTTCACACACGAACTAGCCACATACTGCCATTGTAATAGTTGAGACCCAATAAGTAAATTATTGAAACTTGTCATCCTCTATAGTGAAGTGAACAAGCTGCACTCTAAAAAAATTCAGACAAAATTGGTTTTTTAGATTCAAAATGGTTTTTTGAAAAACCAAATTTCAATGCAAAACCAGCATGGATTTTTAAAAAAATCCATGTTGGTTTTTTGCATTGAAATTTGGTTTTTCAAAAAACCATTTTGAATCTAAAAAACCAATTTTGTCCTGACATTTTTTAGAGTGTGCTGACAAAATGTAGCAAACAAACTTAAAGTCAACCCAGATATTGTATGTCTTCATTGTTGAATCTTCTATCTATTATGTATGAAAATGGAAAGTGGGGGCAAATGGATGAAAATGGTGACCTTGTGATCGGCTATATCACTCAGGGGCCTTCGAAAGCTGGTCTTAATATGCCACGCAAGCCAAGAGGGCCAAAGTTTCTGAATTTGACACAAGAAGGTCAGAATGTTAAAGCTAGTCAACCCCATGAAGCCATGATCTGGAAGCCTGCTTGGTTGGAAATGTCATATTGTGACAGCAAGGATTCCATGTTTTTGACATGTTTGTTTCTCTGTACAATAGACGAATGCACTATTGATAAATATGCAAGGGACACCAGACATTGATTTTCCAGACCTGTTTACATGACTGATGAATGAAATAATGACATGAAATTAGACATATTTCTGAGACCGACCCAGTCATTTCTGTATCATGTACATATTATTTTAAGTGCTACCATCACAAGAAGTCAAATATTATTTTACCAGGAATGTACAGAAAAAAATGATATCATATTCTATGAAGATACATATATACCATCACAGAATAGATAGGCAATGATGTATTATATAGGAAGCAATATAGATCTCCTTAAAAGCCTACTAGAATAGAAATGATAAAATTGAATGTAAAGATGAATGGAACTTAAACAAATTCTTGAATTGTCAAAATACTACAGACAATAAGAATGCATTTCGAGACAACAATCTATGGAAGTGGGCCCAAACACATATGGCAAAGTAATTGAAAATGTAAACTAAATGAAATTGAGTACACATATTCATATTTCACTTTATAATAGCACAAACGACTTGAGTGATTAGTGCATGGATGGACCATTTTGCAATAGAAAACACAGTATTTATTGAAAGGCCATGATGTAATTGCTGTTGATATACTTGCAGAAATAGGATAATGCTTTCATATTCAACAACGCAAAAATAAAATGAAATGAAAATACACAAGTTCTTTCTAAAGCAAATCCACACTTCATCGAAAACTAGCCTTTTACCTTATTTGTACCGAGCTCACACTATCGTGACATCAGTAGGAAAGTCAGTCGCTTGGAAGTTTTGCAATCTGGTATGATGTGAAAAATATTTTGTCACGCAAGAGAGAAAATATTTAACAATATTTTGTCATGCTGTTGGACCTGAGCATACTAAAGAGCCATTGTTGATTGTGAAATTCTTAGGACTATTTGTTACATTTGACTTTAGCCTCAGGGTTTCTAATAGCAGAAATCAATGAAAGTCTTAAATAACATTTTCATCCTGCGGTTCTAAGGTTTCAGGTTTGGAACTAAAATTTCCCTTTGGACGGTAGAATTCTTGATTACACGAAATTGCAATTAAGGCATGGAACAATTTTTGGCAGTTCAGTTCATTATATTAACTGAAATACTTATCAGCAACAAACCTTCATAGTAGCCAAAAAATGTAAGTTAGGTTGATGATATTTAGAAATTAGTATCCTCTTGGCTGAATGTTGGTACATAATGAAGTATTCAACAACAACAACACCTATTCTTGTATAAAGAAAACAGGAGAATGGAAAGAGACACAGTAATTGGACAGGTAGTACAAAACACCCATTGCAACCTCACAGGCCAATATATACAGACAGTTCAGGCCTCTAAGGATGATTTTGCGGAGGTCAAACTGACAATATGGTGCAGGGCTGTTGTCACTTCGTCAGTCATGAAAGGAACAGGCAGTAGGTCAGAAGGACAGATATGACAGACACACAGAAACAAGATCTCTAGAAACAATATATATGAAAATGCAGACAGACTCAGGAGATAACGAATAAGATAGATACAGACAGCATTCACTACAACTTGAAGTTCAAGAGAATTCAGGGAGGTAAACCTTCTTCCTGCACATATCAGGCCAAGGTCACCTGTGAATAGAAATGTCACATGCAACAGGCACCTGTCCTGGGTTTCCTGTCACATCCTGATAGGCTTAGTCAGCGTTACTCTCATGTCTATTTAACACTTGCAGGGGACATGCTATGGGCTACAAAAGAGAGCAGGAGAACCTGTAGACTACCCTATAACTCAGGATGACTTCTAATGTACCAGGAGTGCAAGATCTACTAGATTAGATTAGATTAGATTAGATTAGATTAGATTAGATTAACTAAGATTTATTTCATCAGTCTGCAGGTACGATGCAAGAACTCTAAGCACTCAAACACTTAAACATGAAAACTGGACAATGTACAAAGATGCTGAGCAATCAGACAGGAAATACAAATGCATCTTGTGTAACCCCTTGGCTAATAAACACAGACTGCTCAAAATCCAAGTAATAAAAAAAACTACAGTCTTTTTCACTCTCGAACACAGAGATGCTCTCACCTAATCATCCATGTTAGAACTTGGTAACACAATCCAGCAGCTCAGTATTGAAAAATAAGTTTGACTCCGGACTCAAGTAACCTAATAATCAATTTTGCCATGAAGACCTCAAAACACAAATTGCACAGGCACAAATGAGAATTTCAGCCTGGATAATCTTTTTTACAGTATCATCAGTTTTCAAACTACACTTAATCTTGCATTCTCTTGGCTTTGAACGACTTGCCAACTCAACTCAAAGCTCACTTGCTCCAGAACTACCGTTTATGAAGCTGTCATTAATGACAAGAGCTACTCTTGACATTCCATGTTTATGTTTTGTTGCTAAAAGCAGCTATGTTTAGGAAGCATGACTTTATTCAGAGGCTATCATATTGCCAAAAAGATAGCAAAACATTAGGATGGGATGTCCGCTAAATTCTAATTTGTCACATCACTTTGTCACTTCGGGGGTATTGAGGTGTCAATGTTAACAAGGCAAGTGAAGTGCCAAAAAGCCTTTTCTGATAAGCTGTTTTCTGTGTTCAGTTCACAGGGTTCCAACATCAAACATAATGTTCTTTATATATGTTACAAATATAGACAGGCAATGATAATGCATTGTGCAAATACTTATCATTTTTGTTAAATAGGATGCAATATCTATCTCCTTAAAAGCTTACTAGGATAACAATGATCGAATTGAACAAAAGGATGAATGTAAATTCACAACATCTTTGAATTGTCAAAACATTATACAAAACAATATTAATGTATATCCAGATAACAATCTTTGGAAGTAGGATTAAAACACATGTGGCAAAGTAATTGAAAATGTAAACTAGAGTTGTGTATAATATTACATTTTATAATAGCACAAAACATTGAAGCAACAGGTACATGGATGGAGCTCTAAGCAAAAAAAGAAAACAGTCTCACTGAATTGGAAGGTCATAATGCAATTGCTATACAGAATACAATACATGTATTGCTTTTCATATTCAAGAATGGTTT
This sequence comes from Platynereis dumerilii, assembly GCA_026936325.1. Lineage (NCBI taxonomy): Eukaryota > Metazoa > Annelida > Polychaeta > Phyllodocida > Nereididae > Platynereis > Platynereis dumerilii. The sequence continues at coordinate 82,330,820 of JAPTHN010000001.1, read as the reverse complement.
CTTCTCCTGGGAGAAATAGATACGAAAATAAAATCTCATTTTTAAAGCAATTTCAGACTTCATCAAAAAATATCCTTTCCTCATGTGTATACTTACCTAACACTATCATGACCTGAGCAAGGAAATCAATTTCCAGGAAGTTTTGCAGTCTGGCATGATTAAAATATTTTTTCACACAACAGAGAAAATATCAAACAACATTTTATCATGCTGTTGGAGCTGAGTTTACCTAAACATGCTAAAGAGCCACTGTGGACTATGACATTTCATAGACCTATGAGTTTGTTATATTTGACTTTCATCTTATGGTTTATAACACCAGTAACAAATGATTTTTTAAAATTATAGGCTTGATTCAGCAGTTGATCAGCTATGTGGACACAGTTATATTGGCATTATTGGGTCACCAAAAATTGAAGTATTCATCTGATCCTGCTGTCCTGAGGAGTAACAGGACTTCCAACACATGCAGTTCCAATAAGACTATCAGTCACTGTCATCGATCCATCAAACTCCTGACTTCTTCTTGCCTTTTTATCACTCTCCAGTCTGTTCAAAGTGTCATTATTTTTCAAAAAGTTCTCCGGCCTGCTTTTTTCTCCAGAAAAAAAAATTAAAAGAGATAGATGAAGCAGAAGAACTGGTGAAGAGATGGAGGGAAAAGATGCCTTCCAATTATTTTTGGACTTAATGACAGGAAAAGGAGTACAGAAATGTGATTGCTCTTCAAATGCACTTAAGGACATGTCTATTATTTAACATATCTTCAAGACACGAAATTGTAATTAAGGCATCAAAAAATGTTGGCAACTCATCAACTGAAAAACTCTTCTGCAACAAATCTTCATGGACGTAAAAAAATATATGTGAGGTTGATGTTTTTACGAAATTACCATCTTCTTGTCGGAGTGTTTATACACATAGATACATGATGAAGTCCTCAGCATCAAACACCTATACCTATTGTGAAACTCTGGACGCAGGAAAGAGTGATGTGTGGTACTTAGCGACATTGCAAACCCTGGTCAAGAGCAACAGCATGAGTAATCAGACAGGAACATAATACAACCTGCAACCTACTCGGCCAATTTACCTTCAATTCAGACACATGTGACCTCAAAGGAGGACTTGGCCAAGGTTGAATTGACAAGACGGAGAGGGCAGTTGTCAAATCCTGACTGCAGATGAATAGAAAAAGACCAGCCTGGAGGAATGTTTTTCTGTTGTACAAACGTAAAATGCGTCGAAACCTTTGTCTGAAACTTCGTAAGTCAAGAAAGGGACATGCAGCAAGACAGAAGATAAGCATAATAGACAAGCAAAGCCCAGAACTCTAGAAACAATAGTATATACAAAGATGGAGACACACTCCTGAGATAATAAATAAGACAGATGCAGACAGCATTCCCCGCAAGGGCAAATGAACGAAGGGATTATTGTATGCCTACTTTCTGCACAGATCACGCCAAGGTCACCCATGAACCAGAATGTCACATGCAACAGGCACCTGTCCTGGGTTTCCTGTCACATCCTGATAGGCTTACTCAGAGTTACTCTCATGTCTATTTAACACTCGCAGGGGACGTGCTATGGGCTACAAAAGAGAACCTGTGGACGGTATCAGTGTGTGTAGATTGCCAGATCTACTAAATAGGAAAATACTAACTCAGACCTCCAAAGTTTGGGAAATTTACTCGGTATGCAGGTAAAAGCAAATTCTCACAATGAGGATTGAGGATAAATTGGGCTTTATGTCCTGTATGTATCCACTTGATAGGGTAATCTGGGCAGGAGGAGGACACAACAATGAGAAGAATGATTAAAACTGATGTCCGATAAACGTTAAGGTGACCAGGCTAGAGCTGGATTCGAACACATCATATCAAGATGACAATTAACAATGAGCATCAATTTGTTCATAAATGACATCAAAACAATACAATGTTGAGGTACACAAAATTTTGACTTCTAAATCATTACAATATTTCAATTTTACACAAATAAATACAGACCTGATGGTAATGTACACTGTACAATACGCCAAAACACTCAGGACTGACCCTTTCTGCAGGCAAGCTACTACACTTCGGCTTTTTCCATACAGTTAGTTGTAACTAATGTATAATAACGACAATGCATTTTTTTAAAGAAAAGAAAAATCCACAGCAAAAAAGAGAAGCATGCAATAATTCACCTGAACTCTGGCTGGCCTTGATATATTACCAAAGAACAGCAACCAATGACCTATGAAATGATGTCTGCACGATTATCCACTATGGTCAAGCTAGTTATCATCATTCATGCAAGAAATATTGGCAATGGCACTTGGTAATGACTTACCAGGGTATAAAATAAGAAAATTTGATCACTGCGCATATTGTCTTGCGCGAACTATCGTCATTAATATGGATCGGTGTTCTTAAGGGCAGGCATCGTTATATCAAACATTACAAATTTCCAAAAGATGACCAATTGACCATCATCAGGCAGACAAAAGTATCAAATTGGTTGAAATACAAAATATATTGTGGGGATTCTACAGTTCATCATAATTTAGCACAAAAATGGTGAATTTGATCACTGCACAAATTCAGATTGATCACTGCACATTTCTGATTGATCACTGCACATTTTGGGATCGTTGCACGCTTATTTTATACCCTGTGACTTACTGTACTTTTCCTACTAGACTGCAAATGGTCGACCACAGTAAAGAGTTCACTGCAAAAATATTACAGGTCTGTGACAGTGAATAGGACTCTACATGAGGCTTTGCCCTTTGAACTGCATAAAGGACGGATGGTGGATGGATGGTTTGGGCTTTATTCCTGTATATAAGCACTTGGCAGGCTAAGTTGGACAGGAGGAAGACACAGCATAATTGGCAAAGTGTAATTGTAAATGCTGTCCAACACGGGTCTAGGTGACCCGGCCAGAGCTGGAATCGAACAAGAGCCGGCGATTTGAAAAAAAAAGTAAAATGATATCTTATCTCTCACTCACTTTAGAATGGCATATTGCAACTCTTCTTCACAAATGTTTGCATATGAATTTTATTCTTACAATATAAAGAGTAGTATACACTTCATAAGCATTCGGGAAAACTTTCTGATAAAACTAGTTAGTCAAAGGATTGCAAATAATTACACTTTCCACGCTTTATAGTGACTTTTCCACCAACAACATCATTATTATTTCATTTCTTATTCCAAATAATCAGTCTTTTTTCTGGTTTTAAAGTTGCCAGAACTTATCAATTTAATTCCGTCACAACATTTACTGTTTCCTCACAATATTAGCCAGGCTCTACCCTGAAAGTTCAAAACATAACATGTGATTAAGTCTCTCATGCCAGAAGCCAGGTGATTACCATGAGACAAACTTTCTTCTAATCTGTGTAATCATATGGTTTCCCCAAACTGTGATAAATAAAGTGAATTTAATATTACATTATCAGCAAGCCCTTCATATCACGCTTCCAAATTAAGCATAGATATATGAAGGAACCTAAAATCAAATTTTCAATCCATAATTATAGGGGAATATTTTTAACTGACAAGTAACTTAAAATATCGTAATGTTTCACGGAAAATTACATTTTACTTTATGCCATGATTGGTGTATAATTATTGAACTTTAATTTGCCTTCTCAGCAGCAGCAACAGAGTAGATATATCATTACATATGTGTCTTATTATTTGGTCTGAATTTCGCAAATATTTTAATTTTACTTGAACGAATTAACATCATTTGGAAGATCGAACTATATAATACTTAAATATCAATATTCCTTCACTTTATGCTAGTAAAAAGAAAGCTCTCAAGTCCCAGGTTTGGAACCTTGTAAGTAACAATCTCAAAATTATTATTTCATCATTACATCTGCCACTGCTTGCAGACAAATCTTTGTTATCTATGTATGTCCATTTCTCACATGTATGTTAATCAATATACGAGGTGATATTCTTGCGGCCAATAAATCACTACTGCTTCTACATTCCACATAAACCAGATTGATGGATTAGAGTGGCTTTAAGTCCTTTTTTTAAGCACTTGTTAGGTTAATTAGGATAGGAGGAGGACACTGCGGTGAGGCAAAGGATGATTGAAACACTGTCCAACATGGGTCTAGGCAACCTGGCCAGAGCTAAATTCTAACCAGGAACCCAACGAATGGCAGCCCTGGCAGCCCAGTACTTCCAAGTTTTTTTTAAAAATAATTTTCTAAAGTGACTTCAGCTCAACTGAGTCTACTGTTATGGTAACATGAATGGCACAGAACTTGCAGTATCTTGTTGCCCAGGACACCTAGAAGTCACATAACAGCAATTATAAAATGATATTACTGAATTCTAGCTTTTAAGCACTACTCAATGCAACTACGCTCAATCCCTGACTGATAGAGGTTCAAACAGAAAGTGCTTTTGCATGTTTCCTCATTGTAGCAAATGGCAGAACTCTTTCAAGGACAGAAAACGAGATTGCCCAAATAACTTGAGTGTTCCTAATTGAATTTCCCCACACTCTGCCATTAAGTTTATGTCAATTCCATAGACATTCTACACCATGCACTGACTGCAATCTCAAGTTTCACGTTTGACTGGAAGCTACACGGAACTTCATAAGTACCATATTATTGAAACAGTACCCCAGAATTAATAACACATCAAACCACTCTGGCTTCACTTTTAATGATTCCTCATTCCACATTTCTACTTCCTTAATTTTGAGTTTATTTAGAATTTTAGATAAATTTTCAATTGAGGTTATTCCTATTTCAAGACAAGAAAATGTATGCCTTACAATATCATCATGTTACAATAGACAAATGATGAGTACTACAGTACTTACATTCAGCTGCTACTAGACATCAATGACATCATAACAAGCCCTATCACAAGCGTTGAATAGAAGTGTCAAATTGTCATAAGGCAACTTGTGACCTCAATAATGAGTGGTGTGACACTTTAAAAAACTTCTCCCGGTAGCATTGCAAGTATAGGATATGACTTCATTAACTGCTCATGTGTCATCAGCATAACATTGCAGAATACCCAACAAACACAATTACGTTTAAATTACGTTTATAAACGGTCGAAAATCCGTTGAAAAACCGTTTTTTCATTACGTTTAAATAATGTTAAATTGGATGGTCCAAAAAACATGATTTTAACGTTTAACACAAACGGTTAGAATAATGTCATGCCGATGTTTCCAAAAACAGTTTCCAATTGCGTCAAATAATCAGCAAAATTACGTTTGGATTTAACGGTTTTCCAAAAACGCTTTTTAAACGTTATTTTGATGTTTTCTCCTATGGTTATAATTTATCATTTATTTTCTGTTTATATAACATTTTCATTTCACTCTTTTGGCAAACATTTATTCAATGCATCAGAAAGATGTTTTTAGAATGTTTGCCAATGCATGCTTTTATAACATTATTTGGAGAATGGTTATTTTACATTATGAGAAAACCGTTATTTGACGTATTTGGAAAATGTTTTCATTACGTAATGGAGAAAGCGTTATTTTTACGTTTTGAGGAAACATTTTTTCAACGTTTTTGGGAAACGTTTTTATTACGTTGTGGGGAAAACCATTTTTCAACAGTTGTATTTCAACATTGGAGGAGGAATGCTTTTTTTATGGTCGGGGTGTCGGGGTGGCGCTGTGTACATTTGATTTGTTGTTTGTATTTTTATTTTTATTGCATCTAAAGGATCCTGTGTCACTGCTGGCCTCATCATGTTCTTCCACTGCAAAGAAAGTATTTGTGATAAGTAAATTGTTATTCACTAGTTACATGATAAATACAAATGTCAATAATACATAGGCCTATATATGTGAATAAGTTATAAATCTCATAGAAATAAGGGTATAAGCCAAACAATAAAACAAACCAGCAGAGATTTAGAGAAGGCAGTTAAATAGGAAAGGAAGACAACATCATTGAAGGGAAGAGAAACAAAAATACAAATGGGAACTAGAGTATTCAGGATTTTAATGTAAAAAATTTAATCCCCATATTTTTAGTATATTTTCATTTGTAAACCCCCCCCCCCCCCCAATCTGACATTTTCTGGATCCACCCCTGGGGAAGATAGGAAGGACAGGATGTGATAGAAAACATAAGACTGGAAGGATAAGGTAGATGAGCCAGATAGGAAAGATAGAATAGATAAGCTGCATTGCAAGGACAAAGTAGATTAGTCAGAAAGAAGAATAAGGTAGAAAGTATAATATATGAAGGATACGGCAGGAAGGAAAAGATAGATAAGTTACATAAAATTGATGAGATGAATTAGATCAGGTAGACATTATCAATTTGATAGGTTTGATGGACCGATTGATGGATAGACAGATAGAAAGATAGATAGAACGATAGAGAAAAAGATAGAAAGATAGATGGATAGGTAGATAGATAGATAGATAGATATATAGGTAGATAGGTAGATAGACAGATAGATAGCAGATTCCTTGAAATGGATACCTGAATTGCAAGACATTTTGGAAAATTATACCTGGCTTGGCCTATGGATTACAAATTAACACATAGAGCCTCAAATTGAACGTTTCTAGTAACTTTAATAAAATACTGGTCTTTGGTAAATTAAAAACAATGCTAGGAGGTTAGGCCTAATCAAGGGAAATCTGTTTTTTAGATAGATAGATAGATAGATAGATGGATAGATAGATAGATAGATAGATAGATAGATAGATAGATAAATAGATAGATAGATAGATAGATAGATAGATAGATAGATAGATAGATAGATATAGATAGATATTGATTTGATTTTGGGTAGCATAAGCAAGATTATTTTTTTTCTTCAGAATAAAGCATTAAGTGGCCGAAAAACGGCATTTTTTCCGATTATTTAGTGCCTTTTTTTGCTTAGAGGTCTAAAGTTTGCTATAAATTTTGGGGAAAACGATTTTACCAACACCCATCATCAAGTATATCATATGCAGATTCCAAAAGTGTGAAACATTTGTTTGTGGGTGAAATAGTTGTTGATTGATGACGAGATACATTTTAACATGCAAGTCAAAAGAAACACAACTTGCCCTCATGCAATATTAGTCACCTTAGTGCTATAAAAACTGTATATATATATGTGCTGTGTGATAACAGTATAATATAACATAATAATTTGGATTAACATTCTATGATTAAATCACTTGAAAATTGATTAAATATTTTGAAATTGGATTTTTTATATTGAGGTACAAGAAACATTGAATTTGCTTTAAAGTAGGCATATACACAGCCATTCTGTCATAAGTATATATAATCCAAAACTTCAAAGTTTTCTTTCACAATCATTGTACAATGTTTGCTATTATGCCAATTCCATGTAAAATTCTACTGCAGTTTTAAGATTATAAATTAATACATAATTAAGTATAGCATACACTTCCAATAAACGAAAAATTAATCTAATTGGCTTCATTTTAAAACTCCAGGAGAGCCTCAATTGCTTGCTTTACTGAGTCTATACTTTTGACTTCAGCAACAAAAGAAACATGGGTTCTTCATAGCATTAAAAACAATTTATTTTATGATAACCTCAGGTATTCAACCACACACATTTTGCTTGAATCAGTCCTTTTGACTTTTGCTGAAAACACTTTCCATATATTTACAATGTAAGAATAATGTATTTTCAATGTTACAGAAATACGTTCTCAAATAACGTATTTTTAACGTTTTCATTGTACATATTAGAAACGTTAAACAATGAAGTTAAAAGTTTAACATTGTCATTCAGTTTCAAAATTCAGTTGAAAAACATTTTCTTCAAAATGTTTTCAAGTTGATCATTTACAATGCTTCAATGACACTTTTCAATGTGTTCTAAAACAGTCTTGGAAAAATGTTTCTGTGACCACAACGTCAAATGTACAAGCTTCATTAATCTTTTGACATATTTTCACGACATTGGAATGATGTTTTTTCCACGTTAAAGAAATACGTTTTCAAAATACATATTTCTAACATTTTCTTGAAACATTTTAGAAACGTTAAAAAATGAAGTTAGCAGGTTAATGTTGTCGGTCAGCTCAGAAATTCAGTTGAAAAGGTTTTATTTCAACATTTTGAAACGGATTATAGATAATAAGTTTATGTTCAGAGACACTTTTGAAATAAGCATTTTTTCAACGCTAAAGCCAGATGTTAAATTGACATTAGAACTTTACCAACATTCATAATGTCAGAATAATGTATTTTATGCATTACAGAAACTTATTTTCTGGTAACGTATTTTCAACATCTTCATTAAACGTTTTTTCCACGTTAAAGAAATACGTTTTCAAAAAACATATTTCTAACATCTTCTTGAAACATTTTGTCAATGCTAAAGTGAGATGTTAAATAGACATTAGAACTTTACCAACATTCATAATGTCAGAATAACGTATTTTATGTATAACAGAAACTTATTTTCAGGTAACATATTTTCAACACTTCATTAAACGTTTTTTCCACGTTAAAGAAATACGTTTTCAAAAAACATATTTCTAACATTTTCTTGCACCATTTTGTCAATGCTAAAGTCAGATGTTAAATAGACATTAGAACTTTATCAACATTCATAATGTCAGAATAATGTATTTTATGCATTACAGAAACTTATTTTCAGGTAACGTATTATCAACATCTTCATTAAACGTTTTTTCCACGTTAAAGAAATACGTTTTCAAAAAACATATTTCTAACATTTTCTTGAAACATTTTGTCAATGTTAAAGTCAGATGTTAAATAGACATTAGAACTTTATCAACATTCATAATGTCAGAATAACGTATTTTATGCATTACAGAAACTTATTTTCAGGTAACGTATTTTCAACATTTTCATAAAACGTTTTTTCCACGTTAAAGAAATACGTTTTCAAAAAACATATTTCTAACATTTTTTTAAAACATTTTTTCAATGCTAAAGTCAGATGTTTTATCAACATTAAAACTTTACCCACATTCATTATGTCAGAATAACGTATTTTATGCATTACAGAAACATATTTTCAGGTAACACATTTTCAACATTTTCATTAAACGTTTCAAATATGTTAAACTGTAACGGTTTGAATGAAACATTTTCCATTAGCGTTAATATTTGGTTAAAAAAACGTTATCAAATAACGGTTTGAGCACCGACCACTATAAAACCGTTGAAAAACCGTTTGTGTTTGCTGGGTAGGGATCTGACCTCACAAGGAACATTCCATTGCTTTTCTGTAAGCACTTGAGTTTTGTTTAATGTAATGACTGAACATGTCTTTCATCTTCATCCTAACATTTTAATCAATCAAATAGAAATCCCATTGTAACCAAAAATTAGAAATTTCTTACATAGATAAAAGCAAAGCAGACTTACAATCTTGAAAAACAAGGCGGTTGAGAAACCATATTATCTCAGCTAATTTAACGAAAGAGTAACTGGAACTGTCAGACAGATACAAAATATTGATTCGCTCTATTAACAGTCAGTCTAGGTTCTCTCTTTATTATCATGCAGCATTTTTAAAAGGTCTGTCATGAAACAAAGGAGAAGAAAAGTATTCCAGAGCATTGTTAGAGGTAAAAAAGTGCGGAAGTAATGTGGCATAAAAATAGTTGAATTACAATGAAAAACCAAAAAGACAGCAGCTAATTTGAGTGGTCGACTAAAACTACTTCTAAACATGTATCCTCAATACAGCTTCAATGAGGCAGAAAGTGTGAATCAATTTCTGTTGCCCCGCATCACAAGAATCCATCAATTAGATTGATCAAATCCTGAAAAAGGAAGATGGTCTAATATGTGAGGTTGGTCTCAAAACAAACGACCGCAGAAAGTACTATGATGTTCTCACTCCAATTTCTCCAAAGTCAAATCACAGTTCAGTAGAATGGATTCTTTTTGTCTCTTGGTGGGCAATTATATAATAGGCTACAGCATAATGCACATAACAGGCTTCAGCATCAATGACTTTGTTGCTGCCATAGCTGGCAATTCAGGTGCCTTTGTATTGCCTCATTGTTTATGGCACCCTCCTGAGCTAATTGCACCTCAGGCAGCACTGCCGCAGCAGCCATGACTTGGGATTACAAGACACGCCTGGGGCAGACAACTGCTTGACATGTCAGCAGTTGATCTGCAGAGAGCAACGACTTTTCAGCCAGCAGATTTCACATATCGCCTTTTGTCCCTCTTTACATTATAAATCATGGAAAGGCATCTCTTGCAGACAAGAAACACAAATTCATAATTTTACAATTTTAAAGTCAAAGACATTGCAATTGTAGAAACATATGTATGTATGTAAGTTTATTGACAAAAAGGGAGAAATTTGTCCATTATAAATTGAAAGTGATGTTAGGCATACTATATATGAAATAATACAATTACTTAAAATACAAAATACGAAACTCTTAAGAAACGCTTAAACATTGATGGCAAAATTATACGAAGTCTCTACTTAAATGAGCATCACAGTTCTTCAAGTTTTCAAGTGACGTGTAATCACTTCGATATTGGGATGAAAAGTCACAGGTACGCAGAATATGGTCTTCATTTTGAATTGTCACATGGGCAGACGCGCTCGTTTACTTCCATTCTACACCATCGTCCAGTTTATATTTTCAGCTTGTGTGATCCGAGACGAATACGAGTGGCGCTTATCCTTGCATATTCCGGGATGCTATCTGAATAATACATGGGATGGTGATCAAAACTTGGGTTGCACTCTCTGTATGCTTTCCGTCTTGAAGAAGGAGAGTTTCGGACTGAGTTTTGTACTATTTGTACTTCTTGCTTAATATAGTCAGTTTCCAATGATAACTCTTTGATGTAGGTGCCCATAGCTGAATTGCTGTCCTTAGCTAATTCTATAGCAAAGTGAAGAGGGGTATCATTGAAGTCTTCTAGATTGCTCAGTTTCTTCAAGTATGATGCTTGACGGTTTTTGATGAACGATTTTGCATCACCAAGCCCAAGTTCCAACTTAACTAAGTCAGTGCAGGTCTGAGTTCGAACTCCAAGTAAAAGCTTTTGTGTTTTCAGGAACGGTTGTGACACACTTTTTACTGAATTTGTCATCCAACTTTCACATCCGTAGAGAATTGAACTTGTTAAGGCACTCTGCCACACCAGTCTTTTAATTCTGAAGGGAGCATCTGCGTTTTTCGTGATGAACGATGTAAATTTCCTGATGTTATTTTGAGAACGCTCAATATGTCGTTCAATTTGTTTGGATACAGAGCAATCAAAAATTGGCGATCCCAAGTAAATGTACGAAGAAGTGTGTGCAATAGCAATTGTCTCGATATTGAAGGGGCATTTGTCTTTAACATTGACTGTCATATATTGAGATTTTGAAGGGTGTACTGCCATATTGATTGATTCCGCTGTGTCAAATAAGGTTTTCAGCTTAGATTCCATTTCAGCACGAGATGAAGCAAGAATGACTGTGTCGTCCATGAAGAGCAAAGAGTGAAACGAGTTCAGGAAGCTATCATTACCAAAACGTTGAAGTGCTTGTGATGTGCAATCTACATAGAATGTGAACAATGTACAACTTGTTGGACTGCCTTGTTTGACACCAATAGAAGACTTGAAAGACTCACTACTGAGAACATTGTGTGTTGACATAAGACTGCGACCCAACACAATATATACAAGGTATAGTTCCAATTTCTTTTTCCGGGCAACATCAATGAGCAGTCGAAGGGTGAGCAGTTGATCGACACATCCTTTGCCAACTTGGCCACCAGCTTGTTCAGTCCCAGGTTTGAACCACAGAGTAAAGCGTTGGTTGAGAATGGCATCATAAACCTTGGCTAGTGCTGTAAGAATACTTATTCCCCGGTAATTGTTCGTATCCAGAGATGAACCTTTCTTGTATATAACAAAAATCTTGGATAGTGCCATACATGATGTATACTGAACAATGTGTGCAAAACATCTCATATCATATTTTAAAAGCATTTCCTTGGTAGTAAAGCAAAAAAAAATCAAACATGTCTTGTCTGCCAAAATTCAAGCTCAAATCGTTTTGGGATTTTCGGCGTATTAAAGAGGCATTTCATACAGTACAGTGAGTACATCATAGAGTAGATTTCAGACAGTTATAATTTATAACCACTGTTAAACCACATGACATTTTTGAAGAAGCAAAGAAATGTCAACACTCCACAGCCATAGAGAACCTGTGCTAGATATATTGCCATAGAACAGCAACCAATGACCTATGAAATAATGTCAGAACGATTATCCACCATGGTCAAGCTAGTTATCACCATTCAAGCAAGAAATATCGGCTATGGCATTTGGTAATGACTCACTGCACTTTCCCGCTTGACTGCCAATGGTCAGCCATGGTCAAGGAGTTAACCGTGAAAATATTCCAGCTTTTCAAGGTCTGTATATTGTATAATAGTAAAGAGGACACTACAAGAGGCTTTATTTTTAATGGTACTTTTTAAAGGCCTGTTGACGGATCGATGACTGGGACTCAACCTCCTGTATTTATGCACTTTGTCGGTTAATAAGGATAGGCACAGGATACATCACTGAGGCTAAAGACGATTGAAACTGCTGTCCAACATACGTCCAGGGCCGGAATCGAACACCGGACCCAGCGATTGGAAGCGATTATAAAGGGTGCACTATGCTCATAAAGTGGTCCCTGCCTGTCCTATTAAGTTTTAACTAAACAAAAACACATGATGTAAAGTAATATGACATAATAAAATTCTTCTACACACATGTCTGTGTCAATTAATGTAGACAAGACAGTCTACATGGTTTTTAAAGTGGTCGAGAAAGAGCATCTACTTGTTCTATTAAATTGGGAGATGCCACATCATTCTCATCTTGGTGTCATTCTGCAGAGTGACCTCATGCGAAAATCACATTCTGAGTATCATTGCTTTTAAGCCAAATAAACACTTGTGATTGTTAAAGCAATCAATGCAAATATACTGCCTTCAGGGGTGCACCTTTTTCAGGCCACTTCTTGAATATGGTGACATATTTTTGACAGTTGCAGCAGAGAGTCATCACTTAGCCCAACGCACAGTTCTTGCAGCCCCAGCTGTACAGCCTCAAGTTTGACAGACAGATTACTTTCGAAAATCGGAGAAAGATTCACAAACTAGGGGAACGAGGGGCAAAACGGGCCACCTAACTTCGAAGGCTCGCTGCACGAAGGTGGTATATCATGCAAATGCCAAATAAGGTCTGATCCATGAAGAAGTGCCAATACCACATGCTCAAACATAGAAAAGTGCTTTTTTAATAGTTCCAATTCAAATTTTTCCCTATTTTCAAAAATGCAACATTTTCCCGTTTTGCCCCATGCTTGGGGCAAAATGGAATTTCATATGGGGCAAGATGGGAAGAAATAAAGTTGCAAAAGTTCTGCAATAAATCAGCTGTTTTGATAATAGCCTAACTAAAAAGCATGTTGACAAACAAAAATGCATTAATTCATGTCATCGCAATGTGAGAATATTGCAGAATACTAAGAGTAAACATAGCAATAAATTATGAAATCAACATCTCAATACAGGATGCAATTATAGCTTGGAAGTGATGCTAGTAATTCTACATTCTATGTAATTATTTGACAAATTATTTAACCATAAACATTAGGTTACAAAAGAAACAAAATTAGTTAAATTTTGTGGAAATGTGAAATTTTTATGAATATTCACGTAACTCCGATTTCCGAGTTTTCTTAATAATGTAACAATTTAAACTGCTATTGGATTTGACTATGCTTTTCGGAAGGCAGTTACATTCGTTTCAGTTTCAACAATACAGGGTTTTACCACTAAGCCTAAATCCTCAAGGTGGTACTGATGACATGGATTAGATCAACAAATCTCTTGTGATTTTTTCAAATTTTGCTTGTTATATAACCAGAAAGTGTATAAAATGTCTCAAATGTCATGGTTGAATTGACCCAATATCAAGCTTCAACCTTTTCTAGGCTGGGATTGCCTTTTTGTGCTTCCCATTTTGCCCCCGCAGGAGGACTCCATCTTGCCCCGACCATGCAGGGTAGATTAATAATGACCTACTTACACATGACTAAGCACCAGACTACATTTTCTTGCTTAATATGCTTAACACTGACTATGAATTATTTGGCTGGGAACGTCATTGGAGGTATTACACCATTTCCAAAAATTATGATTTTTTTAAGAAAATCGATCAAAAACTTCAAATTAACATAGCTGCATACCTGTAACGTTCTCATCAACGAAACTCTCAGGAAAAGTTGGTCATGTATCCTATTTTATTTTCCAACCAAAAAATTAGAAGGCAGGTCAAAACGTTCCAAGAAAACTTAAAAAACCATTTTGCCCCGCTGCTCCGTTTTGCCCCTCGTTCCCCTACAGAAATTCTACTACATCTATCAAAGTTATGTTCCCAGAACAAATTTCCAGCTGTAATATGACACCAATTCTCTTCGTCCCATTCCCGGTTATGTTACAAGAGAGATCTTACCTCATATGCAAAAAAAAATATACAAAGTGCTGTGCCCTCATCTGTTACCAAATGTCCGTGAATGTGAGTTGATACAATACAAAGTTAGAGTGTAAACTGCAATTTCAAAATTTCACTAACACATTTATTTTAAGAGCAATTTTCTTAAACAGAAAAGCATTGGGGAAAATTTCCCAATAGAACCAGTGAGTCAAAGGACTACAAATAGTTAAATTTCCATGCTTTACAGTGCCCTTTCTACCAACACCATTGTCCAACAACATTTATCATCATTATATTTCTCACTCCAATTAATCAAGTCTTTTTTCCGGTTTGAAAGTTAACAGAACTTATCAATTTAATTTCGTTACAACATTTACAGCTTCTTCACAATATTAGCCCGACTCCACCTGAAAGTTCACAACATGTGATTAGGTCTCTCATGCCAGAAGCCAGGTAATTACCATGAAACAGACTTTCATCTAATCTGTGTATATATATGGGGTTTCCACAAACTGTGATGATAAATAAAGTGAATTTGATATTAAATTATCAACAAGCCCTTCATTATTCACTTCCAAAATAAGCGTAGATATATGTAGGAACACATCATCAGTTTTTTAAAGCCATAATTATAAGGGAATATTTTCGACTACCAGGTAACTCGAAATATTGCGAAATTGGCTATTCACTATGTTGTGAGAAAATATTTTCCAGAAAATTACATTACTATGTTGCCATGATTGGAGTATAATTTTTCTACTTGAATTTGCCTTTTTCACAGCAACAACAGTGTAGATATATAATTATATGTGTATTATTAATTGTGATTTGGCCTCCATCTGGCACATAATATTTTTTTTACAAAATATTGAATCAATGCAATGAGCTCATCCCAGAACATGTCTCCACCTGTAATATGACACCAATCCTATCAGACTCAGTACAGCAATCAGTTGTGTACCAATTGCAAGCTTCAGCACATTACTATTTTGGCAAGGTAGCAAAGCAATTGTTGAACGGTTTATGTGTAACTTCCTCTGGACCAATTCATGTCAGACACAAAGAGCAGGAAGTGTTTTCATTTTGATAATCTCATTGTTACAAATTTCATATTACAGTTCTCCCCCAATAGCCAATGACATAAGCAAAGTACAATATCGGCATTTCTGTGCTGTCTTTGTACTGCCAACAAAGAAATGAATGCTAGGGCTAAACATAAAAGGAAGTTCTTCTCTATTTTCACCTCAACATATTCACATTAAGAAATGTAAGACAATTTCAACTGACCAGTATCAAATGTTTGGCCTCGTCTGAAGTCAAGCCTGAACCAGTATTATTTGGATTCCTGAACCAAGTTAGCACTGCAACACCCCCAAGAAGGAATCTGCGTAATGCGCGTATATTAGGGTGCATCAGTTGCCCCCAAGAATTTGCATAATAATTGGGAACACCCCAAAACATCATTATATGGCATAACTCCCAACCAAGTCATTGGAATTGGACAAAATTGGCAGGATATCAGCTCCATTGTACACTTATAATTATGTGAAAAGAATATTCAAATAGTGTTATTTCTGTTTCAGATAATGCAAAAAAGCATAGCTGCATAATAATTGGGAACGCGGTGTATATAAATCTCCTTTTTCAACCTAACTACGCAGGTCTGCAATTTCCCAAACAAGCCTAAGCCACTTATAGAGGGCCTTTGGTGTCACTGTAGGCTGTCTGTAAGAATGATGCATGTAACAGCTTTGTAAACAATCCAGCCTCCAGTTTCCAGTTTGACTTGGGTTTGGTAAATGCTAAGAAAGCATTAAAGCAGTCTCCATAAAAGCTACTATCCTGCTAGTCTTTTCGAGCTGGATATATGGGTCTCACTGGTTCCACAACATCAGTTCCTTTAAGCCAATACCCAATTTTCGTGAATAGACTGCTCTAGCCCCGATGAAAGTAGTCTTCTGGAATTATATCTGAAACAGAACCTCAATTTTGAGGAATACAGGACTAGTTTATGGGGCTAAAAAGTAGTTTCGTGTGACACACAATAGTGTTTTTGATACAATATATCTTCGATTCTTCTCTGATTGAACTTCCCTAAAACCCATCACCAAGCAAATGCAGCACTTCTTCATCAATTTGATAAAACTGGTTTAAAAAAAACAACTTTAAATCCTGTTATCATTTATTGCAACACACTCAGTTAAGCTTGGAGCACATTTGCACAACTATTCATTTTAAAAAGTGCAAAAATCAACAATTTTCCAAGAACATTTCAGAATTAAACAATGCCATGTGAATACTATAGCTTCAATTCTGTGGATATTCTGTCCATCCATATGTACTGATATCTCTACAAAAGTAAAAACCCTTAATAGACAGAAGTCCGGGTAGATTTGTTAAAGTCTTCTCTGAAACTAATGAAAATTATGAGAACTTTAAAAAAGATATGGATAGCCCAGAGGCATCTGAGCAATTTAGCAAGCTTTCTGGAGAAAACGTTGAAGAGGGCTACAATGCTTTTAATGATATTTTGTCGCATTATATAAAAAAAAACTTTCCTGTGAAGTTTGTTCGATTTAATAAATACAAACATAAGAAATCTAAATGGATGACCAATGCCATACTCAAGTCTATTTCCTATAAAGATAAGCTATATGTTAAACTTAAATCGATTTCACCACAAGTTCTCTATATCAAAGTACTATGGTTAATTTTAAAACATACTCAAAGATCCTCCAAAAAACCATTCGTGCTGCAAAAAAACAGTATTTCTCTAATTGCTTCTCTAGATTTAAATGTGATATGAAAAGAACTTGGTCAACCATTAATAATATAATGAATAGAACTAAAAATTCAAATGACTACCCCAAAGAATTTCTCATTAATAATCATTCACAGTCTGATCTAAATGTAATCACTAATGAATTTAATAAGTATTTCATAAATATAGGCCCTAATTTGTCAGAGAATATTGTATTACCAGTAAATGAATCTTTCAAGGACTTTTTGAAGTTTCCAGTGGAAAACCAATTTGGTTTCAGTCCAGTTGACAAGAACTTAGTCATTAAAGCTATTGACTCACTTAAGCCAAAAACTAGTGCTGGTCAAGATAGGTTATCAAACAAATTACTTAAACATATGAAAAATGAAATAGCGTTGCCTTTGACAAAACTCATAAACCAGTCTTTCCTTTCCGGACACTTTCCTAACAAACTTAAAATTGCAAAAGTTACTCCGTTATATAAAAAGAAAGAAAATTACCTATTTGATAACTATCGTCCTGTCTCGGTGCTACCTAGTGTGTCAAAGGTCTTTGAGCGATTAATGTATGATCAGATATATCACCATTTTGATCAACTTAACATATTTTTCCCCAGTCAATATGGTTTTCGGTCTAATCACTCTACAGAATTTGCAGCAATGGAACTAGTTGACAAAATAATCTTGGAAATGGATCGAAATAATATACCTATTACCATCTTCATGGATCTTTCAAAGGCCTTTGACACACTGGATCACAACATCCTATTGCGTAAATTAAAATTCTATGGGTTTAGCGATTCATCATATCAATTAATGGAAAGCTATCTCAGTAATAGATTTCAATATGTCGAAATGAACGGTACTCGATCAAATTTGATGAAAATTAAATGCGGGGTTCCTCAAGGCTCTATATTAGGCCCTTTGTTATTTATAATCTATCTTAATGATCTTCCTAGTATTACCAAATGTCTAACACCAATAATATACGCAGATGATACGACTCTTTTTGCTTCGTTGAATTATACTAATTATCTTACAGTGAAGAGTGACATTAACAATGAATTATATTTAATTGATAAATGGTTAAAACTGAATAAACTCTCACTTAATGTTAGTAAGACAAAAGCTATGATGTTTCATGCACCCCAAAGGCTGGTAGCTCCACCTGATATTTCAATTAATGATACAAAGATTGAATTTGTTGATGAATTTAATTTCTTAGGATTAGTGTTAGACAAAAATTTAAGTTGGAAAGGACATATTACTACTCTATCGAAAAAAATCAGTAAAACAATAGGCATTTTATGTCGTTTGAGGCATACCTTACCAGCTGATGCTTTGCTTAATATTTATAATGCTTTAATCTCTTCGTATTTCAATTATGGCATAACTCTATGGGGCTGGCGTTCTCAAACTATATTTAAATTACAGAAAAAGGCAGTAAGAATTATTACCAATAGCAAATTCAATGCTCATACGAATATCCTGTTCAAACAATTGAAGATTTTAAAACTGGAAGATATATGTGCACTGCATGACTGCAAACTATGTTATCGGTTTATCAAAGGCCCAGTGCCTAAATATTTTCAAGAGGTTATTAATCCTGATGAAAATTTGACTAGACATGACTATAATACGAGACATGCTTCTCTTCTGCTGCTGCCTGCTGTGAGACATGAGTTTGCAAGAAATGGCATAAAATACAAATTTACGAAATTATTTAATGACATGCAAGAAAATTTCAAGACTAAGATTTTTACACATAGTTTTTATGGATACAAAAACTACATCAAAATTAAACTATTAGATAATTATGATCCAAATTGTTTAATTCCTCATTGTTATATATGTAACAGAAATTGATTTATTACAAGATAGTCCCTTCTTCACTGCTGCAGACCCTCTTGTCTCAGCCCGTCAGCTCTAAAACTGCGTTTTAGTTTCTCTACTTGTTTTACGATTCTGCCTTTTTTTTCTGTCTGTTTCTTACCTGTCATATTGAAATGATAAGTACGCTGCCATCTGCTGTGCCTGGATACTTTTCTCAACATTGGGGATCCTCAGCAGCGGCAATTTTTTGCCATCGAGGATTCCCTTTGCTCTTTTTTTCTTATTTTGTACTGTTATTATATGTAATGTATATTGTATGAGCAAAAAATAAACGAGTCTGAGTCTGAAGTAAAATACGTGAAAAATAGTGATCTGACAGACTTCACTAAAATTCAATTTCCATGCTTTTACCAATTTTTCAAAGTGACTTCCGCTCTACACTTATGGCTACACAAATCACGGAGAACTTGTAGAATCCATTTGCCCATGACACTTTGAAGTCATGTAACTCCAATTAAATAATCTTACTGAATTCAGTCCAGAAAGCATTACTCGATGCAACTACATTCAATTCCTGACTGAGGGAAGTTCAAACAGAAAGTGCTTTTGCATGTTTCCTCATTGTAGCAAAATGGCAGAACTCTTTCAAGGACAGAACAGGAGATTGCCCAAATAACTTGAGTGTTCCTAATTGAATTTCCCCACACTCTGCCACTAAGTTTATGTCAATTCCACGGACATTCTACACCATGCACTTATTGCACTCCTCAGTTTCAAATTTGACTTGAAGCTACACGGTACTTCAAACAATGTACATGTAAGTATCATATTATATTGTAACAGTACTCCAGAATTAACAAGTAGTAATAACACATCAAACCACTCTGGCTTCAGTTTTATTTCTCCCCTCATTCCATATTTCTACTTCCTTAAATTTCAGTTTTTAAAAATAAAATTCCAATTGAAGTTATTCTTATTTGACGACAGCAAAATGTATGACTTTGTATGTCTTTCACTTTCATCACGTTACTGACTGAAAACGTCTTTCATTTTCATCCCAACATTTAAATCAATCTAAAAGAAATCCTATCGTAACCCAAAAATAGGAGTTTCTTACAAAGATAAAGGAAAAGCTGGCTCACAATCTTGAATGACAAGATGGTTGAGAAACCTATCTCTGCTAATTAAAAGAAGAGAAACAAGAACTCTGAAACAGACGTCTAGCTTCTCCTTTTTAGCATGTAGCATTTCTAAAAGGTCCGTCATAACACAAATGAAAAGAGAAATTATTCAAAAGCATCTTTAGAGGAAAAAAAGTGCTTAAGTTATGTCAAAGAAAGAATGTGTAAAACCGCAGTTTTAACTTAAAAGTACCAAATGATGGTAGCTACATTTGAAAGGCGGACTGAAATGGCTTAAATGTATCCCAAAAAAAGCTTTAATGTGGCTGAAGGTGTGCAATAATGTGCATCGCTCTCCATTGTGTCTGCATCATAAGACACCCTGAATCAGACCAACATAAGGATGCAGTCTCTCCTCATGGCAAATGTAATTCTCAAAAAAAAAAGAATCACGAAAAAGACAGATGGTCTCGTTATTAGGTTGGTCATAATGAACAGTGAATCTGTGTTGATCTTACTCCAATTTTCCCAATGTTAAATCACAGCACAGAAGACCCAAGTCTTTCTTCATTGTGGCTTAAATATACAGCATACTGAACATAACAGGCTTCAGCATCAATGACTTTGTTGCTCACAAGCTGGCAATTCAGATGTCTTTGTATTGCCACACTGTTTATGGCATCCTCCTGAGCTAATCACACCTCAGGCAGTAGCAATGACTTGGGATTACTCAACATGCCTGAGGCAGACAACTTGCTGACATGTCAGCAGTCGAGCTGAAGAAAGCAACAAGTGTTCAGCCAGCTGAGCAGGTTTCCGATCTCACCTACTGTCCCTCTTTAATTATTAAATCATTTCTGACCAAACAATTGAAAGGCATGTCGTTCAGACAAGAAACACAAATTTATGACTATACCATTCAAGTCAAATACAGTGCAATTGTAGAAATATACACAGTACAATGTGTTTGAAACATCTTATATTATATTTCAATTTAACTAACAAATGAGCATATCAATGATGGATTCCAGGCTTGTATACCACCCAGATAAAGGGATACCAATGAGTTGCCCCTCTGGAAAGTTTCTACTTGACTTGTGTTAGGTAAGGTTGCAGTCCCGGCTGTCCAATCTTCAAGTGGTATTGACACAATCAAAACATGGTTAAAGTAGTTATGGCATTTGCCAATGAGTTACAATCTCCACTGGCCTGGCACTGCGCAAGAAAGAGTCAATGGTGTTCTCGTCAAAGTCAACTGAAATAATATGTTACAAGAAAGACACTAAAATATGATGCACTTTCTCATTCAACCTTGTCTGTCTGTCGCTGCACTAAATTCATTGAATGGACCCTGACGACTTCATTAATCTTAGCAATTTCTTCTCAAATTTCAAACATTTTCATCTTATGAGCCATGATTCCAACCAAGATCGCAAAAATGGTCCAAAGGACTCAACAAGCAGGCGATTCATACTTCACAGAAACTTTTGTCAGCTAAATATCAGTTTCCGTTATCATTGGCACTTATTATTTTTCAGACCCATAATGACATACTTTACGTTGCCGCAAAGTGTAGAGAAAATTATCAATTCAGTTCTATCACAACATTTACAGCTTCCTCACAATATTTGTTCGACTCTACCTGAAACTTCACAACATAACATGTGATTAAGACTCATGACAGAAGCCTGTTAATTACCATGAAACTTTCGTCTAATCTGTGTAATCATATCTGGCTGAGCACAGCCTGCTATTGGAGCAGTCTGCACTGTAAATTTTGAGTTAGCTTAATTGATTGAGTGAGATGCTTGCACAATTTCTTTGAGCCAAGATAGCCTGTTGTTTGTAAGTTATAACAACATAAAGATTATCATAAAGATTATCATAACTCAAAACAACAAGCTATCATGGCTCAATCAAATTGTGCCAACATCTCACTCAATCAATTGAGCTAACTAAAAATTTCAAATTTTACAGTGTGTAATCATATGGGATTATGGGGTTTCCAAAAACTTTAATCTATATACATATATAAAATTCACCTCCCCTATATCCCATTGTAACGGGTCTTCTCAGCTATGGCTTGACTGACAGTCATAAAATTTTACAGGTGTGTCCTGTTACCTCCCAACTGTGTTCTAAACGCATCAGTTGTATCTTAACTTCCGAATTGTTAATTATTCACGGCTAAAACAGATTATCCCCCCCCCCCCCAATACAGCAGCAGCTACTCATGGCGACTGGTTTCACTTTCAAAACATCCAAATATTTACTGATAGACTTCAAAACGATATCTATATTCAATTGTTTTTCTCAGAAAGACTGTATTGGAGAATCCCCCACATGAGGAATTGGAAATGCTATACAAAGAAGGAAGGGAGGGGAGGAATGAAAGTGGCAGGGAACGAATGAGGCAGGAATGAATGAGGCAAAGCATTTAGGTATGGAATGAAGAATTCCAAACGCTATAGAAGGAAGGACAGAATGAATGAGGGTAGGAATGAAGGTATGAATTAGGCCTAATGCATGAAGGAAGGGATGAAAAAATGAATGAAGGTAGGCAGCAATGAAGGTAGGAAGAAGGGGGGAAAGGAAGGAAGGAGGAACGAAAGAAAGAAGATAGATATAGATCCTACAGATATACAGATAGATCTCCATCTATAGATGGATCAACACTTCCTTATAGATAGACACACAGGTATAAATTATGGTATCGTTTTCAAACCCAACAACATAGAAATTGTTTTCTTGATTACACAGTTATTCTTGAGTAAACTGTCTACTACAAATTCATTTCAGGACCATAAACATAATTTGTTTTAAACATTTCTGCCATATTAGCAAGGTCACGAAAACAAAGAAGGACAATGATTGTATGAGAGCCATTTGAGAGGGTGAAATAATATAGGATAATTGGATCATGGAGAAGAGAACACAGAAGCAAAGAGGACGGATGATTTGGCCTTTGCATTAGGCATTTATGCACTATATAGAGTGATAAGGACACGAGAACTTCACCCTAATCAAGCAAAGCTAAATTGAAACCGCCGTCCAACATAGGCCTATAGGTCCAGATGCATGGACAGGCCAGCTCTGGGAGATTCACAAGCAATTCCTTACAATTTCTCATGAACAATTATTGGAGAACTCATGTTGACATATTCACTTGTATCCTAATTGGGTCAAATAAACACTACAGAACCAATGCAACCACGCTACCCGTCTTTAGACGGGTACTCTGCTAGTGGTAAATAAAAGCGGATGAAATATTACATCATCAACAAGAACTTCATAACAATCAAACTTTTAAATTAACGATACATATTACATATATAGATAGAAGAAGGAAATAAAAATGTTTTTTGTTTAAACAATTAAAAGGGAACCTGCCTGAGTGACAGGGAATTCAAAATTTTCTGTTGGCTGAGTACGTTTTACTTTTCATCGGCATCCTTGCAATTTTTTTTTTGTGAATTTATGCAAAAATTTCACTTCTTGAGAAACATAATAAATTGCTGTCACTGGAGCCTCGCAGTTAAGAACTTGCCAGCTGGCTTCGTCACATCTCTGACAGTGACTGACAGTAGATTCCACAACTAAATTGTTGCATTTTTAGTTTGTCAATGATCCACCTCTCCATTTGTTTGATTTTGCGTTGGTGTATGCAAATTAGATTTAAATTTGCTATTAATCCTGGACACAATTGCGGGTGTGAAGTGGAAACATTTTGCACGTTTCTTCATTTTAAAAATGAAAAAGAAAACTTTCAAGAACATTTCAGAATTAAAAAACGCCATGGTATTGGTAGTCCTTCAATTTGGTGGACATTTTATTACATTCACCAGATGCACTGATATCTATACAACAGTAACAACACTTTATCACTTCAGCTGTTATTAAATTGTTGATGTACGCATACAATGCATGAAAAATAGTAATCTGACAGACTTCACTGAAATTCAATTTCCCAGCTTTTCCCCATTTTCTAAAATGACTTTGGCTGTACTCTTATGTCTACACAAATCACAGAGAACTTGTAGAATCCATTTTCCTATGACACTTTGAAGTCATATAACTGCAATTACATAATCTTACAGCATTCTAGTTAAAAGAGCTGAAAGCTGACACTACTCAACGCCCGACTGACAGAGGTTCAAACAGAAAGTGCTTTTGCATGTTTCCTCATTGTAGAAAATGGCAGAACTCTTTCAAGGACAGAAAACGAGATTGCCCAAATAACTTGAGTGTTCCTAATTGAATTTCCACACATTCTGCCATTAGGTTTATGTCAATTCCACAGCATTCTACACCATGCACTGACTGCACTCTCAAGTTTCAAATTTGACTGAAAGCCACGCATAATTTTATAAGTGCCATGCATATGATTGTAACAGCACCTTAAAATTAATAACACATCACACCATCTCGGGCTTAACTTTTTTCTTTCTTCATTCACATTCAACTTTTTTTCTATCAATTCTTTAAAATGCAGATTGCTTATTTCAAGAAAACAAAATATTTGACTTACACTGCCATCATGTCAGTAACTGAAAATGTCTTTCTCTTTCACCTTTTAGTACTTAAAAAAAAAAAAGATAAAGATAAAGGCAGAATCGGCCTGCGATCTTGAAGAACAAGACTGTTGAGAAACCAAATCTCTGCTAATTAAAAGAAGAAAAACTAGAACTCTGAAACAGACATGAAATATTGATTTGTCTATAAACAGTCGTCTAGGTTCTCTCTTTTATAGATAGCAGGCTGTATTTTTGGAAGGTCTGCCATAACATGAAGTTCTGCCGTAATGTTCCAGAAAAATGTATAGTCATGAAAAAGAGGAATATTTCTAGATGTGTGGAAAACAGTTCCTTGGCAACAAAACGATTAGTTCCTTGATACCAAAAAAAACCAAAGTAGGACCAATAACATGTCTTGCCTCTCTACAGCAAGATTAAATCACTTTGGGATCTTCCTAGACATAGAAACATTTTAGACAGTGCATTGTATAGTAGATTTCAGACAGCTTTGAAGTGTGGAAACTGTGACATTGATTTTGATGGAGTCAAACAAGAATGTTTCACTTCCAAAGTATATGAAGGCCGTATTGTCCTCATTTTGCATTTACCACAACATAGATTGTGTCTCTTCATATTTGTAAGCTCAAACTGTAGATTTGATGTCATGTCTATTTATTGCACTTAAATATGTAATGTGACTGAACTCTGACAGATCTTTAAATCAATTGACACAAGGCCTTTACAGGTGAAGTCAAAAGCATTGGTTGAGAATTGTCTGAACAAGTCATGTTGTACCTTGGTGACATTTCAACCACCTCTGAGTGTAGGCATATATGCTTTTGACTTCAGCTGTTAATAAAACACAAAAAGTGGGTGTACTCCCTCATTTACACCTAGAGTGAAAAGCATTACATTGTACCTCAGCTCAGAAATGTCTGAACATGTCATCTTTTACCCTGATGAAATTTTCAGCCACCTCTGTGTCTGCTTTTGACATCAGCTGTAATATCTCCTAAAATATCAAAAATTTTCATTTGAGCCATCACTACATATATATACTAGTCATAACCAAGATGGAAAAATCTGGCAAAAGGATAAATAAAAAGCAGCCGATCTGTTCTTCACAGCTACATTTCATTTGCCCAATTTCATTTTTAGTCCTCTTTACTCTATTACATTTTTCAGACCATTAATCACAACCTTTACTGAAAATTATCAGTTTTAATTTTGTCGTTTTAAAACTTTAGGGCCTACAGCTCCCTTGAAACATTAGCCTGACTCTACCTGAATATTCACAACATAATACGTGATGAAGTGTCTAATTATGCCAGAAGCCCATCAAACTACCATGAGACAAATTTTCATCTAACTTGTGTAGTTAAATGGGGCTTCCAGAAAGTGATGATGAAATAATTTCGAAGGATTAATTACATTATTGCCAAGAACTTCATACCAGGCTTCTTAATTAAGTGATAATTAGTGTAAATATGACAGATAACTTAAAATATTTAAATATTGACTGAAAATGATTATACAGAAAGTGGAATTTTTAATTTAAATTTATATAAATATCATCCTAAATATACAATGTATGTAGGTAAATAGGTATGTCAGTAATCAATACTGTTACTTTTGCTTTTTCTCCAGTACTTAGAAGTCGTGAATGTTGACTGAATTTTATGATTTGCCAACTCCGCTTGAAGTCCTGGGTTTTTAACAAATATGTTATTTCAATATATCATTAGTAAACAATGAAGCAAAGTATGATTGAGAATCCATCGAACATTTGATCCCATCTGGGACGAATCTGATGACCCAGCAATTAAAAGGGCTCCTCACTCAACCTTATCCTTTGGTTCCCGGATTGTTCAAACAAGCCCAAGCCACTTAGGGAGGACCCTTGGTGTCACTGTAGGCTGTCTGTAAGAATGATGCATGTCTTAAGCTTTGCAAACAACCCAGTCTCCAGTTTCCTGCAAAACTTTGGTTTGGTAACCACGAAGGAAATGTCACCACCAAAAGTTGCCATTCAGTTCCCAGCATGACTAGGGTTGTGTAAAAAATAATCTTTAAACCAGTGTCCATTAAAAGCTGCTATTCACATAGTGGTTTTTGTGCTAGATATAGACAGGTCTAATTGGTTTCAAGATGAGAAAAATTGTTAATGAGGAAGTTAAGGATTATTTCAAATGTTTACCCTCATCTGAAATAAAGCCGGATCCACCATTATTTCAAATTCTGAACCAAGTTACCATTGCAATAACCAAAGAAGGAATCCTCATATATATCTCTTTTTCTACAGTACTCTTTTGCAATTACCCAAACAAGCCTAAGCCACTTATGGAGGACTCTTGGTGTCACTGTAGACTGTTTGTACATGCATGTCTAAGCCTAGTAAACAATCCGGTCTTCAGTTTCCAATATGACTCGGGTTCGACATTTAAAGCAAGTCACCTTTCGGATTGTCTTTTGTGAGCAAGATGTATTGGTTCCACAACATCAGTATAATTACTAAAGTTTCTCCAATTAAATAGTTTACTAAAGGGTTGTCACAGCAACATGCTCAGTCTGGAAGACTGGGAAATTTGTTGAAATTTGGTGAAAAGACTGAGCACACTGTACACCGTTCAGCTCTCAAGCAACAACTCAAGTTCACTTCATTAAAGGTTATTATAGAGCCATCATATGTCCCATCATTACAGTTAATAAAATTGTGATTTTTGAAAATCAAAACCTTTTCCAGAGAAAGATATGAGATCAGTTGGTCTCTTGATAATAGTTCAGAATCGCAACCTTGTTATTTAAGTTATAGAAACTGCTAAAACTCAAAGAGCGCAGTTGTGCTTCTTTCAACATGTTGAATGAAACTTCACCACAAGCTGATTGGTTATTGAACCAATCCGATGAAGCAATGTACTGCATAGCAAGTTAGAAAACATCACATGCTTACTAAAACTGCTGTAATTGAAATTCAGGCATATAGTCCTTATAGTGCTCTGCCTCTGACCGACAGACGCCACACAAGAGAAAGTGTATTTGCATGTTACCTCATTATAGTAGCAAGGGAGAAACTTTCAAGGACAGAGTAGAAGATTGCTTAAATAACATGAATGTAACTTTGCCATTAGCATGATGTCAATTCAACTGACATTCTAAGCATTTTAAGTTTCGCAAATCAATTTTTGACAGAAAGTTTCACGTGACATTAGTATCCTACCCAGGTTCTGATAACATTACAAATCACTGTAGGTTGTGGTTTCTTGTCTATCTCTCTTACAATGTATATCTTTCAAATTTTAATTTTAGTAGTAGTCTATTTTGCAAGTACATTACACACAGTGTGTTCAAGACTACAACATATCCATATGCTTTCAATTTATTTTTGCCTCAGGTCTACCATTTACAACATTATACAAATGTCAGCCCAAATGTAATCCTGTCTAAAAAGGAAAAGCGGGAAATTCCGCAGAAAAGCAAGGCCGATCATGCAGGATTAGAATCTCTGAAGAACAAGACTGTTGATTACCTGAGCTAATTAAAAGAAAGTGAAACTAGAACTCCAGAATAAAAATATTGATTTTCTCTCCAACAGATCCATCTCAATTCTCTCTTATTTTTGCATGATATTTAATTGTTAACATTGTCTATTTTAATTTTAGACATGCATGCTTTCAAATGTAGTTTTTGCTCTGTAATTTATCCTTTCTCCCACATCTGGGAGTCAAAACTAGCAATAAATCATAATAATTTAAACTACAGGTATGTAATTAACAATTACACAAAGTAGAAACAAAATCTTTGAGTATCGGAGTTTGGTCAGTAATGTTTTAAAAGTTGGAAGTACCATTGAATATTATATAATCATGCACACTTAATAAAGATGTTGTGATGCTCACTGCATGCAAAGAAACACATTGTGACATATATTTTTAAAGGGGTTAACTGCTAAAATGTTCCAAAAAGATGATGGTCATAAAAGACCTCGTAAAACTTAAAAGGTAGAAAGCGCCGAAGACAGCAGCTGACAGCTAGAACAATATATGATATTCCACTGGCTATAATATTTCAATAAGTGGGGATTGCAGAAATAACTATACTCCTATTACTCCCATTACTCCAGTGTTGAATTACGGGGCAATAGACTGGATTTTCTATCAGCCATTGTAAGAGTAAAAGGATAATGTGCGTACCTCTTTTCACCGCCAATGACTTTGTTTGCTCCAATAGCTGGCAACCCCGGTGCCTTTGTATTGCCACTAGCTTATGACATCATTTGAACTTATCACATTTGACCAGCAGCCATGACTTGGGATTAGTTGACATGCCTGCAGGGCTTACAACTTGCTGACATGGTGGCAGCTGTGTATAGCAAAGAACAACAAGTGCTAAGCCAGTAGGTTCCCCATCTTGTATACCGTCTCTCTTTTGATTTATATAAAAAAAGAGACTGGTGGCATATTCGTTCCATTCAACACAAGCAGTGGTGTCCCAGTATAATGTTTTTTTTTAACCTACAACACATGCTAAATGCATGTTAAATGCATCACAATCAACCTCTACAATACCAATGATCCTTAACAACAATCAATTTTACAAACATCACAGAAGAAATGATATCTGAAACTGTACCTCTGACAATAAAGATTATAATCAACGGTTGGAAGGAGGTACATTGAATTGGGTGCGATTGATAAGATATTCGTTAAATTCTATATAAAGCACCGGGGCAACAAATAATTAACAATTTTAAAAATGACAATCTGGAATTTTAGTTGCATTATTACATTATCATAATAATTTTCAGGTTGAAATTTGTACCTGGCACACCTACACTACGAAAAAATCTTTACCTGTCATGCTGCCCTGTGAACTCTTCTGTCAACTGCTAAGATCTGAAGGCTTTGACACTGAGACCAGATAAAAGAGATCTAAAGGAATACCCTCTCAGGAAGACTGTTCTTTGCTTTGACCACCAGACGGTGCCTGACTGGACATCATCTTCCCTCTAATTGACCTATGTGTAAGGTAAAGAGCTGTCCAACATACAATTGGTATTGATGCGGGCAAAGCCTGACACTATCAGGAAAAGAAGACTTGTGTTTGCAGAAGTTGGTAACATATTTTTTCCTCGTAGTGATGCAACAAAAATCTAACTGATCTCTTCTGCTTAAATACAGGGATAAAGTACTTTTAAATCTCTCCAGATATGGAGATCTTTTAGGTATTATTTGCAAGAGAGCAGACCAGAGAGTTTTCACATGTTGAGACGAGTTGTTGATTTGATGTCCAGTATGAATCAGCTTTAAGAGTATGGAATAGGTATATTATATTTCTCTCTGTGAAACATGGAAATTTATGTGCATGTGCTGCTCTTTCCAGTATGCAAAAGTTATCATACACAATCATACCTCAAGGTCCATAGGCTGATGACTGATGAAGGCAGAAAAAGTTAGACTAAAATGGAACTCATGAGTTATCGTGAAAGACCGGTGTTATCATGCGATAGTGTCTGGGTCGGGAAATTGTTGATGGAACTTTAGATCTATGTCAGGTAAGGCTAGCTTTATGTTTATTGACCATGTAATGTCTGTCGTCTGGTTGCAATCAATTTTTTATAGTCTACAAGTTTCAAGTTCTAATAAAAGCTTATATGTTTGTGAAAGGGCCTCCCATTATTCGAGATCACACAAGATTTCTCTTCGGGAAGTTCAGATTTATGTCAAAATTTAAGTACTGAGAAAATCCTTCAATGTGCCTCACCTGATTCTGCATAAGAATTTCAACAGAACAAGACACATTTTTTCAGAAAGTATATAAACCTATCTGTCAAAATCAGAAACCTTCAGGCACTGTATTCAGTATTCACCCTTGGAAAGTATATATATAACACAGATGGAACATAAATAGCAGGTTGATGTTTTTGTTAGAATATGTTTGAAAAATAACCGAAACTTATGAAATCATAATTCATAACATTTTGATGAAATCTTGACAGCCATAGGCTTTTTCAAGATCGCAGAGTTTTATTTTTCCACAATGCAATGAACACAGCACGATGTTAGTTTTTCAATTCAAAATTGAACTTTTTAATAATACTGAATATAACGGACAAGTCCAATGCACCTCTTAAAACATGCTCTTTTTATCTTTAAGGAAAATAAAACTTGATTTGTGAATTAAGACGCATACGATTTTAAAAGCATTTGATCTCTGCCCATTTTTTGTACTTCAATTGTGATCTGATAGCACCTCTATTCAGGTTAGGGGAAGCTTGGGAGAGTTGGGCCACTTTTTACATTCTTGCACCTCCTGCTAACAGTAATGATTATATAAACATGCTTAATGCATGTATTGTATCTTGGAATATTTCAGAAAAATATCTTTAGGTTTGCATTGATATTTGCCAAAGAACATATGAGCTGCAGCCCCATGAAAATTGGAAAAAAATTGGCCCAACTCTCCCCATCAAGTGGGAGACTTGGGCCATTCAGAAGGGAGACTTGGGCCATTGCAATATATCTGGTTCAATTAAGCTGCACTATAGGCCATAATATTTTTAACCTTAAGTGTGGTGGTCATAGAAGTCGCTAATCCTGAATTGAGGCCTCTTGCAACTCTAGTTTGCTGTCAGACTTAAGCCTCGGCCTGATGGCCCAACTCTCCCCATCTAGATTTCCTGATATCTAATTTTATTAGACTATGAATAATTATTAAGGCCTAAAAATATTCAATCTCTGTTGAAAATTGCTCTAGACAAGTTCTTCCGTCTTAATAAAAATAAATCTTGGTAAATGCAACACATGTGTGGAGAGTATTAGCACTGTCCCAACTCTCCCCTATTCCACCATTTTTCTCTAAATCCCAATTATGACAAAACTGGTTGTCTGATAATTTTCCAAAATATGTTAATAACAACTGAATAGTCAAGCCTACCAAGCATGCCATAGAAAATTTTCTCAGTCCTTGTTGTCTGACAGACAATTAAAAACTCGTAACATGGCTCAGTTTTTCCTTTTTTCATCTAAATTTGAATTTTCTTCTCTCTAAAGATCGTCACAAGCAAATTAGCAAGAAATGTTACATCCATTGAAAGATTTTCATTTTTATAAAATTTTGGTGGATGCAGCTTTCTCAAAAAATGTTTAGTTTCCTCAAAAATCAGGGTGGCCCAACCCTCCCTGCGGCCCAACTCTCCCAAGCTTCCCCTACTTGAAATTTTTGTGCATTCAGACATCTTGAAGAAGATATTTGCATTAAACATAATATCTTTCAGATCTTTTTAAATTGATTTGAAAAAATAAAACACCGAAAAATTGAATATTCTTGGCCCTCTTTCCAAAGTACCCTGATGGTTTCACACTTTGCCTGCATCAACAGATTCAACACCAATTGTACATAGGACAGCCCTTTTCCTTACACACAAGGTCATTAGAGGGAAGATGATGTCCAGTCAGGAGCTCACTTTTTTTGCCGAGCTTATTCAGGAATTAAATTTTGCCTTATGTGCCTGATGTGCATTAAATGTGTCTGTGTCTAGTTGCTCTCTACACAAAGCTGAGGATATTTGCAAATGTAGCAAAACAGCTGCTATGCCTGACAGGCTGAGCCATGTTTGGCATAATAAGGTTAATAAGTGTTCCTTGTTGATCACATTTGGCTGTTGGTGAATGATAATTAAACACACGCACTCCGGCATCAGGATGTTTCACCTTTTGTCCGTTTTAGTACAATTACGACCAATTTGTTTGGTAAGCAGAATGACAGAATGAACAGTTAAAAGTTTTTCCTGTACTTCTGCAACATTTATAAGTCTAGGCCGGACTTGGTTTGTTCTCGTTACTCATGATGTCTGTCATTAAATCGTGACAGGCCAACTCAATTTAATAAGGATTCAATTGAAAATAAAGATTAAATCTAAGATGCTCAGTACAAGTACCTTCATCTTTTCACAGATCTATGGGTACATGCATAAGCAATACATAATGATGGCACAGTGCACAATTGTAATTCTGTCATGTTCTATAACACTCCTGAACCAATGAACAAGCTTTTAGCCAGGAAGAGAAGTTTTACAAATTCCATTACCTCCATAATGGCAATTCTTTCATCTTTGTTATTTTAATCTCAATGGATCAAATGACATGCAAACACCAGAAACATGTGTCTCCCCTCACATCTCAAACTCACATCTCAAATTACGTAAAGAAACTTGAGTAATCAAGGAGATAGAAACAGGTGAAGAAGACAGAAACAGGTGAAAAAGACAGAAACAGGTGAAAAAGACAGAAATAGAAGCTCTACAGACAAAGGATTTATTTCGTCCGAAGATCAAAGATCTCATATTACCTCCAGACGGTTTTTTATTTGGATTTTCTTTTGTCCTGTTTCACTTCAAATCAATTTCAATCTGAAATGCCTTTGTGATCATTCAATAAGTATTAAGAGGAGCAACACAATATGATTCAATACCACCTTACAGAAGTCATGCGATCTGGTTGCTTTTTAGTGAATAATAAAATCTCAATAAATTTCACTATACATATATGTCAGACGCAATTGACAATGCTAATATTTGAATAGATTTTGTCACACCTATCATGAGAGCTCATGAGTTAAAAATGTATTTAACAAGTTTAAGATAAAATATGAACGTTCAATAATAACACTTGTTCATTAAATATATTTCGTACAAAGTATCAGCATTTTTCAATTTATTAAAAGCTGTTATGTCTGTAACACTCATGTACAGATGTTACTGTGATGCTCAAGTTAAAACATACATAGGCCTATAGAAATAGTTTACTTCAGAATTCCAGGTAGATAAAAAGAAAAAATACTTCTTAAGACTAAGACTGAGACTAAGACTTCTTTATTGGTCATTCATGTAAAATATAAACAATTATACAGAATGAAATTGTTGCTGCAAATATTTGACATGATGAAAGAAACAAATTAAACAAAGCATTAGTTTGCTTGCACAGCTGACCATGGTTTCATGACATTTAAAATTTTAATTGCTTGAGGAATGAAAGAGTTTCTGGACCGTACGGTTTTGCACAAAGGCACACAAAGTCTGGCTCCATGGGGTAAAAAATACATGAATTTGTTTAATGGATGAGACTCATCCTCATACACTTTCACAGCAATACGCTCACATGTCGACCTGTACACATCAGACTTCAAATTTAACATTCTGCGAAAATAAGCTTAGCAAGCTTCTTAGACAAAAATCAATAATTCCATTTCTCACAACTTAAACATTTCATACATTCACATGATTCTACAAAATGAAACCTCAGAGACAATGACCAAGAGTCATAAATATTGATAATGGAGATTGTCCTAAAACTTGAAATCAACAATTTAGCAACATTTGGGACACAATTACTCATTATGCACTGGGAATTTCATGCAACACACTTATCCTCTATTTATTATGGTCAACCACTTTGATTTTTTTGTAGTCCACTAATGCATTATTTCAACAAATTTCATTTTTTTTAAATATATCTTTCTTAGCACTCGGTCCAGCTTCCTAAAAAAGAGCCGGATTTAATTCATTTTTTTAAAATGGATTTTCTTGTTAGAAAAGATTTCCATTATTCACAAAAAGTAATCTGAACATGGCCAGATCAGTAGGTTTGCAACATGGCCAGATCAGTAGGTTTGCTAATGCTAAAGACTTTCATACTTCGAAGCTCTGCGAATCACTTGTGACAGTGTCGGCAAGTTGTCAGCCCTACAAGCATGTCAAGTAATCCCAAGTCATGCCTGCATAATGTTGCGTCCAAAGGGAAAACCTAGTAAGTCACATTTTGGAGTTTCTGAGATAATCCACTTTGAAGTTCCAGTTGTTGCAGTAAGAGATATGCTTACTGGGATTTGTCAGTGTCATTCTGGGGTAATGGGCCACTTCTTGAAAATCTAAACTTAAAGAATATATAGAAACATGTCTCAGAAGTTATATTTTGACCTTAACTCAATTTGACCCAATTTGTGGCTTACTAGGTTTTCACTTTGGACGCTAGTGCTGGTAGAGGCACAATTAGCTCTGGATGACGCCCTAAACAAGGAGGCAACACAAAGACACCTGAATCGCTATAAAAGTTATATATAGATCATAGCCAGGCTTATTAGCTTATTCACAACAAGTGAGCCAGATCAGGAATTTTAGGTTTCGAACTTTGTTGCATACGTATTTCCTGATCATAAATTACGAACTTCCCTTGTACGAAAAGGCTGGAGTCTAGAGAATCTAATGAGCAGGTGGACCTAAACATAACTGGTATGAAATGCTCAATATTCAATGTTCATAATCATCCAATATTCAATTGAATGCCGTGGGTTGGAAGAAACACAAATACTGAGTGTAATACATTTGTGTCATATTAGTACAGGTACTCTCAAAATATTTCATGTTCATTGCAAAGATAAGAAAATTAGACACACTTGTCACAACTTATCAACAGGAGACCACTGGCTCCTAATTGTGACAAGGCAATTTCAGCAACAAACTATAGGAACAACCACTCGATAATCACAATAATGATGATTGCTGTAAGTGACTGTAACAATAGAAGCAGGATGTGCATCAATTCCCATACAATTGCACAGCAGTCAAAGATTGTTACCAGAAACCAAGGACATCCAACTGATCCAAGTAACCTTGCAGCTCCTTCGACCGAACACAGTCATTGCATCTGGATAAACAGCATCCAAAATTGACGTGTTCTGATGAGATGATAAAGTATCTGTCCCTCGTTTATATGCAGAGCAACTGAAGACTTCACACTTTTGCTAAACACAGGAATAGTGGCTTTTGTCAAAGGAGCAGGCCTTAAAGATTCTGGTCTTAGTCGTATCTAAATAATATTCAAACTTATACAATACATATATATCCAGGTCACAGTAAATATCTTCAGGTAACTACGGACAAAATTATTTTCCTCATATCAAGTTTCTCTTCAAAAGACCTGCTGATAGACCGCTGTTTGCAAACTTGGGGGGGGGGGGGAGGGGTTGACTTTTGCTTGGAATTCAAGATCTAGATGTGATATAATTTCAAATTAAATTGCATGGAAATCATTGAGCTTCAATCCGCCCTAATATTTTAGCCTTTTTGCCCAAATCTTCGTGTTTCCCCAACTTGCAGGTTGAATGCCGTTCCCCTCCGATATGCATATGGGTTACTTGCTCACATTACTATTTCCACATTTCCATTTAGAGGAAAGTTTATTACGGCAAATGTGACTTATGGTCACAGGTTGATGTCTGTTTATTTTAAAAATCAATGATGGCACAAAAGGCTCTGTTGAAAAGAAATTTGTGAGTTATTGTGAAACATAAATGTTACAGTAGACGAACTTCGAGTGTTTACATGCAATACACTTCTAGGCTGTTACGGACATCACAGCCCTATCCCTGCCATGCTAAGTGACCATAACTTTGATACCTCATAAACGTGTGACTGACTCATAGCCCATACATACCATGTTGTGTGATAGGTGTCATAGCATTCACCAGTGACCTCACTCCTGTCTCTCTGAGTAATAGGCCTGCAATCAACAGAGCTTGACTACTGTCAATGCTACTGATTGCCAGCTGATCTTGGCGTCTGCTGCTCCTGGCCATCCTGACCACAAGTGCTTCCTTTTAGCGAAGTTATAACAAACAGATTAATCTTCCTCTGGTGTGACAAACAGAATTCACAGTTTGAGATATTCAAAGCAATTGTATCTATGTTTGAATGTTTAATTGTTGTCTGTTTGTTGTTCCAAATATTTGTTTGAGGAAAAACAAACAATTATCTAAATTATAGATATTTCAGGCCAGAAAAAGCTGTGAAGGATTAGAATACTTCAGAATTTTATTGAACTTGTTGGCAAGGCAAGTGTAAACGAGCTATGCAATGGAGGGATGCCCCTGGCTTTCTTGTGTAGCTCCCTTGTTCATCAAACAGGTTGCTACATTTTATATACACAAAAACCCTGCTTAGACACAAGCATGCATATATTCCGTCGCACTTCTACCATGATTTATAACTCACTATCGCAATTCAGATGGATAAGCTTCCATGTTGACTGACTGTGTCAACACCACATCTTTCATGAAGTGAGCAATGATTATTGTCAAATGGGTTAGATTTATGACTCAGTGACTGCACTTCATATGACAACTGTTCTACTGCCCATTCACTTAGCATTGCTCTGATACACGTCACTGAGCCAGATTTTGGTCACTGCTGCATCTATACATGTCATTAGAAGTCCTATGAGTCAGTGAAAGAGCCACCAGTTTCAATGGTAAAGATTGAAGCAACAGCTTTAGTGACCTCATTGATACTCTGAAACCAGTCACTTGTAAGCACTCGAAGTTCGTCTACTGTAAGAATATCATGCAATGGTGTTTGGTTCAGGAAGTTTTTTACAATGAAAATGCAAGTTTGGCGTTGGGTAAGGCATGGCCGATCAAAGAACATGTTTATTGACCATGTAATGTCTGCTGTCTGGTTTGGAATTAATTTGTCTTATAATCTACTTGTAATTTTAATAAAGCTTAGGGGCTATTGTAAAAATAAGCCTCCTCTTCATTGAGCTGATTATCTCCAATTAAATGTTGTTTTCGCAATCTGACATGTGCGGAAAACATGTGCATCAGTTTTCTGATACTTTAAGATTTGAAGAAAAAACTAAAGAATAATTTTTGAATCCCTGGTCTACTTTTTCTATCTTATTTGGGACGAACATCTCCTGAAGTTGCTTAATGTGCATTAATTCTGTGTTTGTATCAGAAACGCCAGCAATTTACAGCTGCAGCAAAACAGCTGCCAAGCCGGAGACATGTTGGGCCGAATCAGGTAAATAAGTGTTCCTTGTTGACCACCTTTGGCCATTGGTGAACATAAATTCAGCATGCTCAAGCATTAGAAGGTTTCACCTTTGTCCTTTGCTAGATCCAGGCAAAGTCCTAGAAGACTGATTTGTTGAGTTAATGGAAAGACTGAACAGGCACAACTTAATGTTTTTACATCCCGTCTTTATGCTACATTGGGATTATTGTCAAGATGCCTGTTATCTCAATCTGAGTTGCACCAAACCAATTTTAAAACAGAAGCTATTAATAATACAGGTTTAATCCACGATGGTTAGTAACACTAAGATTACCAAAGATTAATTTTGTTCCGCTGAATTTGGTATCAAACATCTCATTAGTGGAACAACTAGGACTCAAGAAGAAGTCCCACATGAAGACAAGTCAAAATTGGTCTGAAAGCCATTGAATAACTCCTTGCAGAACAATGACAGCCAAAAAAGCAATGATGAGTGCAGTTCTGCATTGAAGAGGCAGCTTGTCTTGAGTGTCTTGGTCCTTTCTAGGACTTTGGACCACCACCTCTTCATATGACCATAAACGGTTCATGGAAAAATCTACGTATGAAGTCGGCATTTAAAATTGAATAATTAATACTTTCATCATCCTGCTAACCATGTTAATGCAGCAAAATAGTCCATGGCCTCAAAGTTTATTATATCAAAACCACAGCACTGAATAAGCATGAATAAGTATTGCACTTCCATAGACATACATAAAAAAATACCCAATATAATATAAATGATGAAAACGCTTCAAGCCAGGATAAGATGCTTTACAAATTCTAAAACCTCAATCATAGCAATTCTTTCATCATTGTTATTTTAATCTCAACAAATCACCGGACAATACGCGGACATGCGACACCAGAAACACATGTTTCCGCTCACATCTCAAACTCACATCTCAAATTACACAAATTCACTTGGGCAATCAAGGAGATAGAAAAGGTTAAAAACACAGACAGAAATAGGAGATCTACAGACAAAGGGATCGAACATTCATATAACCTCAAATCTACCTTTCTATTCGCTTTTACACTGCACATCAATTTCAATCTGAAATGCTTTTGTGATAATTCAGTAAGCCACCACATAATTTGATGTGACACCATATCACCAGTAAAATGCAATATAATAGGAATGGCGCATTTTTTTTATCAATAAAAATATGGTGATGTCACAATGCATCTGAAGCAATCAGCAATTCCCATATCAAAAAAGGCGATGAGCAAGGTACAAAGATGTCACGCCGATCAGTTAATATAAAAATAACAATCTTGAGCAAGGTAAATGTGAATATTAAATGATTACATTAGTTCATCAAATAAAGTTTTCAAAACTCTTGTGATCAAAGAAAATAATCTATATAATTATTTCCCGGTTTGTTAAGTCCCTGAGGTTTGATACTGAGATATATCTATGATGCTTCAGCAAAACACAAATAGAAATAGCTTACATCAGAATTCCAGGTAGATTAAAGGACAAAAAGACTTCTGAACCAGACTGCAATCTTAACATGCTAGATAAATATGCTTAGCCATGCTGGAGTTTGACTAAAATCTATACTTTCCTTTTTAACAACATAAACAAAGTACACTATCACATGACTCATGATAGCTTTCGGCTTTCAAAGCCTTTTTGGCCTATTGATTCAATGCTCTACTGCCTAGACAATGGCGAAGACTCACATTGATAATGGTGCCTCTTCCTAAAATATGGTAGCTTAAAAATAGTCAGTGAATGTCATATTTCGTTGCCAGCTTCCTTCTAATTGACCTATGTGTAAGGTAAAGAGCTGTCCAACCTGGAATTGGTATTGATGCGAGCAAAGCATGACACCATCAGGTAAAGGAGACAAGATATTTGCGGATGTTGCCATTGTTGGTAGTGATGCAACAAAAATCTATCCGATATCATAAAAAAAGTTGTGTAATCTATCTAGATACAGAGGTACTTTGTTACTGTTAGCAAAGTTCAGATTCTGTTGATTTATAACATTGATTTATTTAGTCTAACCGGAGGCCTATTATTCTCAGATGATCACGGAGATGTGCAGGTGTCCATCACTACAGCCACATTATATCTACTAGCATAATACCCGTGAAACGGGAATAAGAAAAGGATGATGGATAAATGGTGATTGAAGGAAGTATACATTTTGTGATGAGCTGAGAAAGATAGCATTCAGGAGCGAGACCTTGAGGGCCAGTGATCTACTTGGCTCATGCCTCCCTCTTCGCAGTCCAGGGAGAATCATCAATCAACCATCACCATTGGAGATTAGTCTATTGATAGTTGTGCATAAATGAGTACTAAGTGCACAGGTATAGTCGTGCATAGATGAGTACTAAGTGCACAGGTATAGGCCTAATATGAACAGTTTGAGAAAGCAGACCCACCTATGGTTGTTGTATGGCGCGAAATAATGTTGCTTGCACATTTTTAGTCCTGGGCAATGCGCAGTTTGGGAGGAGTAGCGTAAAGCATCCATGAATTAAGGGTATGATCTCACAGATCTCCAGGTTACTATTCTTCTCTTCTCTTCCAAAGAATGCTTGTGTTACCATTTCTATTTAGAGGAAAATTTACAACGACAATCGTGACTTATGGTCACAGACTCATGTCTGTTTATTAAATCAATGACGGCAAAAGGCTCTGCTGAAATGGAACTCCTGAGTGATTGTGAGAGATCAATGTTATCATGCAATGGTGTCTGGGTGGAAGAGTGAAAAAAAAAGAAATATCAGATTTGTATTGGATAAGGCATGGCTATATATGTTTATTGGCTACATAATGTCTGCGGTTTGGTTTGGAATCAATTTGTCTTATAGTCTACTTGCAATTCAAACGGAGCTGATTGGTTTTTGAAAATAAGCATTTTTTCTTTAAAACTCAAACCAGGATTTGTCTGCAGATCAGCATGAGACTTAGAAGTTAGCATCTTTTCTGAGACATATAAACATAAATTCAATAAAACGACAAGCGCTTCCTGAAATAATTCATGCTGCTACGAAAAAATGTTGAAAAAAAATACAATATAAATATTTGAAAGATGGCCAATACACAACTACTCTGGACAGTTTGAAACAGACCAAGGTAAATATTCTTGTGAAAACGTGTTTGAATTAAAAAAAAAAAAAATTTCATTAATTGGCAAGAAATATATATCATAATTATGAATTATGTTGATGATTAATTATATTTTGAATATATATTCTGTATATAATAAATTGTAACTTTTATGTCAAAAAGCTGCAGTGTGTTTTATTTACGATTCATCATTCAGGGCTCTCGCAGAGTAACAAAATCAATTAAGGTCATTTGAATTCACTGAGTAAAAACTCTCAGTTGTATTGCTTGGAAATGTATGGTGTGTGTAAAATGCATCAGTTGGTCATTTATAACTGCAAGGTTAATTTTACATGGAATCGGCGGACCTAATACCTTTAACGACCATGAGTATTTCAACAAACCAAGACAAGCAGAACTTGTCACACACATGATAGATCTTTTTAATTTTTTGATAAGTTGACTTTGGATATTTTTTCCTTGTCATCTTCACTTCTTGTGGGTTAAAGTTATTTTTTCCAATTTAAAATGGAAGTTAACTTTTGTTACAATGCAAATAGATTTGAAATTATTAGACATCTTTTGATCTTGAAGACATTATGAGCAGATTATCTCCTTTTTCTTGCAATTTCACATGTGCTCATCTGGTGTAAAGTTGATTTACTATTTGCAAAAATTCAAATAAATGGATAATTAGTATAAATATGAAATTTTCTCGATCTGATTTTCCAAGTAGCCAAAATCACCAACATTGATGTTGCTTTTTGGAGCGTTTTAGAATTGCAGCACCCAGATTTTTCCCAGCTTATTTGGGAAGAACACTCCGGAAGTGCTTAATGTGCATTTATTCTGTGTTTTGGCTCTCTTTGCAAAGCTGAGGCTATTTGTGGATGTAGCAAAACAGCAGCTGCCAAGCCTGAGACATGTCTGGCAGAATAAGGTTAATAAGTGTTCCTTGTCGAACACCTTTAGCCGTTGGTGAACAAGGACTGAACATGCTCAAGCGTTGGAAGGCTTCACCTTTCGTCCTCTGCTAGAGCCAGTAACATGGATATTTCACCCATTAAAAAGATATTATTTGTGAAGATAAAAAGACAGGCGTGACATTATTATCTACACGGTTCTTCATCTACATGCACTGTA
The DNA here is from genome assembly GCA_026936325.1 of Platynereis dumerilii. NCBI lineage: Eukaryota > Metazoa > Annelida > Polychaeta > Phyllodocida > Nereididae > Platynereis > Platynereis dumerilii. Next base: position 82,289,020 of record JAPTHN010000001.1, on the reverse strand, counting down.
GACATGAATGCTTCATCAACATTTTTGAACTGTCATCACAATTTGTGACAGACGAAAAGTTTTCTATCTAGGTTAATCTCTCATAAAGGAAGATCATGCGCAGAATAAAAGTACAGCACATGATATTAATATTCTTCAAAATATACAGCAAAATAATTCCCCATGCTTTTAATTGGAAAATAGCCTTACATCTTCCATTATCTCGGTAAAATCCATTATCCATTCTATTAACTTGGTTTTTGTTCGTTAATCTAAAAAACCATAAGACATGCAACACCATGATGCATGCTTATCCTCACATGTTGCATTGTAAAAACAAATCTGAGAAACCAGGTAAGCAGACGGAAACCCATTTACAAAGGCAAAACCTCGAAGGAAAATAATTTATTTTATCTGAAGATCAAAGATCTTGAATTCGGCAAAATCGACTTTTTATTCTTTTGATATTTTTTGTTTCAGTAACAGAACAACATTTTGGGCCAAAATCATTCATAATAATTCAACAATAAAACAAACCATAGGTTTATTCCTTAATACCAATATGAGCCTGGATGCAAATAATATTTGGTCTGTTGAGTATGCAAAAAAAAAGCTCCTTCTGAATCAGACTACAGACTTAACATTAAAGATAAACATGCTTAGCCAGGTACCTATTTTGACTAGAATCTGTATGTTTTCTGTATTTTTAAGTTAAAAGAAATGACGACACCGCACGATTCTTCAAAATGCAGTGGCTCAACTACCATGGGGGCTGGGTAGGGCTGCCCTACGGGCCCCCACCCCTCAGGGGGCCCCCACCCCTCAAGGGAGGCCCCCACTCCCAAAGTGGGGTAAAAAAAATTAAAAGCAAAATAAAAAATTATTAAATTCCATTAGGGGTCAATCATGGATGAATTAGCATTGTATCTGCATTAATTTCTAAAGAAGTGACACGTCAAATATAAGACAACTCGGTAACCAAAAACTCTGAAGTGGGGCCTGGGACCCTTTAAATTATCTAACGTCGGGTTTGATACAATTATAGAATATAATGCATTATTGGTCCAAAAAATGTTGAATTCCTTTAGGGGTCCCCACAGATAAAAAAAATATATAAGCTTTCTTTCAAAAGAAGGGACACATCAAACAAAAATTGAAAGAGGTGGCGCAGTGGCTCAACTACCTGAAAATGTTGGAATAGTTATGGGGCAACCCTGCAGTCTTTTAACATGAATGAGGGATTAGTGGGGGCCCTTTAAAGTAAGTCTATGGGTCAAGAAGGCAGAATTATATATCTTAAAAATGTTAGTTCGGGGGCCAACAGAATCTATCACCATGAATAAGGTATTAGTGGGAGCCCTTCAAAGTAGGTCCAAAAGTGAGGCAGGTAGAATTATGTGTCTGAAAAATGTTGGAACAGTTCTTGCATGAAAGAGGCTGGGATGTTTAGTGTATAGATGGTGGTGAACTTATTAGGATGAAGTGTTTAATAATCTTAGTATATATGCTTGCGGAAGGTTGAAAAAAAAAACCAGCCATTTCAGTATGTCAAATTGTCAATGAAATGAGATAATGTGATAGTGGTTAGACAATATCTATATTTATTTGTTTGTGTACATCTGACTGCTGTGCAAGGCCCTTCAATGGCGGACTAAAGTAACTTGAGATTGATAAAATTTTAATTTGTACTGATAAGGTAATATTAAACAGGCATAATAAACTGTGTGTGAGTCTGACTGAGTCTTTTATGCTTTTCCAAGTGTAGGCACATTAGTGAAATCTGTGGGCTTTTTAAATTGAGTACATACAGGGTGGGGAACCGAAATTTTCCATGAACTTCCTTGTGCTAAAAAAGCATCTCACATCCACAGGAAAATTGTGAAAACAATACAGCATAATCATTAAGGTATTAGCCATACCTATGGAAGGTTAGAATGAGCTGTGATTAAAAATGACTCCACAGGAGACAAAAAGGAAGAGGAGGTCAGATTTGCTTCAGTGCCACATGGACTAAAAAACAATCCCTGACATTGTCAGAGTGACCTCACAACCGGAATACAATATTATGAAGGCAATCAATGATGGGAAAGGAATAAGGGGGAAGTCTGGGAGTTTGTGGAGAGAATTAAGAGAGGAATGGAGCATTCCTGGAGTCACTGACGACAAAACTGACAAGGTACCTGCAACCTCCATGAGAGAGGTGGTTGATGAGCTTCAGGTGGACCTCAAGGCTGCCAGATCGGCAATGCAAAATGATTTTGGCCTGAGATCTTATGTCAGGACTCCAAAGACACCATTCAGCCTATTCCATGAAGGCCAGAAGATAGAAATGGTGAAAAAATGATGGGCACATTAGGAAGCATGGCTCGATATTCAATTTTTTTTTCAAACTATAAACGTTTGCTTGTAGATTCTATTGTCAACAAAAGAAATGGCGAAATCTATATAAAATCAATAGAAGATGTCAATGGGACATTCAGGGCAAAGTATCCAGCTCAGGCAATGGTTTCGGAGGTCATGACTTCAGATAGAAAAATTATGCTTTATTTCTTTTTCATGCGAGTAAAGGGGGACGGACCTGATGCATGCTACTAGGTCCAGTGATGTCATGTTTTGCCATGGCTGGATGTGAATTACCCCAATGGCAACTATAGGCAGACTCAGAATGGTTCCCCATGCCTTATGGCCAAGAAGGTTCAGGATTTCCACTTAAAGAAATTTCAGAGAATTCTGGGCGACCAACTTCTGGCCCTTCTCCAGCTCGGACCTTAATTCCCCTTACTTTTCCGTGTGGGGCATCTTAGAATAGTTGGTCAACAAGACCTGTTACCACGATGTTGTTGTCCTCCTTACTGTCTATATAGCTCACGGCCTCAAAATGTGAGGGCGCTTTTTTTCAAAGTAGCACCAAGTTTAGACGGCCATATTGAATTTTCGATTTGAGATAATACAGGTCAAACTTCACAAAAAGGATCCTTTTTGTCTTGTTTCTAAGGCCTGAAAATATGAATTTGTTATGACTTAGCAAAACCTTTCATTTTGACTGAAGTTTGAAATATTCCAAATTTTGAAAAATTTGCTCCCTCACCCTGTACTTTTCAATCTACCCTGGTAGCCTACCTAATTTCACATAAATCAGACAGGCAATAGCCAATGATATATTTAGCTGAAACAAGAATAGAAGATTTGTCCAATAAACCAACATAAATTTTCAACCGATGACCAGCCCTATTAAATGACGTCCGATGGTGCGGGTAGGGGCCCCCAGCCTTCCTGTTCCTACGGGCCCCACAACCTCTAGTTGAGCCCCTGTGAGCCTCAGGTATGATATATTAAGTGACCAAATAGAAGCATACATGGCTTCAAAAGCAGTGGCTCAACTACCATGGGGGCTGGCTAGGGCTGCCCCCACCCCTCAGGGGGCCCCCAGCCCTCAACGGAGGCCCCCACTCCTAAAGTGGGGTAAAAAAAAATTAAAAGCGAAAAAAAAACTATTAAATTCCATTGGGGGTCAATCATGGATGAATTAGTATTGTTTCTTATTAATTTCTAAAGAATTGACATGTCAAATATAAGACAACTAGGTAACCAAAAACTCTGAAGTGGGGCCTGGGGCCCTTTAAATTCTCTAACATCAGTTTGATACAAATATAGAATAAAATACATTATTGGTCCAAAAAATGTTGAATTCCTTTAGAGGCCCCCACAGATAAAGAAATATATAAGCTTTCTTTAAAAAGATCTGGGGCATCAAACAAAAATTGAAAGAGGTGGCCCAGTGGCTCAATTACCTGAAAATGTTGGAATAGTTATGGGGTGACCCTGGAGTCTTTTAACATGAATGAGGTATGAGTGGGGGCCCTTTAAAGTAAGTCTAAAAGTCAGGAAGGCAGAATTATATATTTGAAAAATGTTGGATTAGTTCGGGGGCCAACTGAATATTTCACCATGAATGAGGTATTAGTGGGAGCCATTCAAAGTAAGTCCAAAAGTGAGGCAGGCAGAACTATGTGTCTGAAAAATGTTGGACCAGTTTGGGGGCCCCCAGAGTCTTTCAGCATGAATGAGGTATCAGTGTAGGTCCTTCAAAGTAAGTCTAAAAGTGAGGCAGGCAGAACAATGCATCTGAAAAATATAATATTGGAGTAGTTCAGGGGGACCTGGAGTCTTTCGGTATGAATGAGGTGCGACAAATTCAGGTAGGCAAAATTTGTATCTCTGAAAAATGTATTTCAGGGGCCAGAGAAGTTTGTGAAATGAATGAGGCAATATATAAATTCTTAGTCGAGGGTGATGGACTTTAAATTGGTGCTGTTTCATTGTAATTTTAATGTAATTGTAAAATGTAGCTGCAAGTGGGTAAAGGTAGGAGGTGATTCACAGGTAGCTAAAAAGGTGTGAAATACTAAAGTAGTGGCTGATTCTTCCTTCCTGCTAGGGTAGCCATACTTTATTTTGGGTTGTATTGTACTTCTCAATCTACCCTGGTACCTAATTTCACACAAATCAGACAGGCAATAGCCAATGATATATTTAGCTGAAACAAGAATATATGATTTGTCCAATAAACCAACATAAATTTTCAACCGATGATCAGCCCTACTAAATGACGTCCGATGGCGCGGGTAGGGGCCCCCAGCCTTCCTGATCCTACAGGCCCCGCAACCTCTAGTTGAGCCCCTGTCAAAAAGAGCTCTGTAAGGACCCAAAAGCAATTTCTAAAAGTAACAAAGTAAAGCTGACAATCCAAACAAATAATAAACCACAACACCTACCACAATGTCCTTAATGTACTGAGATTGTTGTTACAAATACATACTGCAGTCACGTGTAGTGACACAAACAATTGTCATTTATTTTGAATACCCGTTCCATTTCTTACGTTTAGAATATCTTGCAAAGAAAACCTTGGTTCAACCGACATATCCCAGACAAGGTAAAATAGGCACACCAGATGTTGGTCTCTGCAAATCTGTCGCCACCATGTCAGCAAGTTGTCAGCCCCACAGGCATGTCAAGTAATCCAAAGTCATGGCTGAAGGTTGATCTGGGTTTAGCTCAGAAGGATGACTTAAACAAGGACGCAAAACAAAGACATCTGAATTGCCACTGCTGAGGCTCATGCTGTCATTGGTAATGAAAAAAAAAGTACATACCTTTCTGAAAGGTTATTAGCTAATTGGCAATGGATGAGCTGCAGTTTTCAGGACTGTCAGGTTGTGAAAAACGATGGCCTCAAATGTCCTTCTCATGACAGAGCCTCTTCAGAGACAATGAGAAATTGCAAGAAGACCAGGATGGAATTGGATAGACTAATAATGTACACTTTACAGGTGGGCAAGCCTGTTTCATACTGATGCAGGTGACAAAATTATAATTCTGACACAAACTGGGAGTGATAGTCACTTTGACATTGAGTTGAGAGACAGTGACACCCAATGTCATCAATCTATGAGATATAATCACATGCAAAATTGCAAGACTCAGATATCTCTGACTTAAGTGAGCTGAGACTTGCATTAATTAGTTGGAGGCCAACAATAGCTCGGGAGAGTCACTCAATAACCATGATCATATTAAATGACAGATGTAACAATAGAAACAGGATATGCATATAAGTATCACCGCCAGTGAGCAGATTTATCTGGAATGGGCGCTATATAAAATCATACTATATTATTATTATTAAGTACACGGGCAGTAGATTGCTTTCAGAATCCCAAGGGCATCCAAGAAACATTGCTTATTTGTGCAGAAGAGAGATGGAAATAAGTTATTACATATGGTGGTGACAATGCTATTGAGACTTGATGCAGATATATTATTAGACATTATTTGGAAGTAAGCACCTGGATCTGCTGGAAAATTACCACAACTGAAGCATTTCAACATCCACAAATAGCATCAGTTTTGCATATGAGCAATTAACAGAAAGCATTAAATAAAATTCACATTACCCATTTTCAAAACAAGAAACTCTTTAGAAATAAAATGAAATAAAGTTAAATCTTAAAAGCAACAACAATGCTTCTACAATGGAAGTTGTTTTAACCATTCCATTATCTCAATAATAGCAATTCTTTTATCCTTCGTCAGTTTAACCTCAAAGAATAAAAGAACATGGAATTCAGGGCGCATCGGAGACACATGTCTCTCCTTACATCTCAGATTACAGAAAAGGAATCGAGTAATCAGGGGATCGAAATGCATCACAAAGAAAATGGAAGATAAATAGTATTAAACACAGAAATAAAGAAAACCAAAAATTTCTCAAACTTCTGATTTTTTAGATGAAGAAAAAAACTAAAATTCTATGCAACTCCACATTTGTAAAATCATCAATTAGAACCATGTAAGGGATGTATAGCTAGCAGAATGAATTGTAGCATGCAATTTGGGCCTCGAAATAGCTGTGATACATAGTACACATTTTGCCATTTTCTCTATTTTCGGTCTCAGCATACTGGAATGATGGTTAAATTCTAGAAAATTTGACCAAAACTGCTACAGAAAGATGGTGCTTTCGGACACGGATTCTCCTTTTCTGATGTGGTCATGTCATATTTCAATCACTACAAATTTCAGGCGTCAGTTGAATGCCAGGACCTTCTATCCCTGTTTCCGTGCAATTCAGCCAATTACTTGGCTCTGGATAGCACTCATGGTAATACTTATTATGATTCAGATTGTTGTTGTAGATTAATGGCATAACACTACAAGCGGGACAAGCATGTATACCATTGCTCTGAAAATCTTACGGTACATGATATTCTTAGAATAGCCAAGATACCTTTGCAGTTGTCATGACGTGACAGAATGAAATAATGGCGCCAAAAATATTGTGAAAACAAAACCAAATTGAAATTTTCTATCAAATAACCATCTGTATCTTGTGATAAAAATCACCGGCTTTGTAAATGCTACAGTGTAGAATAAAAGGTGAAGCTCTTTTGTTGTTGAGCGATGAGCATGTTTTTGTCATGTACAATATTATTTGTGAATACAAATCGTACATCCACCAACAGCCAAAGATTATCTGCATAGAACATCCATTAACCTAATTCTGTGAGATATGACACATGTCCCAGATGTGCTAGCATCCTTGGCATCCACTAATAGCTTAAGCTTTGCATTTGAAGTATTTTTAACACGAATAATTGAGACAGAATAAATGCACATTGAGCAATTCTAACATGTTCAGGCAGCACAAAAAAATCATCATAACCCAAGAAGACAATCACATAGATTCACTTAACCAACCAAGACAGGAGGTCCATTATTAACTATCCCCATTCTTTTATTCCCTCTTTATTCTAATCTCAAAGGATAAAAGGACATGTAATATTTAAAGCAAATGTCTCGATCCATACATGTCAGATTAGAGAAAAAAATTCAGATATAAGGAGATGGAAACAGGTCACAATGGCACACAAAAATAGAACTTGGAGAAGAAACTCCTTTGGCCAATAGATCAAACATTGTTAATTGACAACATTTGCTAATTTATGAATTAGTCTTTATGCTGCTGGTTTTTATATATTTTTTGTTTTGTTTTAAGACTATTTCCATCCAAATGCCCTTGCTCATAATACAGTAATTAAGATGAGGTTCAATATTTTGTGCATGACCCAGTACAACCCCCCCCCCCCCACAAATTGAGCTAAATGTTACAAATGTTTTAAAATAGCTTGCTTATATTTTTGGGCATGGAGAATGTCTAAAACAGACGTCTCAGCCAATTTTAATTCTCCTTTTTCATTCCGAGTTCCTCTTTACTATAGCACCGTCAATTCAGTTGCCATATTGGAGATTAAGGAAGTCTGATTTAGATCCTTAAACATTGAAATTGATCAAGCTTTAGTCCTTTTTGTTTTGTTCCCTGATGAAAATGACCTTTTTTGAGTCCAGTAGTCTCCCCTCCAACAATGCTTTTAACTTATACCTTCTAAATATCTGAAATTGCGAGGCAAGAAAGGGAAGAAATATGTGGCCAACACTTGTTGCATTCTGCAACACAGTTGTCACTTAACTCACCATGTCAACAAGTTGTACTAAGCCCCTTGGCATGTCAAGTCCATGTTATGTAATGCAAAGCTGTAGTTGCTGGTTGAGGTGCAGTTAGTCCAGAGGAGGCAATAAACAAGCAGGCAATAGAAAGGCACCTGAACTAATGCCACTGAAGCTGACAGAGCCATTGATGGTGAAGCCTTTGACAGATACAGAGAGGAAAAGCATTATTGTATATTCAAGACATAGAAAAGAACAGTGAAAAATATGGCATACTATGACACACCAATTGGACACAAAATGATATTGACCTCAAGGTGAACAGAAGCTTCTCAATAAGTTGGAAGGCCAGAGGCGTTTCCATTTGTATTCACACCAGGCAATTAGCTAAGCCAATAGTTCAGGATACACATGATAATGATAATTAGAGTAAGAGCAGCTGGAGGTATAGTGTATACAATTACACAAGAAGATGATCACAACAGATTCCAAGGATAGCCTCTTCATATATATATATATCAGAATATAGGGATGACTTCCAAAGTCAGTTACAAAATTTCAGGAAGCTGGATGCTTGAAGATATAAATACCAACCTGCTGTCCAAGTATTTTAATAATACTTCAGTAGAGCCACTCAAAAACCATGATTATATTCGCGCAGCGAAACGGCCGCAGGCCGTTCAGCAAAGCGAAATTTAGCACAAGAAAGGTTTCAAAATTCTGTGCAGTGATGGTCTCAACATCAATGGTTGACAGCAGGAAATTAGGTCAAGTGGGACCAGCTTCTTATCAATGATTTAGTTTAGAATTTAACAAAACATAACATATTCATATTCAAAAGTGTCTTAAAAATTCAATATTCTCCAGTAATATTCCCTGTATCAATAATTTTCATGTAATAGTTAATTATAAGCCTTGAAAAACTAAATTATATTATTAACATGTGATTCATTTCATTTCAAAACAGACAACAAGAAAACATAACAAATTAAAGTTACATAAATTTTGTCAACTGATGATTATGTAACAGTGAGCAATTAATCTACATGCAGATCATGTTATTGTTTTTGTTATCACTATTATGTAATATCAACAATCTAGCATAGACTTGAATTTGGTAGCTTTCAGTTTTGTCTTCCTTTTTACTATTTAGCTGATTATCTATCAATTTTATTTATCCTTAATCCCATTTATTTGCTATCCTATGTATGTATGTATGTATGTATGTATGTATGTATCGATCTATAAATTCTTTTTTTTAAATCTATTTTATCTTTCTAATAGTTTCTAGTATAGGTAAATTCCTGTCTATTTTTTAATATATGGGCAATTCCGTAAAGTCTGATTCACAGATTTGACACTTTAACAGCTTGTATAGACCTACCATTACACCTCAGCTATATCATTGTTATCTAGGCATGAGACCAGGTAATAGGGGTATCAGACAAGCCACTAACCAAAGCTCCAAGTGTAACAGGAGTTGAGCTATTGCCAAATTTCATGGTGTCGGACATACACCGTGTGATGTACGTCCGACACCATGATATTTGACTTGTAGGTCAGCTCCTGTTACACTTGGAGCTTTGGTTGGTGGCTTGTCTGGTACCCCTATTACCTGGTCTCATGCCCAGATAACAAAGAAATAGCTGAGGTGTAATGGTAGGGCTACACAAGCGGCTAAAATGTGAAATCCGTGAATCGGACTTTACGGAATTGCCCATATCCGTCTTTCAATTTATTTGAAACAGTAGCATAACTGCCTTTCATACATTGAATATGAAATAAATATAATGAAAGTTATGGTAAAACGGTAAGTCCTAAAAAAACTTTTTAAGTGCTGCGCGAATTTCATGGCTGTGTCATTTACATATTATTAAATGACTCATGTTATTATAGAAGTAGGATATATGGACACAGGCAGTTGTAGATCGCTGCCAGAATCCCAAGGACATCCAAGAAACCTTGCTTACGCATCACATGCAGAATCTTCAGAGGTGGAAATAAGTTATTACAGATGGTGGTGACAATGCTATTGTGACCTGATGCAGATATATTATTAGACATTATTTAGAAGTAAGCCCCTAAATATGCTGGAAAATGACCACAACTTAAGCTGTGTTATATCGCTCGGCAATTGCATTTCAACATTGACAAATAGCTTCACTTTTGCATATGAGAATCAAACAGAAAGCATTAAATAAAATGCACATTACCCATTTTCAAAAGGAGACTCTCCAGAAATAAAATGAAATAAAATTAAAATAAAGTTACATCTTAAAAGCAACAACGCTTCCACAAAAGAAGTTGTTTTAACCACTCCATTATCTCAATTATAACAATTCTTTTATCCATCGTCATCTCTACCTCAAAGAATCAGAGAACATGCAATGTCACAAAGCATGCAGAAAATAGCAGATAAACAGCAATAAATACAGAAATAAATTCAACCAAAAAGTTAGCAAACATTAGATTTTTTAGATGAGAAAAGATACGGTTGAAAAATTTATCTTCTAAGAATGTGGTTTCAATTTCCAGAATTTTTGGCAATATCATACCCATTCATCAGTGTTTGTATTGTTTAAACCAAACAACTTTACATCTTTGCAAAATTATCATTCATTAACATAAATAATTTTATTGCATTCTGAATAAATTGCTGCATGTAATTTGGGCCTCATAACTGCCATGACACATATTTTTGTCCCAACATACTCAAATGATGCTTAATTTCTTGAAAGTCTGACCAAAGGTACTACAGCCAGATAATGCTTCCTGATGCAGATTCTCCTTTTCTGATGTTTTCATATTATAGTTCCGTCAATACAAATTACAGGGCAGGCAGTCTTTTACCTTGCATAATGAGTCAGGTATGGTCAAGATTGTGTCCAGTCAGGCGCCGCCCAGGGGTCAAATCAAAGAAACTCCATCCTAAGAAGGCATCTGTTTTGATCTTGTTTGGTGATAAATGTACCTCGGGTGACTGATGAAGATTCTTAGATCATTCACACAAAGTAGGCCCTACTGGTGAGAAAGTTACCTGTCCTTCAATGTGAACACAGCATGCCTAAGACTAAGACCTAGACTTCTTTATTGTTCATTCTTGTAAAAATACAATACCTGATCTTGTGTAAACAGAACAAAATTAAATATGTCAATCAATCACTCTATGGCACCAACAATCTAAATTCAATCTAATAACTAGTAGACGTAACCGCGAGCGGTAACAAAACTTCACCTACTGTGGTACCAGTAACTCGAATAGACACAAGTAGATGAGCAAGTAAAAGGTACATGGAAAAGTACACAGGAATCATACATAATTATGTAACATGCATTCAGACAAGAATACAAGAATGTTTCCTGTACATTGCAGTACATGCAAGTATGCACAGAAAAACCAGTGCATGAACCAGTGCATGAACCAGTACATGAACCAGTACATGAACCAGTACATGAACCAGTACATGAACCAGTACATGAACCAGTACATGAACCAGTACATGAATGAGCGATGAACCAGTGCATGAACTAGTACATGAACTAGTACATGAACCAGTACATCCATCAGTACATCCCCAGTACATAGATCAGTACATCTGGAGAATTTGTGTTACCAAATCATTTTTCAGATTCTCTGTAAATTAAATAGAACCGGAGATAGGGCCTATTGAAATGATGACTATTCAGAAATATGGACTTTGAGGAATTCATGAAAAAAATTATTTTTTAACTAATAATTGGTCTAGAACCAAAATGGTTAAATAAATTATGTTAACAGAAGTTAGTGTTTTGTTTAAATTTAAGGCATAGTAGTACTCTACTGGACTAATAAAATGAATGTAACTGAATTAATTCTGAAAAATATGCAACTGAGTTGATTACTAATGTATCATATTACCACAATGTTGTGAATGTACCAGCTGCTGTTATTTTAATGCAAGTTCAATTTTATCTAGAATTGCCAGATCTTATTCTTTAATTTCAAATATAAGTGCAATGATTTTTTTACTAGATTGTGCAGTTGATCTATGTCTCTGCATGCTTCTACTCAATTAATCTCCAAGGGAAGTTTATTCAAAACGCTACAATCGTAATTATATTGTATTAAAATCGAATGAACAATATTTAATGTGACATGTTATTCACCATTAGCTGACAATGATAATAAAACCTAAAGAAAAACATACCTTAATTCCTGTTCACATGTCAAGTATTCCCTTGGAATTTAAAAAAGCTGGTCAGCATATATATTTTTACTTCAAGAATGTCCATTTGTCACATTTAACTAGGTTACATGTTTGAGGGAACATGAAACACCTTGCAGCAGTCCTGTTTGATGTTAACTGTAAAAGTTAGCTGTTGGCAATATCTTTTTTATACTAAATTTGTCCTAGAAGTTAGCTGTTATCAATAACTTGTCTGTACTAAATAGTATCAAGGTGGGGTTATTCTTAATTTTAATGGTCCATCTATTTAATTAACGATCATCATTATGTTCAATTCCATACAAGTGGTTTTACTTATTTCTTATTGTGTTGGACCAGTTTGGGTTGATGTGTAAGAATGCACACCCAAGCACACACTGGACCTCTGTTGGGTCCTCAACACCCTTGCAAGCCAACCTTGGCAACCCAAGCCCCTGGCCCCACTATGTGTGTCACAGTGGTGTCACTGCTGCTGCTGCTGCCGGCCTGCTGCTGCATATGCATGAGATGACCAGTACTGATTTAAAGTATGAACTGAATGCACTGACCTCACTCTGGCCTGACCTCAACCAGAGAAAAGAAAGTTTATTTGCAGCTATCTGTCTGAATGAATGAGAAATATGATAGAATAGAATAGAGCATGACAGAATAGAATAGAATAAAAATATATTAGTTTATATGAGGAGGGGACTGTGTGTGTTGTGTATTCCCTGGCTCTGCAGGAAAAAACATGAAATTTTCAGGGTCTGCCGATCTTTTAAACCGTCATAGCTACTGCAAAATGATGAAAACTAGGGGAGAACTTGGCCTTTTCAAATCTGTTTACAGATTCTCTGTATCTTAATTAGGACTGGAGTTATCGCATATTGAAATTATGGTACAATTCAGGAATTTGAACTTTAAAAATACCTGAAAAAATGTAGTTTTAACTTAAAATCACTGTATAACCAAAACTGTTCGATGAAAAAATACATAATTAGCCAGGATTATGTAAACAGATGTTAGAAATAGGCCCAGACAGGTTGATCAAAAAAGGATGATTCCTTCCTTGTCAAAATATTGATATATTGTGAAAATTTGACAAAAAACATGAAATTTTCAGGGTCCAGCGATCTTTTTAACCGTCAGAGCTACGACAAAATGTTCAGAAAATGAAAACTAGAGGAGAATTTGGCCTTTCCAAATCTGTTTTCAGATTCTCTGTATCTTAATTAGGACCGGAGCTACGGCCGTTTGAAATGACGCCATCTTTGAAAATGTGAAAAAAAAAATCATAAATTTTTCGCTAGTTTTTCGACCTTTTGACCTTTACAGTGCAACGCAGGTCAATCCGAGGACCTTGAAAAATTACAGGAAGCCTCTAGAGTATTGTAGCAAGTATGTTTACCATTTTTGAAACAATATCTTGATTCTTTCTCTGTTAAAAAATATGAAATGTCAAAAATGTAAAATTTTTTGTCATGTTTGACCTTCAGTTTGACCTTGAAAAACATTTTGTAGGTCAAAATAAATATGATTTTCATAATGGCATTGTATCAAAAAGGGGGGGTCAGCCATGCATTGTAACCCTGTACAAGCTATATTTCCTTGTCCAAAACGCGGAAATGTGTCATTTTTTAACCTTTGTCGGTTAGCAATATTAAAAAAATTTTCATAAATCCGGCGACGGAGGTACAAAAAATATGATTAGATATTATGAATAAGCAGGCCAATGTTCATCTGTCACCTGTGAATCACGCTGATATCTTAAAAATAACATGGTAAAAAAAATTGATGAAAATGGCACCTTTTCAAACTTTTTTGGGCCAAATGACGCTGAAAAATGAGGTCAAGGTCAAATTTAAAGGTCAGTTTGGGCTTATTAGGTCTATGTTTGGGGGGTTTACTATGACATGTTATCAGCTAAAATCAATATTTCAAGGTAAAATTCTCAAGGTCACTGGTTTTGGTGACACGGTATAACTTTAAGAGTACGGAACTCAAGAACCGGTACTGCCGATGGAAAATAAAGGGTCGGGCAGATGTCCCGTGAGTTTGGGCACGTTTTGGCACCATCGGTATGACTCTACGACTTACGGATTCTGAGATCCCGCGATAGACCTCAAACCATAAAAATGGACTTAGTACAATATGACCTTGACCTACTTTCATGAAAGAAGGTCAAACTGTGAAGAAAGTATCTGGGACCTTTCCATGAACAGGAAAATGAAAACTGGTAATAACCGGATGAGGTACATGCATTTCAAATATTGCGAAATCCGACTTTGAAAGACTCTGTGACCTTGAAAAATAGGTCAAGGTCACTCATATTCACAATTTGTAATAAGGTCATTGTAGGCTATGTATGTGAATTTTTTGAAAATTCTCCGATGAGTTTGAATAAATAAAAATAATACCGATTACAAGAAACTTCACCTATGTGTAGGTGAAGTTTAATAAAAGCCCCTACACGATTCATTATCTTGCCCAAGAACTGGGGCAAAACGATGGAGGTGCTGCAGTGAAATGTTGCAAAATCAGAGCCTCGCACATTTATCTTCAGTGCTTACTGGGTCACCAGTGAAATCTCTTGATATCAGAAGGATTCCTCCAGAAGTTCCAAAAATTGGCAAAAAATGGCGCAACATTATGGAATTGTGATAACAGTTATCAACAGCCAGGAAGAGCATGTAAGTGAAATTTGGAGCGTCTGGGACGCCTGTTAGCTGAAGTGCAGGCCAGCATTGCAGTTTTATGCTAAAGGTACAATTTGTGTACATCCTCCAACAGCCAAGGAAGATCTACAACGAGGTTTTATTAATCTTATTCTGTGAGACATGACACATGACCCAGATAGCATCTTAGACATCCACAAATAGCTTCAGCTTTGCATTTGAAGTAGTTTTAACAGGAATAATTGAGACAGAATAAATGCACATTAAGCATTTCTAAGAAGCGCACTTTTTTTAAACACTTGAAGACAATCACATTGATTCCACCGAACCAACCAAGACAGGAGGTCCATTATTAACTATCCCCATTCTTTTATTCCCTCTTTATTCTGATCTCAAAGAGTAATGGGACATGTAATATTCAAAGCAAATGTCTCACCTCACATCTAAGATTAGAAAGATAAGAAGAAATCAGGAAACAGGTCACAATGGCAGACAAAAATAGAATCTGGAAAAGACAACGATTTGGTCAATGGATTAAACATCTCAAATCAACTCAATATAGATTTACGTCGCTCTTTTTTTTTTTGCATAGCTTGCATAGTTTGGCAACCAGAACCTCTGAAACGGATGGCTCAGCCAATTTTAGCTCACCTGTTCTATTTCGAGTTATTGCCTCAGTGCCAAATATCAATCCTCAATTGATACATCAAAGAGAAAAAATGAAATGCAATATTAGTAATATCTCTCTTTACTGTAGCCCTTTGAATTATGATCCTTAAAACATTGAAATTGAATATGCTGAAGTTTTTTTGTTCAGTAATGAAAGATGACCCTATGGACCAAGTAGTCTCCCCTACAACAATGATTTCAACTTATTCGTTCCAAAAATCTCAAATAACGAGGCGAAAATGGAAGAAATATGTCCCAAACACTTGATGCATACTGCTTATCAAATGTCACCATGGCCTCAAGGCATGTCAAGTCCATGCATTGCCAAGTTGTAGTTGCTGGTTGAAGTGCAGTTAGCGCAGCAGGATACCACGAACAAGGAGGCAAAACAAAGGCACCAAATTCATGCCACTGAAGCTGACAGAACCATTGATGGTGAAACCACTTACACAAACAGAGATGTGGATAAGCATTACTGTGCATTCAAGATACAAAAAGAAAAGTGGAAAAACTGTGGCATACAATGACACACTTATCGCACTCAAAATGATACTGGCTTCAAGGTGAACAGGTGAACAGAAGATCTTGATTAGTTGGAAGGCTGAAGACTTTTCCGTCTGTATTCATACCAGCCAATTATCCAAACAATAGTTCACAATACACATGATAATGATGATTGCAGTAAGAATAGCTAGGAAGTGTACGCAAAGAACTAGATTACCCACAGATTCCAAGGACAGCCTTCAATAGTAATTCTCCACTTATCAGAATATCGACAGATGACTTCCAAAGTTGGTTTTAGGATTCCATTGAGCTGGACACATGTGATATGTGATACCAAATAAGCATTCAGGGAAACAAACTTCATATACACACACACGCATTTACATAACTATAAGTACGTCTAGAAACACTTCTGCATTGCTTCATGGTCAATTTCCTTGGAAGTAGGACCAAAACTTCTACAACAAGAAAACTGCTTTCCAACAAGGATTCTCCTTTCGTTATGCTGTCACGTCTTACCCAATCAATAGAAATTACAGGGTAGACAGCCTTTTACCTCACACACTAGGTCAATTAGGGTCAAGATTGTGTCCTGTCAGGCACTGACCAGTGCCTAGTGGTCAAATCAAAGAAACCTCCATCCTCAAGAGGGCATCTGCTTTGATCTTGTCTGGTGATAAATATCACTCACAACTGAAGATCCTTAGATCATTCACACAAGGTGCTGGTAAAAAAAGTGACCTAGCATTCATTTGGTGAGAACATCACATGTCATTCAATGTACACACGAAGTTCCAGAGCCGTTCTAGCCTTCTTGGTGGTTAGAAAAATTGACCAAAAAGAAAAAGGTAAGCACAGTGACATAGAGGAAGGTCATAAGCACAGTTTGGTGAATGAAAAAAAAAAAGTTTGGGAAAATCTTGAGATAATAATCACATGATTCAGAAGTAAAAAATATCTGAAAGCTCACCTTCACCATTCATGGATACTTTTGAAAAAAAAAAGAAATCTTGTCACATAACAAATAACTTACAAGTGGTAGCGAGGTAAGTAATTGTGGCAGCGAGGTAACTAATAGACGGGACAAAAAAGAAGTGATTCAGACATCCCATAATATAATCCTGGCATTTTTTTCTCGTCACGCGTGACTACAAAAAAATGTGCCAAAAAAAAGAAATATTCCAAAAAAAAAATATTTAAAAAAAATGTTCGGAAAAAAAAAAATTCCAAAAAACAAAAATTTCGAAAAAAAAAAAAGTTTTCCCAAAAAAAAAAAATTTCCCGAACAAGTTTTCATACGGAAGCCATTTTAGGACATGAAAAAAAAAAAAAAAAGTTAAATTGTACAAACGATTTACTATATTGTACAAACAATCTAGTAAATTGTACAAACAGTTTACTAAACTGTACAAACAGTTTACTACATTGTACAAACAATGTACTATATTGTACAAACGATCTAGTACATTGTACAAACAATGTACTATATTGTACAAACAATTTAAATTGCTATATTGTACAAACGATTTACTACATTGTACAAACGATTTACTACATTGTAAAAACGATTTACTACATTGTACAAACAATATAGTATATTGTACAAACAATATAGCAAATTGTACAAACGGTTTACTACATTGTACAAACAATTTATTACATTGTACAAACGATTTACTACATTGTACAAACGATTTACTACATTGTACAAACGATTTACTACATTGTACAAACGATTTACTACATTGTACAAACGATTTACTACATTGTACAAACAATATAGTATATTGTACAAACAATATAGCAAATTGTACAAACGGTTTACTACATTGTACAAACAATTTATTACATTGTACAAACGATTTACTACATTGTACAAACGATTTACTACATTGTACAAACGATTTACTACATTGTACAAACGATTTACTACATTGTACAAACAATATAGTATATTGTACAAACAATATAGCAAATTGTACAAACGGTTTACTACATTGTACAAACGATTTACTACATTGTACAAACGATTTACTACATTGTACAAACGATTTACTACATTGTACAAACAATATAGTATATTGTACAAACAATATAGTAAATTGTACAAACAGTTTACTACATTGTACAAAGGATTTACTACCTTGTACAAACAATCTATCTATCTATCTATCTACCTCTCTATCTACCTATCTGTCTACGTATCTATCAACCTATCTATCTACCTATCTATCTACCTATCTATCTATCTATCTATCTATCTATCTATCTATCTATCTATCTATATATCTATCTATCTATCTATCTATCTCCATCAGTTTTTCAGCATTTTCTCACCCAAAGATAGATAGAGAGATAGGGGATCGATAGATGGATGATTGGTGCTTTATGTCCTTCATTTATGCACTTGATAGGCTAGGGAGGACATGGAAATGATTTGAAGGATGATTGAAGCAGCTGTCGGACATATATAGGCCCAGGTGACAGACCAAGGTCTAGCATGCTACCACCTGACCAACCCTCCCCCTGACAGGTAGATAGATAGATAGATAGATAGATAGATAGATAGATAGATAGATAGATGGATAGATAGATGGATAGATAGATAGATAGATAGATAGATAGATAGATAGATAGATAGATAGATAGATAGATAGATAGATAGATAGATAGATAGTTTACAGAATTTCTGACGTCAGTTATTTCTTTCTGTTTATTCCAACATTTGAGGGAGAGACTTGATCAGACTTTGGGATGTATACCTGCTAAATCGTTTGTACGATCTAGTAAATCGTTTGCACGATTTAGTAAATCGTTTGTACGATTTAGTAAATCGTTTGTACGATTTAGTAAATCGTTTGTACGATTTAGTAAATCGTTTGTACAATATAGCTGACTCTGGCTTCACCACTAGATTGTCATTTGCAAGATTGAAGATTGTGAGTCAACCAATGGTCGGATTTACTTCAAATAAATTTCATTTTGAAGATATTGAGTTCAGCTATATGGGCATATGTGTTGTTTTGCCATGAGTTAAATATAACGTGGTCAAAATTAAACGCGAAGTCGAGGTACGGAAAATGTTGTTTTTTTTTCGCACTTGTCTCCTAGTTCATCAGTGTTCAGCCTGGTTCAATAAATCGTTTAAACGATGTAGTAAATCGTTTAAACGATGTGGTAAATCGTTTAAACGATGTAGTAAATCGTTTAAACGATGTAGTAAATCGTTTAAACGATGTAGTAAATCGTTTAAACGATGTAGTAAATCGTTTAAACGATGTAGTAAATCGTTTAAACGATGTAGTAAATCGTTTAAACGATATAGCTGACACTGGCCCTATCACTGAATTGTCATTTGCAAGATTGAAGATTGTGAGCCAACCACTGGTCCGATTGACTTCAAATAAATCGCATTTTGAAGCTATTGACTTCAGCTATATGCTGATATGTTTTGTTTTGCCAGAAATTAACAAGAAGTTGGTCAAAATAAAACGCGAAGATGAGGTACGGAAAATTCTGGGTTTTTTTTGCAGTTGTCTCCTACTTCAGTAGTGTTCAGCCTTGTTCAATCTGATGGGTATTTATCAATGTCTTATTTCATTATCTGTTCCATATACATATACAAAATTCCACAGATAAAAGACAGATAGATAGATAGCTATATAGATAGATAGATAGATAGATAGACAGATAGACAGATAGACAGATAGATAGATAGATCAACTGTTGACAAGATGAGCTTTGAACACATATTACCAATTCATCAATCATTCTATTTATATCTATTTATCCAGCCATCCATCTAAAAGAATCTATTTATAGGCCTAGATGTCTATCCATCCATTGAATATATTCATCTATCTATTTATATGAATTGACATCAATTCCAATGAAAGTATGTGAGTGGCCAGCGATTGCTAAATTAATGTCACTGGGAGACCAACTTTTTCCAGAAACTCTCATTATTGCGCATCTGGTTGTCTTAATTTTATGTTCTTGGCACCCTTTCTGTATCAAAACAATTCTTGAGTGTCCATTTCTGATTTTTCATTTTCATTAATTAAAATTTGTTAAATTCCTTTGATGAACACCAGTTCAATTTCTAAATCAGTTCAATTTCTAAATCAGATCAGTTCAATTTCTAAATCAGATAAGTTCAATTTCTAAATCAGATCCAAAGTTCAAACTCACATTTGCATGCATATCAGGAGCCACAATTATAAATCTAAGTGATATTCAGCTGATCTTTAAATGTCTAAACTGCTCACACTTAAAAACGATTTTTTGACACCTCATCAATTACTATGAGTCACAAAGAGTATCTTTTGCCGTGAAATGGTCCTATTGTTTTTTGTTGTTTTTTTTCATAACTTTCTTCACAAGTTTTCAATATATCACCTGTCTGATTTCATGAGTCTAAATTGAAAATTTATGAAAGTCCTTTTGACAGAAATCTGCCCAACTCCTCAAACAGGCCTAAAAGGTAGTAATTTGTGCAAATGACATACATACCAAAAATGTAGGGAAATTCAGTGGACACATGAAATATTGAGCAGTTTGTAAAAACCACTCATTCTAGAGAAAATCGGGTATAAGTGTGCGCCGGTGAAGGCCACAACTTTAGGCAGACATATTCCAGCGACATGTGGCTGCTCCAATAATTTTTTCAAATTTTTCAAATCTGAAATGGGGGGGGGGCACTTATCCATTGGGGCCCCCCCCAATAGCTACGCTACTGCATGATAGAAAGATACATAGGAAGATACATAGACAGTGACAAAATAAAAATTATTAGACACTGGTCATTGAAGGTATTCGTGGCCAATTAAACTGCATGTGACACTGGATGATTGCAATGGGATAACAGGGGGAGAATTCATCAAAATTTGTTATATCGTTTGTACAATGTAGTAAACCGTTTGTACAATGTAGTAAACCGTTTGTACAATGTAGTAAACCGTTTGTACAATGTAGTAAACCGTTTGTACAATGTAGTAAACCGTTTGTACAATGTATAGTAAACCGTTTGTACAAAGTGGTAAACTGTTTGTACAATGTAGTAAACTGTTTGTACAATGTAGTAAACCGTTTGTACAATGTAGTAAATCGTTTGTACGATTTAGTAAATCGTTTGTACGATTTAGTAAATCGTTTGTACGATTTAGTAAATCGTTTGTACGATTTAGTAAATCGTTTGTACGATTTAGTAAATCGTACAAACGATATAGCTGACGCTGGCAAAATCACTGAATTGTCATTTGCAAGATTGAAGATTGTGAGTCAACCAATGGTCGGATTGACTTCAAATAAATTTCATTTTAAAGATATTGAGTTCAGCTATATGGGCATATGTGTTTTTTTGTTAAGAATTAAAAAGAAGTTGGTCAAAATAAAGCGCGAAGATGAGGTACGGAAAATGTTGTTTTTTTCTGCACTTGTCTCCTAATTCAGCAGTGTTCAGTCTGGTTCAATTTGATGGGTATTTATCAATGTCTTGTTTCATTATCTATTCTATATACATATATAAAACTCCACAGATGATAGATAGATAGATAGATAGATAGATAGATAGATAGATAGATAGATAGATAGATAGATATAGATAGATAGATAGATAGACAGATAGATAGATAGATAGATTTTTTAAAAAGTCCATGTTGGTTTTTTGCATTGAAATTTGGTTTTTCAAAAAACCGTTTTGAATCTAAAAAACCGATTCTGTCTGAATTTTTTTAGAGTGCAGTTAAATTTCTAAATCAGATCAAAAGTTCAAACCCACATTTCACTGATTGTGCTGCCTGTCAGGTCCGCCCACACATGCATTTTTGAAGATACCCAGTGAAGTCCGGCTGCAGGGGCGTATCTAGAAATGGCCTAAGGGGGGGGGGCATGACATTGGGTCAATACGGGAAGTTTAGCGGCTTTTCCTATCTTTCCCATGTTAATTTTGGGCCTGAGGGGGGGGCATGGCCCCCTAAATTCGCCACTGTTCGGCTGTGTGCTCCTGAGCACGGACCTTACAGCCAGCAGCACGGACCTGAAAGGCAACAGTCCCAGTGACCTAGAAGCCAATTCAATACCCATTAGGCCTTGAATTTCGCCTGCTTGAATGGCAGACTGTGCTCAGTCAGGGTTTAAGGTTATTTCATCAGTCTCCCAGACAAAAATCCTTACAAAATGCTCTGCTTCATCTACATTTGTTATATCGTTTGAACAAAGTAATAATCCGTTTGTACAATGTAGTAAACCGTTTGTACAATGTAGTAAACCGTTTGTACAATGTAGTAAACCGTTTGTACAATGTACAGTAAACCGTTTGTACAATGTAGTAAACCGTTTGTACAATGTAGTAAACCGTTTGTACAATGTAGTAAATCGTTTGTACAATGTAGTAAATCGTTTGTACAATGTAGTATATCGTTTGTACAATATAGCAGTTTAAATCGTTTGTACAATATAGTACATTGTTTGTACAATGTAGTACATTGTTTGTACAATATACTACATTGTTTGTACAATGTAGTACATCGTTTGTACAATGTAGTAAACCGTTTGTACAATTTACTATATTGTTTGTACAATTTACTAGATTGTTTGTACAATGTAGTAAATCGTTTGTACAATGTAGTAAATTGTTTGTACAATGTAGTAAATCGTTTGTACAATGTAGTAAATCGTTTGTACAATGTAGTAAATCGTTTGTACAATGTAGTAAATCGTTTGTACAATATAGCAATTTAAATTGTTTGTACAATATAGTACATTGTTTGTACAATGTACTAGATCGTTTGTACAATATAGTATATTGTTTGTACAATATACTACATTGTTTGTACAATGTAGTACATCGTTTGTACAATTTAGTAAACCGTTTGTACAATTTACTATATTGTTTGTACAATTTACTAGATTGTTTGTACAATGTAGTAAATCGTTTGTACAATGTAGTAAATTGTTTGTACAATGTAGTAAATCGTTTGTACAATGTAGTAAATCGTTTGTACAATGTAGTAAATCGTTTGTACAATGTAGTAAATCGTTTGTACAATATAGCAATTTAAATTGTTTGTACAATATAGTACATTGTTTGTACAATGTACTAGATCGTTTGTACAATATAGTATATTGTTTGTACAATATAGTACATTGTTTGTACAATGTAGTAAACTGTTTGTACAGTTTAGTAAACTGTTTGTACAATTTACTAGATTGTTTGTACAATATAGTAAATCGTTTGTACAATTTAACTTTTTTTTTTTTTTTCATGTCCTAAAATGGCTTCCGTAGTTTTCTTCCAAATGTCAAAAAAAAAAAAAAAAATTACTTTGAAAATCAGCTTCTTTCCCCCTAAATTTTTTTTAAACATTTTCTTATAGAATAATACTTTTCCACCATATTTCTCCTTGTCCCAATTGTTTTCTCCAAACTTGTTATTGAACAAACCTGAATACAAAAATGAATTTCGAGAAATAATTTAAATAATTACAATTTAGAGTCTTTAAAATTAATTTTTTGCGTTCAGGCAGTGCCATCTTCATGCTTTGGCATTTACATATTAATTACCAGTCAGATTACTCTTACCACCTCAGTTACCATCAGAATCCAAGAGACCTCACATTAATGTCATACATAATCAGAATGGCACTAATTAATGTTGTGAAAACAGAACAAAATGACGTTTTTTTGTTTTTTTTCAATCAAAATTTGTTCATTACAAGCAATAAGATGAGGTTTATTTCAAGCTAGACATAGTTAACGGCTGTTTTTTTTTTGTACCAAACACTTGTTGTATATTATGAACCAAAGCACTTTTTTAATTCGCCAAATTGATTGAAATTATACAAAAGGGCTACAAATAAACTGCTCTGTGAATTATAACTTGATAAGGCCAGCCAATTTTGAAATCACTGACAAAAGTGTGGAATTCCCAGAAGTTCACCTCTCATATATTCGAAATAGGTTTTTAATATTTACCACTGATATTAATCATCCGTTTGAACAAGACGATAAAATTTGAGAGTACTTGAGTTAACTCTTACCTTGAAAGAATTAAAGTTGTAAGTAAAGGAAAACACATACCTGAAAGAGAAAAAGAAAGTTTTGTAAATATTATCAATAAACCAGAATACTATGAAGAAATGAGTTTGATTGGATGCCTCCCCCTCCATCAGCAATAACTGGCACTTGAGGCATATTCTTGGTCAACGTCGTCAAGGTGAAAGTTGTGGAGGTTGACATAGAAAATCATCTTTGGTAATATGGGCCTGTGATCCTGAAAAGTAGGTTAAAGGTCATCTAAGGTCACACAATCATACAAGTGGTCAATCTATATAATAATTTGTATTATGGGATGGCCAGACGTCGCATGGCCTTTCCCTAATTTCTGAACCTATCTTTCTCTATCCCAACTTTACACATGCCCTTCCACATGCATTACACATTATTCTATCAATTAACACCAAATATAACCCTATCCATCCTCTATCTTTTAAGTTCACTTAACGCTACGTTTTCTATCGAGTGCATTAACTGTGTACCGTTTGCTCTATGTGAAGCGACCAAGTTAAGGCTCGGGTTTGGCTTCAGTCAACGCTTTAGACAGTTTAACAGATGTTTTTTGTGCCTTAAGTGAAACTAGGGGAGAGGCAGGTTAGTTGATACGCAAGGTTAGTTGATACACCCCACCTCCTGGTCATAGAAATGATCATTTGAGAAAGTGTTGGCATTTGTAAGAAGCAGAATAAAAAAACACATCTTCTCATCTTGGTCAATGTAGAATCAGAATCAAGATTTAGGAGAAAAGTCAAAAAATTCAAAAATCACTGTTCCGAGTAAATTTGTGCTGAAATCTTGCATTTTTTTTTCTCTCGCTATAGTGAAGGATGATTCAGAGTAACTTAGTATACGGATAAGGTGTGTGAAAAGGGTTATTTATGAGCCATCAAAGATGACCTAGGTTAACCTGTGGTCCAGAGACCTGCTGTTTTCTGACATAATCGAGTGGATGGGTTTGTTGATACAGCAGATTGGTTAGGTTTTGTTGGCTGGCCTGGTCAAAATAACAACCCTGACCTATAAGTACAATCATAATGCTAGGTGTTACTCAGTAATTTACATGAAAAAGCTCTATAGATGAATCTTAGGTTGAAATAATCATGAGATCTCCCCCTCCCAACAGGTCGACCATCAGATCCGACTCACAATGGTAGCAGATATGCATCCATGGGAACTGAAAGCAGATCGGTGAAGGCGTATGGTTTTATAGTATCCTACCAAGGCGGAATTATGTGACTTTTTCTTTGCATTGTCCATCAGGGTTTGGTGTATCAACTAACCTGCCTGGGTGTATCAACTAACCTTACCAGATGGGTTAGTTGATACGTTTGACATGACCTACTTTGACACCATCTGGGGTAAAAACTATCCAACAGAGAAAGTCAAGTTTCCTCATATATTTGAACAATGTATTTCCCCATGCACATGACTATTCGTCATTCCAATATCATCGTCTGTTTAGCTTGGAGGCGAGCTTTTCTGAAAAACGTCTCAACTAACCTGCCTCTCCCCTACATCTTTCAGGCAAATTCAATCAAATGTTAATATAGCCAGTATCCTAGATTATATTCTCACCTATACAGTGCATATTTTTATATATCAAAATATTTTTTGTTGTCAAAGATTACGTGACTCTAGTAAGAGGGACTTTGTAACAACTGGACTATTTTGTGCTTTTTTGGATAAAATTGGGTACTTATACTATGTTTGAGACTGAAATATTCTCTAATGTGCTTCACTATGCTGGTATGGATATATTTATAATGTATCAGGAAGCTTGCTATGAAAAAATTGTACTGAAACGTAGTGTTTTAGTTTAGGTTTGGCTTAGAACTTACGGGTTTGGCTTTTTTGAACGCAGGTCTTGTAAATATGTAGGGGTTTCATACATATAATTTTTTGGTTTGGCGTTTTGGCGTGCCAATATAACTGACCTCTTTTGTTGCATTTAGCAATATGTACAAATGCAGAATAGCTAGATGCGGCCAACATTTTCAATCATGGGCAGGATGGATGGACATGAAAGAGGAAAAGCCCATGGAAATGCAGCTGAACATCAGTGCAGAGTTTGTGGACTAAAATTTTACACGAAGACAGCAAGTACAACATAAATGTGCACAAAACGGAATTTGTCAGTTTTTTCCTGTACCTCAAAATAAAATCTGCATGTATGGTACAGTCAATCTTTTTACCCTTACCAATTAACATAGTTTCCACCACATAACTTTGGGTATAGGCTACGGTTTATCATGTAAAATTTGGAAATCATAGTCATCGCTGTATCAATTCGCATTTGAAACATGTATTACTATATCACCAGATACCTTAGGATAATCACAATAACACAATTAATCCCTGTACCTTAATTTCAGCACAAATACATACCACCAAATAAATAAATTTATTAATGCCAATGAGCATTAAATATCACTAATCATCATCTTCAATTAAAGGTAGTAAGTCCGCCGATTCTATGTAACATTAAACATGCATTTACAGATCATAAACTGATAGATTTAAAGTGCATGCACTTCCAATTAACAGAATTGCTTGTTTTCCATATTTTAGTGAGTTTAGTTGATTGTGAAGCCTTAAACTACTTAAGGAGAGCCCTGCATTTCTTGATTTGTACACAATAACAATACTTTTTCACAGCATGAAAAGCTCTATGTTTACATTTTTGAAAGAATTTATCTTCATATAATTATATTGAGCTTCGAATGACAGTTAAGTAAACTTGGTTGTATGGATAGGTTTAATATTACTCTTATCTTTCTTTTGGACAGCATTTTATTCGGGCGACATACAAGCTTTATAACTAACTGCGATTTTACAGCTGCATGTAATTTCACAAGCAATAAGTATTACAAAATACAGCATGTATTATCATATTTTATCAAAATTTTCAAGACATGCCTGGTGTAGTATTGTCATTAGTTATCAAACAAATGTAAAAGATCATTCAAATTTCACATCTGCATTAAGATCATTCAAATTTCACAACTGCATTAATCACCATAAATCATGTAGTGAGAAAATCATCCCTAGCAAGGCACATAAGAGAGAAGCATGACCTGCAAGAACATCTGTGCGAAGTGTGTGGCTCCAAGTTCTCAAGCCAGCTCCTTCTGACATTTCATTCAAGAAGGCGGAGTTTCAAGCCTAACTGAGTTCCATTTTCCGGCCCACTTTGAAACTGAGTGAAACAACCACTAATGACAACAATACCAGCCGACACGCTGTACAGGAAAAAACTGACAAATTCTGTTTTGTGCACATATTTGTTATACTTGCTGTCTTCATGAAAAATTTTAATCCACAAACTTTGCACTCATGTTCAGCTGCATTTCCATGGGCTTCTCCTCTTTCATGTCCATCCATCCTGCCCATGATTGAAAATGTTGGCCGCATCTAGATATTCTGCACCATACATCAAATGTATTACAGCCAAGTCATGTGACCAGATGCTCACCATTGACAGACTTTAATTGGGTAAGACACCTTCTGTTAATTTCATGTTGATTTTTACCTTTTTATCAAATACCAACAACTTGCACTGCCTTCTCGATATGTTTCTAATACAGTTTGTTCTTCCATTCAGCTCTCTTCCCACTGTGGTTTCCATCCCATAATAGTCTTACATTTGTTTACTATCCTACTGCAGCCAAATTCCAGCCAAATGCACATGGCTATATTGCCATCTTGGGTCAATCGAAGCACATAGCCTTACTGCTCTAACAGCAATTGAAGGTATCAATAATCAGACTATAGACAAGTTGCTTTTCATTTTCAATTGAGTATATCTATCAAAACTATATCAATTGCTCTTTACCTTTTATACGCAGTCCACATTCACAATTCCCTCTCAACTCTCAACCAGTTTTGGCAGGCCTGATAAGCTGAATACTTCAGTCAATAGTACAAAAGGATACTTTATATGTACATGCATACACTAGGTTTACCTTGCAGACTTCATATGAACTTACAGGCCCTTTTCGCTATTCAAAGCCACAGCCTTCACCTAACCTTTCTTAACCCTTTCTTTCTTCTCATACGAGTAAAATCATTTCAAAATCGCTATTTTCCTTCTTCTTTAATTATCGGTTTCTGTGCTTTCAATGGGCTTTACTAGTTTGTACATATTACGGATACATTATAAATATATCCATACCAGCATAGTGAAGCACATTGGAGAATATTTCAGTCTCAAACATAGTATAAGTACCCAATTTTATCCAAAAACGCACAAAATAGTCCAGTTGTTCCAAAGTCCCTCTTACTAGAATCACGTAATCTTTGACAACAAAAAATATTTTGATATATAAAAATATGCACTGTATAGGTGAGAATATAATCTGGCATACTACTGGCTATAGGGTAAGGTGGGGGAAATCCGCCCCCGGGGCAAATCCGGCCCCTTGAGTTCTCTTATGAACCAATATATAAATGACAATAAATATTTCTCATGCAGATTAGTGCTTATGTGTCTAGAGACCACTGAAACACAGAGATTAGGCTGTTACATAGTTTTGTTTGAACTGCAACTGAGAAAGAAGACATACATCTCATCACTTAGCAATTTCAATGTGCAATTGAAACTTTCAAAACTGAGGTGTTTACAGGTACATGTTGTATAAACACATTACTTGTTGTCATTAATAGCAATGTTTATTCAACGACTTTACATGTACAAGAGATTTCACCGATCAATATAATGCATGTTTAGAAAATACCACCCTCATAATTTGGTCGGGGCAATTCCGCCCCTTGTCCATGGGGTAAATCCGCCCCCTCTGATTCTCATGTTAAAAACATACAAACACGAGATATGCCTTGTAAGTCACTCTATTTTGTCATAAAGCTCCACTAATTGTGATTATGATTTTAATTGAGATGAAGTTAAGAATTTTTGCCATGTTTTAGTGTATGTTGAACATGCCAAATGCAAACTTTTTTTATTCTCACATATAAATTGTGAAACGATCCTTACATGTTTGTAAGTACAACCAGAAGAGCCAGGGCTTAATTTAAGAATAGAATTTACTTCAGAAGCCAAATGTTTCTTGTCATTTGTAACCAAAACTAAAGGGGGGCGGATTTGCCCCACACTTCCGGGCAAATCCGCCCCCTGAGATTGAACATTCATATGGTGATGTTGGCTCAAAGGTGTTGAATTAAAGCATTTTAGTTTCCAGATATGTTCAGATATATATATTCCATCATTCCTTGAAATACAATGTTCATTTTTCATAAAGGTGAGGGACTGAGCAAGGAATATATGTGAAAAGGGGGGCGGATTTCCCCCACCTTACCCTATTAACATTTGATTGAATTCGCCTGAAAGATGTAGTTTTACTTAAGGCACAAAAAACATTTGTTAAACTGTCTAAAGCGTTGACTGAAGCCTAACCCAAGCCTTAATTTAGTCGCTTCGCATAGAGCAAACGGTATACAGTGCATTGCCGCCATTTTATTTGTTGTGATCCAAGGCTTCTAAGCCATTTTGCGCCCGTAAACTTGAATGCATGCTCAGGGTATTGCTCAGTATATTTCATTCACCTGAACACTTTCAGGGCGACTATAATTATGCTTTGTGACAGTGTAACAGCATCTTCAAAGCCTTAATTGGCATTCACCAGGTGTCACAAAGAACTTCATTGACCAACACTATCTGATTAAGGTGGCTCGATACTCGTGAACTTTCCACGATAGGATTTCTTAAAAATAGTTTAAAATGATCCACTATATAGTTTATAGCAAGGATATATAAACAAAAGTGGTCGCTACCAGCCTTTCTTTCAAAATATTTGAGGTTATGTAAAAGAAAGTCAGTCCACGCAAACCCGAAAAACTCAATTTTTTTCTTAATTTTTATACTGCGAAGTTTTCCCTGCCATTCAGTGGTCATTCATCCCATGTTTTTGAAGCATGAAGCATGGAATTAAAGAGGACCGTTTATGGAAAAGCTGATTAAAATTCCAGAATGATATATTTAGTTTAAAGAACTTTTCTGGGGGTTCGGATTAAAAGTTATGATTTCGAAAATTTAATTTTTTTTATGAACAATAGCGCTAAGAAAAAATTAAGAGATAGGATTTTTTGTTTCTTTATCACTTGCTTCCAAATGAAGTAAGGAACAAAATAATGATACAGACATACGGCCCTATGGGCCTGGAAATTGATATAAAGTTATAAACATTTATTTATGCAACAGAATCATTTTTGAGAAACTAGACATGCTTGCCGAAAATCGCCTAAAAAAATTTTTTTCTACTAAGAGTAGAGAGCTGAAATTCTGGCAGGTTATAGTCATCTTCATCGCGCATCTAATGCTCTAAACCAGAAGTCTCTAACCCCAATAGAAGTGGCGCAAATGTCAAACGAAGCGGCCGTCGCATGGAATATTCAGAATTTAAAAAAGATGTTGAACCAGTGTCAGCAGGGCCCTGCTGCTGTGGTGACGTTACGACAGATAGTGCCTGCCTGGCTGCCCGTCAATGTGCGCTAACTACCATTTCACATGAGTAGCGAGCCACCTTAATTATCGCCCATGCTATGCTATGCATAGGGCGATTATGCTTTAGTGCTGAAATCTACTGAAGGGGTGAAACAACCAATGCTGTGGCCTCAACCAGCCCACTCTGGAAGTTCTTATCATGTGCATAACACATTGATACCATTGTAGATATGCACAACCATTCGTATTTTCAGTTTAATTCAATATTAGAAAATTTACTATTATCAGTTTTAGAGGCTATCAAGGTCCTGAAAGCCTGCATTGTGGTGGCCATTTTCCCTTCCACAGGGTGAGTTTTAGTATAGTATAGTATAGTATAGTTTATTTATTAAAGTCTCACGTCATCAGATACAATAAAAACAAGGTTAAAAACAATTGGGATGACCCATTCTCAACAGAATTATGAGAGACTAAAAACAAGATAAAAACATATTATTCTTTAGATAAAAACAGTAATCTTTGATTTAAAATCATATCACAGGCTTTGGCAACATAATGACTAAGAGTATTATTACAAAAGAGCACCACAAATTTATCACAATTACCTAAATTATCAAACCCGTCAATTGATTGTCTGGCATGATTATACAGTTGTTCTCTTATAGCATTATAACATCTGCATTCAGTGATAAAATGAATTTCATTTTCAATACTGTCTTCACAAAAATAACATTTTCTCATTTATGCACTTCCACAGAGTGAGTTTTAGTTCTCAGAATGGCCACTGCAAGCAGCTCATTCAGATACATTACACAAGAGGGCAGCACCTGCAAGTCCTTTGCCACTTCCTCCCTTTGCACCACATTCTATTTCTGGGAAACTCAGCAATTCCTGCATCTCAGTATAGTTCATGCATCTTTCCAACTAATTATACAGGTAGCACGGGCTTATATTGTATCTATTTCATATTATTCTATTCTCATCCCTCCAATCTACGGGCAACTTACTATATATTATACAAATCTGTTTTATATTTATGTAAATAAAATACTGGTTATAATATACACTCATGTAAACAAAAGATAGACATATAGATAGATAGATAGATAGATAGATAGATAGATAGATAGATAGATAGATAGATAGATAGATAGATAGATAGATAGATAGATAGATAGATAGATAGATAGATAGATGCATGGATAGACGGATTGGCAGACAGATAGGATAGATGGATGGGATAGATGGATGGGATATACAGTAGGATAGGATAGATGGATAGTATAAACGGATAGGATAAACAGACAGGATAGATAGATAGATAGATGGAGGAATGGATTGACAGATGGATTGATGGATATATGGGTTGACAGACGGACAGGATAGACGGATGGGATAAACAGATAGGATAAACGGATAGGATAAACAGATGGGATAAACAGGTAGGATAAACGGATAGGATATACGGATGGGATAAACGGATGGGATAAACGAACGGGATAAACGGATAGGATAAATAGAAACGTAGATAGATAGATGAATGGATGGATTGACGGATGGATTGAATGATAGATAGACGGATGGATAGACAGATTGACAGACAGATAGGATAGATGGATAGGATAGATGGCTGGGATAAACAGATAGGATAGATGGATAGTATAAACGGATAGGATAAACAGACAGGATAGATAGATAGATAGATGGAGGAATGGATTGACGGATTGCTTAATGGATAGATGGGTTGACAGACAGATAGGATAGACGGATATAATAAACGGATAGGATAAACAGATAGGATAAACAGGTAGGATAAACGGATAGGATAAACGGATGGGATAAACGGATGAGATAAACGGATAGGATAAATGGATAGGATATACGGATAGGATGAATGGGTGACGGATAGGATAAACGGATAGGATAAATGGATAGGATAAACGGATAGGATAAACGGATATGTTAAACGGATAGGATAAACGGATAGGATAACAGATAGAATAAACGGATAGGATAAACAGATAGGATAAACGGATAGGATAAATGGATATGATAAACGGATAGGATAAACAGATAGGATAAACAGAAAGGATAAACAGGATAAATGAGATGAACCAATGCTTATGGGGTACTGGATAAACGAATAGGATAAATGGATAGGATAAACGGATAGAATAATGGATAGGATTAATGGATAGGATAAACGTGATAAACAGGATAACGGGTAGGATAAACCGATAGGATAAACGGATGGGATAAATGGATAGGATAAACGGATGGGATAAATGGATAGGATAAACGGATTGGATAAAGGGATAGGATAAACGGATAGGATGAATGGATAGGATAAACAGATAGGATAAACGGATAGGATCAACGGATAGGATAAACGTGATAAATGGGATAAACGGGATAACGGAGAGGATAAATGGATATGTTAAACGGATAGGGTCAACGGATAGGGTAATGGATAGGATAAATGGATAGGATAAACGGATAGGATAAACGGATAGGATAAACTGATAGGATAAACTGATAGGATAAACTGATAGGATAAACAAATACGATAAATAGATAAGATAAACAGGATAAATGGGATTAACCAGTGCTTGAAGTTTTTAGATTGTCTGGATAAACGGATAGGATAAACGGATAGGATAAACAAGTAGGATAAATAGATAGGATAAACAGGATAAATGGGATGAACCAGTGCTTATGGGGTACTGGATAAACGGATAGGATAAACGGATAGGATAAACGGGATAAACAGGATAAACAGGATAACGGGTAGGATACACGGATAGGGTAAACGAATAGGATAAACAGATATGATAAACGGAGAGGATAAATGGATAGGATAAACGAACAGGATAAACTGGCTAACGGATAGGATAAACATAGGATAAAACATGCGGGGCATGGGCGATGCTGTGCCATTATATGTGCTTGTTAGTATTGAAGTGTCAAGGGTGAAGTCAGGATGTCATAAATGCAATTAGGCTTTCGCTTAGGGGAGACCGAGGTAAGTTGTGCCGCCCATTGTTGGGGTGAAATGAAGAACTGGGTAAAGACGGCACCGGGGCAAGTTGTGCCACTTGACCTACTTTTTTCCAACGCCTACCATGATCTTCCCAATGGTCGGACTGCCCTGAAACTTTGGTCGATTCTGGCCAACGTATTATATTTGGATGCCTGATTTTTATATTACATGATTAAGCTTTGGTTTTTCGGAAAATCAGCTTGACGAAAAAAATGGCACGACTTACCCCAGTCTCCCCTACAGTTCTACACCTCTGTGAAGCACATTTCCTTTGAAGAACTTTTCATCACATCTTATCAAGTAAATTCATTATATAATTATCCTTACTCCCATTATATCACAGAGTGCCTAAATGTGCCATCTGACCTGACACATTTTGTAGCATTTCCTGTTATTTCACTCCTATGTCATTATGAATATCCTAATGGCCATTATTTTGTATTTCCAACACATGTACTTCTAGCTTCAGTTTTCATCTCCCTGTTCTTAATTGACACCACTCTCTTTACACACATTTTATCACGGGTAAATGCTAGTGTATTTAATAATTTCAGAAAGTACTACATTGCTAACTGGAGGTATTCTTGAGTAATCATAACATACAGACCCATGGAGTGTTTGACTTTGAAAAGTTAGTCAAGGTTATGCAAGGTTAAATTCTCATTGTACCTATAAGCAAAGTTTACTCGTGTTCAGGCCCGGTGACCTTGGTCATCCAATGTCACAATCATACAAGGGGCCAACGGAGCATTCCAAAATTCGCATAATGTTCATGAATTATTTTCAATGCAACATCTCTTTTTGCCAGAGACCTTTGACCTTGAAAAGTAGGTCATTCAATGTCAAAGGTCATCCAGGGTCACCCATGTGTCTAAGGTCGATGTGCTCAGT
This sequence comes from Platynereis dumerilii, assembly GCA_026936325.1. Taxonomy (NCBI): domain Eukaryota; kingdom Metazoa; phylum Annelida; class Polychaeta; order Phyllodocida; family Nereididae; genus Platynereis; species Platynereis dumerilii. Next base: position 82,254,559 of record JAPTHN010000001.1, on the reverse strand, counting down.
AATCTCTGGCATTCTCTGCAAATACAACACTGCATGCACCAGTTATCCCCTGCACAAATTTTTCAGTACTTACGCCCTCCGACTTTGAAAAACGGGCCAAAGGTCAAATGAACATTTCATGTTAGAGATACGCTTTTGTTGAAGTTTACAAGAAACTTGGGGGAAATTTGAAATAACATTTTGTTATATTCGGAAATTTAAGGGAAACAAGGTTCAATTTAAGAAATTTAAGCCATAAAACAGAAAATCAGGGAAATTTATTGTGATACATGTTTGGATAAAAACCAGGGCTTTGGAGTCGAAGTCATGGAGTCGGAGGTTTTTGGGTGGAGTCGGAGTCAGAGTCGGAGTCGAACTTTGATTTTCAGGTGGAGTCGGAGTCCTAACTCCTAAAAATAATAAATATAATTTACAAAAACACAGTTACAAAAATTTGAAATGAATCCCAAATTTGACATTAAAGTTCCTCAAAAGTATTCATGTATTAAATCTTATGAAAACGTTATAGAATTACTTTTTCTACCCTGTTAGCTATCTAATATTTGTGTGCAATAATGCCGATAATTGTCGGGAGTCGGAGTTGGAGCCACAATTCAGGAGACCCAAGGAATCGGAGTCAGAGTCGCTTTTCAGAAAGCTAAAAGAGTCGGGAGTCAGACTCGGTTCACTTACTACCCGACTCCAAAGCCATGTGAAAAACATTGGCAAATACCTTAAGCCTAGGCAGAAAGTAAGAATAGAAGATCAGTACGAATTTTGGTAAACGCATCCTACCAAAATCTACATTGATAACACATTCAAAAACCGTCCCATATGCGCTGGTTACTTTTTGTGGTATTTTTTGCGAATGCATATCATTTGGGGCCGTTTGGGAGGCATGACCGAGTAGATCATTGAAAGTTGACTATTGACCAAGTAAAAGGGAAAACCAAGAGGGGTGAAAATGGTCGAACTTGATCAGATAATCAAATCGAATGTTTAATACACTTAACTTTGTTTTCAACTTAATGGAGCACCTTTTTTTTTTTAGAAATTTACATGGTGCCTCATTCTGACTTTTATGTACCTGAATCAGTTTTACTATTTTGATCCCAAAATTTAAGAGGGTAACTGCTTGGATACCCACAGGTGTCAAAACAAAATAATATTTCATAGCCTTTTTCTGATGACTATTGTGGCATGGAACTAGTTTATAAAACCTTTTCTATTTCTTAGAAAGTGACATACAATGTTTTTTAAGATTTAACATAGAAAAATGAAAGTTTTATCACACAACATGGTGCTTTAACAAAACTCATTTCACCTTTAGAAGCAGGGGAGGGAAAGTATGGAGGGCAGGAGACAGTGACATACTTCTTTATAATTTTTAATAAAGAAAGTGGCCTGGAGCAAAGTGAAACATTTTTTTACCACAGAACAGTGAACACATTACAGAATACACTGGTAATCCTCTCAATGTATTGTTTTAAATCCCTCAATTCAGACTAATAATTTAACAAAGAAGGCAAATACTATAGTGGGCTATGTTAAAGGGGAGGGGGATTAAGAGGGTTAATGTTATCACATGTGCAACAGGTTAAAATATTATGTTCAAACTAGAAAATACCCATTGAGAGTGGAATGAAGGAAATAAAAAATCTAATAGAATGTGACAAATTTCTATTTGATAGAAATGACCCACTGCACTGTCACAGGTATTGCTGATGGAGCACTACCCATTGTTGTAAGATTAGAGTTAACTATACGGTTACAGGCCCCACACAATTGTATGTACCTCAAGTGCCAGGTGCATCAGAAACTGTTTATAAGTGTGGTAAAGTACAGCATTCCTGACCCTTTATATCATGAGCAGAAGTACCAGTCTTTGATAGACATAGTATATCAGGGCTTGTAGATCGATTTAATCCATCCATATACTAGCATATGACCAGCCCAAGAAATGCCCTGGACATTTGTGTTTTGATATATTTGTCACAGATTCTATCAAATTTGACAGTTGACTATGAAAAACATTTTCTCAAAATTCACAGTTATTGTTGGGTGTTGTTAGTTCGATAAGTTGCAGATTCTTATACATTTTTATCTCATGTCTAACTGCTGAATGCACAAATAGTAACAAACAATGTATAACAGTTTGTGATCACTGCTATGGTTGTATTCTGATTGGAATTTGTCATGTGACTTTGACATAGGCTCCCACCAGTTTTGTATTTCTTTAAAATATGCAAATACTACAAAAGAAAAAATACTTTGCATGCCGCAACATTATCAAAATAAGTGTGATGTACAAGGTCAACTATTGCATTTGCACCATATCTGTGTGTTATTTGCAAAATGGCTCTACTCCTGCAATCTCAGAATTCGAATTGAATACGCTTGTATTGTCTATACAGTATTATTTGTATACATGCGCGTGCTTTATATACAGTCTTTTCAACAACACATTTTTGCCTTGTCAATGAGTTGTGTTGCTGATTTTTAATGGGCATTTCTAGTACATATGCATAGATCTTTCAACGAGTCAATGGTTGAGGATGTTTGTTTTGTGTTGTTGAGGCGAAATTGTAATTAATATAAGACTAAATAGAGTGTTCAAATGTCCTATGCTATATTAATTTCCATTCCACAGCACCAGTGGACAGAACAGTTTAGCTGGTCTAACAGGGGATCTTCAACTTTAGCAGCAGATTCCCTTCTAACCAGAGGGTGCAGTGAGACAAATGACTATCATGGTCTTATCTCAACGTAAAATAGGTAAAGTGACGCCTTGTTCCCCAATCTCCCATAGAGCTTCAAACTAAGGCAACATCGCAATTATATCTATATATAGCGTTCTATAGCCTATTTTCCTATTTTTAAAGCATAAAATTTGTTTCAATATGTTTTCCTTTTTCTTTATCAGTTTCTTTCCAAGTTCTTTTATGGTGCAAAACGTTTTTAGTTTAATGAAAAGGGAGGTAATTATTCATGTTTACAGAAAAGAGTGATACTTGGCAGAAACTTAAGACACATCTTCAGAAATGAATTTAGATAGAGAGGAGCCTCCTAAAATTTGGCTTCGATTACCCTCAGCAGCTATCTCCAAAGAACTGCCTTGCACAGCCTATCGACTAGAAATAGACTATCTGGTTTCCCACGGCAGCCATCTTTTTAATGGCGGACAATTGTTATTTTGCTTGGCTTTTGTAAAGTTTGTGCACAAAAACAGTGTTTAGGTCTATCAGTATGACTTTTGGGTCGGTCTGGTCATTTCAAGACTGCTTGGGGAACATTTCTTATAGGATTGAGGTATAAAAATTCCTCATAAAGAAGGGCTTCAAAAAATAATTCCCATAAATGAACATGAAACCAAATTGTTTTAAAAAGGACATTCAGTGTTTACTTTTACACAAAGGTTATGGAATCTGTCAATGTGTGTTTTCACAGTTCTTGTTACAAGGAATTCAAACATGTCGCTACAATTATGCCTAGGTCGCATGGCAACAATTCAGGGGTTTTTTGCTACGACGATTCTACATATGCCCGGAAAGAAGAGAATATTCAACTAATTTCAAGTCAGCGTTGATAATTTCGTTGACGGTGCACCTTCACAACTCATCCTCATCATTCCCAGATCTAAGTCACATGACTAAGTAGCGAAGCAGCAAATTTCACGCACCAAAGAGAAGGAAAGTCCCATGATTCAATTCTGAAAGACCCCTAAAGTACCATAATATGGTGTGAACATGGACAGAATTGGGTCTTTTCCTGTCATAGCATAGCAAAAATCATCTCAGGATTATAAATTGAGTGTCAAATTATGTCAAAGCTTATGTTCTAATTATCTCCAGGAGCTTTTGTAGATGTCTCAATTTTGCAATCTTTTGGGCCCAGAAAACCAGCCCCTATTCACCCAATTAACCTATCATTATGTGTCGTCCACTTTTCTGGTATTCTAAAACCATTTTAAACTAATTTGGATCAAATTGCATTCTTGTTTGCCTTCATATAGATGCACAGGATTCCTTCAATAGTAATTAACTGATCTCTTTCGTTGCATTTAGCAATATGTACAAAATGCAGAATAGCTAGATGCGGCCAACATTTTCAATCATGGGCAGGATGGATGGACATGAAAGAGGAAAAGCTCATGGAAATGCAGTGCAGAGAGCGTGGTTTAATATTTCACAACAAATACACATATGTGCACAAAACGGAATTTGTCAGTTTTTTCCTGTACAGTGAGTCGGCTGGTTGTCATTAATGGTTGTTTCACTCTGTTTCAAAGTGGGCAAGAAAATGGAACTCAGTTAGACTTGAAACTCCAACTGCATCTTTGTGCCTTCTTGATTGAAGTGTCAGAAGGCGCTGGCTTGAGAACTTGGAGCCACACTTCACACAGATGTTCTTGTAGGTCATACTTCTCTGTTATGTGCCTTGCCAGGGATGATTTTTCTCAAGAGTAGGGGAGGCGGGGGTCTGAAGTCACACAATTCAGAAAAAGCCCTAGAACAGAGCAGGTGTTTGTTAGATCTGAATGACCTTTGGCACAATTATGCAGTATTTAGTTGACTATAGTTGTATCATATGATAGCTGCTGTGCTGCAAATATTTAAGGCAAAGTCCGATGTGACTTTTTACTCCATGTCAGGGTCAAGAAGTCACAACCATGGGGTAACAAGTCACATGCAATTGTTGTGAACATACAACACTATATGAGGTAATATGCAGACCTAGACTTGAAAGTCAATCCTTGTGCATGAAATTTATAGTGAGCCTTCCAAAGCTATTGGCATCCAATGACAATGCACCATCAGCAAAGCCGGCGTCAGAAATTGCCCAAAGTTGGCAAAATGAAATTTTGCTGCAATGCTCTCTCATCAGTATTATTGATGATGGATGATGATAAGATTGTAAGCTAAAAGCTTCTAGCGTGGAATATTTTACTTCTCTTAGCACAGAATACTGACTTCCCGGTACCCCATGGTAAAATATCACAGTGCTGGGGTGAAATATCACAGTGTGACATTTCACCCCTCAGCTGTTTTTTAAATTCAACACATGATTACGGCAACTTGGTGACCAAATGGCCAAAAATGGGTTCACTGCATGAAAGACAATTATCCAAAAGACCTTGAAACACCAGCACAACTTCACAGTGACCAGACATTAATAGAGAAAGTTCAGAATCAGTAAAACCTGTTTGGGACACCAAAAATGCATGTGGTGGGTAAAAACCCACTTTGCACAATAAGTATAATTTTCATATTCCCTACAGACCTTCTTCTCATAAAAGTGTCCCAAATTATGATTTAAGCTTAAGAATTGGGTCACTGCAAGTTGGTCAAAATGGCCTGTGACTTTTTACCCCTGTGACATTTCACCCCCTCTCCCGATTTGCCTGCTCGGGGGGGGGGGGGGGGGGGGCGGTGCCGACGGCGGGACTCGGCAGGACCTCTTCCCCTGATCTCCCCGCCCCCCTGCTTGGCTGACGAGGTTTGCTGCAGATGACACGTGCGGAGCCACTCTGTAGGTATGGGACAGGGGGCGACTGGGCCCCGTCACCGCAGGGCCCCTACATGTCACTACATGACTTATGGCAATTAATGCAACTGTGACCTTTGAATGATTCTTTCACATTTGTTTGATGACTTATGAGCACACTACAGCAGGCATGTCTTGAAAATCTTGACAAAATATGATGATACCACTTAATTCCAAATATTGTATTATATCATATGGCTAGCGGAAATACTCGCTTCTCATTGGCCGACAGCCGTGCAATATTCTACGATATTGCACGCATTATATTGCACGGTCATTTTAACATGTGAGAGATTGGACGGACCTGAGAGGAAGCACCACGTTTCAATGCTGCTGCAGCCACAGATTGACAAACAATTTGTGTTTTCCAATTTTAGTAAAAAGTTCACTGTACAGCAACGGAGGCAGTTAGAAAGCTGTTTTTTGCGACAAAAGATGCGTCCATTAAAGGGCTAATCGAATATCAACTTTTTGTACTGCTTATGTAATTTGTTTTATCAGAATAAAGCATTAAGTGGCCGAAAAACAGCATTTTTGCTGATTTTTTGGTGATTTTATTGTGTTTAGACGTCAAAAGTCTGCTATAAAGTTTTTCAAAAAAATTGAAAATTAAGTCTATCATCAAGTACATCATTTTTGGATTCCTATAGTGTGAATTTTTTTTTGGTGAGTGAAATATTCATCCATTTCTAGTGAGATGCATTTTAAATATGTGGTTCAAAAGAAACACAAATTGAGTCTTGCAGCAGCAACAATTTCGTTTGTTGGTTTTAAATAGTTAAAGAAAGTCACTGCATGGCAATGGAAATAGATAGAAAAATGATTGTGGTGGCCAAAAGATGCGTATATTAAAGGGCTAAGTAGATATCAACTTTTAGTACTGTGTATGTTATTTGTTTAATCAGAATAAAGCATTAAGTGGCCGAAAAACAATTTTTTCTCCCATTTTTCAGTGACTTTGTTGAATTTAGAGGTCTTAAGTCTGCCACAAAGTTTGAGAAAAAAAAATTAAAGAAGACCAATCATCAAATATACCTTCTATGGATGCCAAAAGTGTGAAACATTTTTTGTGAGTGAAATAGTCATTGATAGGCCCTATACATTTCAAACATGCAGGTCAAAGAAACACAAAAAGAGTTTTGACATCAGAATTCCGGCCCTTTTCTTAGCATTTCCAAAAAAAAACCCATATGATATAACAGTTATTGCACATCACCTCGTGCAATATCAGTTTTTATGGCACCTCGGTGACTAATATTGCACTCAGGCTGCGCCCTCGTGCAATATTAGTCACCTCGGTGCCATAAAAACTGATATTGCACTCGGTGCTGTGCGATAACTGTATAATGTAATACTTATCGCTCATGAAATGACATGCCGTGGTAAAATCGCAGTTAGTTATAAAGCTTGTATGTCGCCCGAATAAAATGCTGGTTAAAAGTAAGATAAGAGTCGTATCAAACCTATCCATACAACCAAGTTAAGGGGGGAACCAGGGCACGTTGGGACGCGGAGCACTATGGGACAGCGGGGTTTTCTTGGTTCCTGGCAAGGTATACGATATTATATGGTAGTGCTATCATATCTTGCAATTTCACATCTTGATGTTTCCAACGTTTTATTGGCAGATTACAGCCACTTGCAGAAGTATGGCGAGGAAAACTTTGTTTTCCGACTACTAAAGTCAATTCAGAGAGGTTAAATTCATTCAAACCATTCAATGAACAATGAACACGGGGCACATTGGGACGCTTTTTATATGGCAGAATGTAAGTGTCCAAGTCAACTGAATGACTTGGGACAGCACTCAATAGGTATTCAGGCCACAATGCATAGTGGCCTTAGTGAATTACCATGCTTTGAGAACAAATTTATCGCAAAGCACGGTGTGTTACTTAAATAGATGACAGCAACCAGGACAGTTTAAGTTAAATAACTAAAATGATAAATAAAATGTTTAAAACTGTTTGTAGTTATTAACTATTGGCACTAAAACGTGTTAATTAACTGTATAATCTCAAGCCCCTGTCACACCTTGCCGTTTTATAGATTGCGTATTTATAACGTGCTTAGCACGCTGGTGAACGTTTCTTGTAAGTTGAATAAGTTATAAGTAAGTTTCTGAAACGTTAGAAACACGCTGATATACGTTGAAAAAGGCTGTCATACGTCCAGAGAACGCACTAGTTTTAAGCATGTTCAAAAATCATTGACGCACACCAGCGTGTGGCCAGTCAGTTTTGAATACGTTGCAGGGTCGTTCTGGATAAGTCATCATCGTTTCTCATTCGTCTTGCACGTTTTTCATACGTTTTTCATTCGTTTTTCATAAGTTATACACGTTTCTCAGTCGTTTCTCACACGTCCAATTTTATTGGCAAAGAAGCACTGCTTTCTATTGACAAAGGTGGCATAATTTTTATGCACGTTTCATACACGCCATTAACTCGTTTTATGCACGTTTTCAACTCGTTTTATACACGTTTTCAACTCGTTTTATACACGTTTTCAACTCGTTTCATGCACGTCCTGAGAGTGAAACAACCCAAGATTTTTGCTTTTGAAAAACGTTGCTTGTAAGTTACCTGGACGTTCCCCAGGTCGTCAAGGTGTGACAGCCACTTTACACAATACTTATATGTAATATCTATTGCACATGGAGTGTTAAAATGATTTTTTATTTGATGTCCCAATGTGCCCCGTCGGGGCACGTAACTGACAAATTCTGCTTTGTGCATATTTTTGTTGTACTTTCTGTCTTCGTGTAAAATTTTAGTCCACATACTCTGCACTGATGTTCAGCTGTATTTCCATGGGCTTTTCCTCTTTTGTGTCCATCCATTCTGCCCATGATTGAAAATGTTGGCCGCATCTGGCTATTCTGCATTTGCACATATTGCTAAATGCAACAAAAGAGGTCAGTTACTATTGACAAGCCAAACCAAAAAATTGTATGCATAAAACCATTACATATTTACAACACCTGCGTTCAAAAAAGCCAAACCCGTAAGTTCTAAGCCAAACCTAATCTAATACACTATGTTTCAGTAGATTTTTTTCACAGAAAGCTTTAGGATACATCACAAATATATCCATACTAGCATAGTGAAGCACACTGGAGAATATTTCAGTCTCAAACAAGTATAAGTACCGTAACATGGGGTGAATCGGGACAGAATTGGCCGTTTTTCTGTTATAGTATGGACAAAAATAAACTTAGAAATCAAAATATTTTGTCAAATTGTGTCCAAGCACAAGGCCTAAGTATCCCCAAGAGCTTGAAACAATATCTTAAATTTGCAATGCTCAAGGCCCTTAAAACCACTGTCCCAATTCACCCCACACTTTGGGGTGAATCGGGACACACCCTAATTTTCACAATCATCACATCTTTGATTTTGTAAACGATTGCTTCTTGTGAGTAAGTATTAGAAAACATGTTCAACTTGCTAGAAATGTATTTTCAGGAAAAACTGAAATCAATTTTATTGATAATATGTAAAATTTTAAAAAAGTGATAAATAACAGGAAAGTATCAAAAACTATAGTTTTTTTCTAATTTTGCTAGTGAATGATAATTTTGGACTAAATCCACTATTAATAATCCTAAGTTCAATGATATTCATTAAAAAGCCACGCCAGAGCATTCAAATGAAAATCAGTACGGTTATTTTTGTTGATCCCAAAACTTTGTCATTGCCCTGAATCTGAACCCATGATCAAACATACATAATCTCTTATCTAGTCTACTATTCGGGTCCCCCAACTGGCCGAAACTGGGTTTTAAAAGTTTCCCGAAAGATTGGTGGCTCTAGCATTTATACTTTTTACAGAGCATGCAAAGTTTTGACCAGTCTTTGAGAATTCACTTTGCGCAGTACTAAGTTAAAGGTACTGCAGCTCCTCTCTGCCTGCAGTTAGAAGTACAAAACTGCACCGAAATATGCTTTGGTACGTCAGCTATAAATGTGCCAAAAATCAATTTCCTGAGATAATGTGAAGTAGGTTTTTGTTTAAGGAATAGAATGCTTCCCTATTCTGTCCCGATTCACCCCAGTGTCCCGATTCACCCCATATTACGGTACCCAATTTATCAAAAAATGCACAAAATAGTCCAGTTGTTCCAAAGTCCCTCTCATTAGAATTACGTAATCTTTGACAACAAAAATTATTTTGATATTTAAAAATATGCACTGTATACCTGAGAATATAATCTAGCATACTGGCTATATTAACCGTTGATTGAATTTGCCTGAAAGATGCAGTTTCACTTAAGGCACAAAAAACATCTGTCAGACTGTCTAATGTGTTCAATAAAGCCAAACCCAAGCCTTTCAACTGGGTCGCTTTGCATAGGACAGGCTTCAAGATCTAAGTCAGGAGTTACTGCCACAAGTGTGAAAAAATTCTCGAGGCCAAAAAAACTTATCATAGATTTCAAAATATATTCAATCTTGTGTAAAAAATTGTGCTCTTTCTGATGGTGACCTTTTTAATTGTCTTAATAATGATCTCAAGTTGCTATCCTATTATTTAAGTGAAAAAACGTGCGAAAAATGCTAATTTTTGTTGACACATTTTTCAGACATCAAAGTTTGACTGCCTCTCTCTTGATAGATATCAAAGTTTCACGATTATAGAGGGTACCATGACGTTCCCTATTGTCCAAGGGTTAAAATGGCATCCAGTTTGAGTAATTTGCACCAATATATGCGGGTCTGTGAACAGAATATTGAAACAAAGTCAAGTGACAAAAGTAAAAACAATTTATTAAAATGGGGTGAAGCTCCTATTTGATTACAATTTTTCCAATGTCAGTGAGATGTTTATGGACATGAATTATATACCAATGTGTCCAGAAGGACCAGATGAAGGCAACAGACTACATAAAAGTGTCCTTTCTTTGCGTATTTAGGTTCACACATACAAAACACGAAGCCGCTGCTTTTCACTTCTGAATGTGTGAAAAAAATATGTCATTTTACTAAATAACTTGCATTTCGTCAATTTTTGTCATACGGGTCTGAAAGTCAAACTCGTTATGCCCAGATAGTTATATTAAAACGAGTTTGTGTTATTTTTTCGATATCTGCCTCCATAAAAAAATGCAAATTATTTAGAATTTTATTTCTGAAAAAGGTAATTCCTTGGTTTGGGCTAGACTTCTCGGAAATATAGATTGTTGGTACTCAAAATGAAGCTTATTTTCTGCTGAGATTGGTGGTGTAAAAATTATTCCTGTGAAATGAATATTAAGCTAAATATAAGAAACCGCGACTTAGCACCACAAAATGTTTGTCATTTAAACAAAAAAATCATACCCATGTAGTCATCTTAGTTTTTGATGGATCATCATAGAATTCAAGTATATTTATTAGTGGTATTAGTGCAGCTTTATTACTGAAGCCACAGACCTGCAGAAAATTTTATAATATTTTGGGGGTATCTAGCGCGCCCCACTGAGGGGGGCTTTACAAATAGGGGTGTAACTTCCAAAATAAAAGAGTGGGTGCATTTTTTTCTTCAAAATTGAATTCCTGAGAAAATTTTACATAAGATAGGCTAAAATTGAAATAAATTTTGTGTATGCTAGAAAGTGGTGAGTTTGGCAGTAATTCCTGACCAAGATCTTGAAGCCTGTCATAGAGCAAATGGTACACAGTGTACAAGTAGGTTTATAGTGCCGTTAGTATTTGTCCCCTTAGAATCAAAAAAGAGCCAAACTCTGTGACTGTCGTTTACTTTCTTTTGGATATAATATTATTAAGTATTAAGTAGCTTAATGAAAACATGGACTACAACTATATACTACAGATGTCCAGTGAGTTTGGTGTCGGTAGCTTGTATACTTAATGTGCAACAAGGAACGATTTAACCACTTTATGAAAAATCTAATTCTGCACAGGTTAGTTCAGGCTGTTGCAGCTTCCAACTACCTACAGGAAGAAGTAAAACAAGTCTACCAAAAAATTTACTAGTATGAAAACTAAACAAGACCCAAAATCAAATTTCTCAGTCAGGTATAAGTGTCACGTATATTCGTATAAGTGGTTGCATGATTTTCAAAGAAATAAGTAGTTTTCCTGTTATGTCCCTATTCACCCCACTGTCCCTATACACTCCCTATTATGGTACTTGGTCAAAGCTACATACTGCCTGGGTGATGCTACTTTATCATTGTTGCAAAGAAATTTTAGCGATGCACCTGCACAACTTTCCAACGCAGAGAAACTGCTGGTTCGCCGAAACTGCTCTTTGTTTCTCCGACACTGATCTTTCAATGGGCACAGTTTCTGTGTCTCTGAACCACCTGGGCGATTCTACAGACCACAGGCTGCCTTGGCACGGCCGATGCTACTTTATCATTCAGGCAATGGAATCTCACCAACACTCACCTGAAGGTCCCACGACCATTAAAATCTTTGAGAGAGTGCAATAAGTACATGCCTGGTTGGCTGAATAAAATGCGGTAAAAAAAGTTTACTTATGAAGTTATGTATGATGAGTGTAAAATATAATGACTAGGTGGCCATGGTAAAGAATTATTTTTAAAATAGCACCACTTTCCTCAACTTCATCCTCAAGTTTCATAATCTACAGATTTTGTGATCCAAATGATGTACCGATTGTCAGTTCTTCTTTCGGCAAATTAATATGCACTTTTGTCATTTTGGCTTCACAACAGCACTGTAAAAGTTCACTAAGAAATGTTAAAATTATGTTTTTTAGACACTGAGAAGGAAAAATAGCACCTAGTTTATAATGTGTTCTTGTATATTGGAATTTTTGTAAGACAACAGAAAATTTATTGAATTCAGTTCCATTTTCAAAAATGGGTGTGGCAGTTAAGCTTGGTTAATTCTGAGGTGGCTCCCCATTTAAATATATTTGCATGTGGATGTTTTGTAGGTGCGCAGCAAGTTTCATGCTTCAATGTATAAATGCGCACATTTTTACATACCTGCCTTGTTATTCAAAGCTAATAATTTGGGCTTTATTTGCAGCCAATGTTACACTTATGATAGCCTGAAGTTTTCCATAAATACCCTGGAGAAGATATTTCAGTCATTCCTGCTCTGACTCTTTCTCTGGTGAGTACAAGTTGAAACTTTCAATCCTTGATTTGGTTATGTACAAGTACACTGTATGTAAATGTTCTTGTCACTTACTGCATGTCATTCATTGGAAGAATACGTTTTAATAGTGATAATCACTAAGTATTAACTTCTAAATGTTCCACAAGGGGCCTTTTCATATTGAAGTATGATTTAAAAGTTCTTTATCGCTAAAACTTGCCAGTTGTTTCCAGTCCAGTATTATTTTTAAATAATTAAATCATTAAACCTCATTACAGGCGTTTTAATTACCATGTGATTCTGAGGTTTTTTGACTGGTTAATACACAGCATTTTTAGCTAATAAGACTGGTTCAGAAAGAAAACAGACGACACACAGGCAATATATCGAACTAATTAATAAAAGTATATGTATAGCATTGATATCTCACAGACAACTGTGAAAGACCAAAATCAGATATAACTAAAACACCTGTAAGTAAAAGTGAACAGATTTTAGCCTGATCATGTTCAGCGTTTTTACCCTCGGCAATGTCTTGTTGTTGGGTAATGCAATTACTTTTTAAAATATTTGTCTGTCAGGTGGGTGGGCATCATGCAGGTTTCTGAACCATCTTACTGAAAATGTTAAACACCGACTTATGATATTTGTAGGCCTATACTGTAGATATATATATATATGGGTAAGTGCAGCCCTCAAACCAAGTTCAGGCCACTTACAAGGGTTGATTGATGAGATAGGAGAGACAGCAGGAGTCCTCAATTTAGTGCATATTTGACGCATGTGAGGGATTTCACTTGTCCAGCACAGACATTGGTATAATTTAACGTCTCATCCAAATAACATCCAGCTGAAATTTTGCATGAAGCTCGACTGAAAATTTTGGGATCCCCACACGGGGTTTGAACCTATACAGGCAAAGACTTTCAGTGGAGCAGGCATGATTATAAACACAGGAAAATATTTTTAAAAATCTTTTTTTACACTGCACACCCAGAGCACAGTTCTCTTATTTTTAAGCGCAATCTGTGAAATTTTGCCATAATATTCAATAGATAGTTAGACAAGTTTTAATATTTAATACAATTTACAGAAAGGAAAAAAACCTACAAGGAATTCAATTCAATTCAATTCAATAGATAGACATCATTGTGTCATCCAGACCAATAATCAGAAGTGGACAGTTTCGAAAAAGTACAAATCAGCCATAGTAATTTGTGAACTTGACCAAAATAGTGATTTACCTTCTCTGTTCAGTAATATCATAGCCTTACCATACTTTTCAAAAAAATGCATATGCATAGCGCTATGTTAGCATCTCTGTCATACTTTATCACCTTTCCAAACTGCCAAAAAATTAGAAAAGGGGTATGTACCCCTTTGATTTCTACAATAACCTCCAGGGATCTTCCATGTCACGCAGCTTCTTGGGAGGCATTGCAGCATCACAAGGAGCCCTGTGAAAGATGGTTCCAAAAAGAAAGCAGTTATGTAGTGCATTGTAGCCATATGGGCAAATGCCATGGTCTCACCTTGAGTGCTTTGAGTGTACCCCTTTTCCGTGTTGGACTCTGGTTGGCTAACCATAGTTGCACAGACTGCCATAGAGTATATCTAAATATTCAAATAGCATGTTGGGTGACATAAATTTGGCCCCTTAAAAAAACAAGTTTTCATTACAAACTTTGGCATCTGAGATCTCGGGAACAGCGACTGCCAGCAGAACGGCAGGTAAATGCTAAGGGTATGCTGCTGCGCAGCCTATGTTGTGGCTTATCATTTCCTTTTTGTCATTAACAATAATTATTCATTCAATTATTTCCATAATGTCACAGACTTCAGGATCGTAAGCATACCAGGAAAGATGGCACTATTGGTTAGATCATGTCTTCTGCTGTTGATTTTGACAGTTTTAGAAACTTCTGCATGTTCAAGTAAGTGTCACTAAGGTCCTTACATTCTGCTAAAAGCTGGATAATTTTGATACAGCAAAGCCTTCTGTGAAGGATTCTGACACATCCCAAGAACGGACAATTAAATGGCTTTCATATATGTTATACAATTGTTATATAAATGACGGCAATTAAGTCAATTTATACATCGTAAATAGCAGAGCAATAGCCCATTATAGATCTATCTGAGACCTTTTAAATGAGAGGAGATACATCCCTCAATTGTGAAGGGCCAATAGTTTCCCAAATTATCGGTAAAGATTTTAAAAGCTGGACAATATAACTGCTCGCTGATTGGTTCAGATACTTGTGACATTGATTTATGATAATATTGGAAATTCCCATGAGAACAGGGGAAATAGAAAACATATTAACGGAAATAAAAGAACGGATCCCCCAAAGGCATGGAGAAAGGAAGAAGAATGTGGGGGGGGGGGGGGTGAACTGACAGGAAAGGTCAGCTGTATGTCAAATGCTGGAGTATACTGTTACAGTACTGGACTGTAGTGTCCAACCATATACATTGCAATTGAATGCTGTGAATTGAGCAAGGTCCAGTCCAGTGGCGTATTTAGGGGGGCTAACAAATTAACATGGAAGAGATAGGGAAAGCCGCGGAGCGCCCGGCATTCACCCCATGTAATGCCCCCCCCCCTCAGGCCATTTCCAGATACGCCCCTGGTCCAGTCATCAACATTTACCCATCCATCACCCTGTCTTCCGAGCCAAGGGAGAGCCACATTACTACTACATCAACATGAATACAGTTCAGTAAAAGATGTGTAGATGGGTGTCAGAGGTAACAGATAGGCTGTAAAAGTAAAAATCATTAGCTGCCATGAAAACATGAAGATTGATGTAAATACTCTCAGTCATGCATTGCAATGCAGGCACGAAATTCGTGGTGAGCCTTCCACAATGATACAGCTCAGGGCAGCCACAGCACGGCGCCCATGGGCAGAGACTAGAGGAACGGCCAAGGTTCCCGTGCCGTAGCATTCTCTAGTTTTGGTGACTGCCGTATGATGATGATTGATAAGAAGACTGGGAGTCTGGCACATACCCTATTAATTCAAGGATGCCCAGGGTCTTTCAGTTGCCCCAGCACAGAACCCTGGATACAACCCACCTCCACTTAATGTCCCATGGGCTCGGACCAAATTGAGTTCACTAAGTATCAATCATCAATAAAAGGCCGAAACCTGTGTTGTTTTCTAAAATCAAAGTACATGTACGATTTTAAAAAACTTCTCCAGTCGTCTGGGTTATATCCTCTGGGTGGATAATTAGTATTCACTGAGCAGTGCAGATAAAAGCGTGTTAAGGTTGGAATTTGGAAGTCAGGTAGAGTGCTTGGTTACTTGTTCAAAGCTAACCTCAAAGTCATGCTTTTAAAGGGCTAACTTTTAAACTAACTAGCAGTATTTATATGCAAGCAAAACAAAAAATAGGTTTGTTGATGGTTCGCTACAGACCGAGGTCACAGTCTTCATGTCGCTGCAGGCAACGTAGAGTCTGACTGTGGCAGACTGAGGGCATATACCTATTGCTGAGCAGCCCAAGAAATAGGTGATGATAACAAACAAATAAGAATACAGACAGAAAAACAGCAAACTGCACACAGAAAACAACAAACTGCAAACAGAAAGCAACATAAGCCGTCATCTCGTTAAATCTGAGGTATTTTAAACACAATTTGCAGTCAAAATTTTAAAAAGTAGAAAATACTTGGTGAAAAATATCAGGGAAATACTTGCCAAGCCATTGGATAACCTATAATCAGCCCATGTCTGGGTCCATTTCTTCCCTGATGCAGCCTATTTTCCCTGGCTAATGCAATGTGGTTGTTGTTTGAGAGCATCGATTATGCAACACTGCAATGAGCATACTTATTTCTATTAAATCGACTGGGTGTCAAGTCAAGTCGTAGACACGACACACGCCAACTAGTAGACAACCAACTGGTAGACACCGGGTAGCCTACTACCAACCAGTAGACATCAAATTTGCAGGGTCACTAAGTCGTCGACACAAACTCAGACTCAGACGTAATTTATTTCAACATTATAAAACATTACATTAAAAAACAAATATATAAAGAGAGAGGAGACCCTCCCAAAGCACTATGTGCCGCTACTGGAGGGCCACCAATACATCATAATTATTTTATACTTCTACCAAGCACGTCCATCTGAGTCATCAGGCATCCAGCTCCAACATTGCCCTTCAGGTTAAATTAGTAAAAAAAAGAAAGTAATTCAAGTTTTTTGAACGGAATAAGATCTATATATGGAATAGTATTGAATACTAACTCAGTACAGATATGTTCCTAGGAGGTATAAAGGTGCACTTCTTATGTTCTGTTGCAAATATAGCAGTCTTGAATATCACAGTCACATGAATAATTACTTATTATCTTATTTTTGGTATAATGCTTGAAACCATCAAGTGAATGAGTATATATCTTTAATAGAACAATCTGAAATATTGTTAAAGAAATGTGAAATTTTGTATATGATGGATTGTTTTGCAAATTCATGACTAATTGTAGGTAAATGAAAACTATTTTGATTTCTGACATAATGATCATGAATATTCTTTTTTTTTTATAAATATACCTGAATGAACGTATCCCAGCAACATTCCGTTCCCAACTTGAAACACAACTTAAAAGCATGTAGTGCACATATGTCATGACATTTTAGTACATTCAAACTTTTAAATAAAGGACTTGTATGGGCATTATATCTGCTACATGTAATAATTCGTATAGTCTTCTTTTGAAGTGTGAACAGCTTCTGACATTTTTTCTCCCATAATAGTGAACCATAATTTAGATGAGGAAGTATAAGTGAATTATATAAAGTCAAGAGAATGTTTTTCGGGAGGAAATGCTTCAATTTGTTCAGTATACCATTAACATTGGAAATCTTCTTGGATATAATATTGATATGATAATGCCATATTAGATTAGAATCAAGATGTATTCCTAAGAAGTTAAAATGAGACACAAACTAAATTTGGTGATTATCAATACATAATTTTGGGTAATGAACTGTCTTTTGAGGTGAATGGAATAACATAGATTTAGTTTTCTGGCAGTTAAGAGACAATTTATTGACTTTCATCCAATTACTTATTTGTTTTAGTTCAAAGTTAATGTTGTCATCTACTGCAACACCAAAAGAATTCAAAGATGCACAAAGAGACGTATCATCTGCATAGATTATAGGTTTGAATTTGTCATATACAACAGCTAGGTCATTAATATAAATAATAAAGAGCAGTGGGCCAAGTATTGATCCTTGCGGGATCCCTGTAGAGATCAACATGGATTCCGAAGGTGTCTCATTGTACTGAACGTACTGATGTCTATTTCGCAAATAACGTTTTAATAAGTTTAGAGAATTGTCTTGGAAGCCATTGTAATGGAATTTATGAAGTAAAATTTGGTGATCTATTGTGTCAAAAGCTTTGGATAAATCTAGAAATATTTTAAAGGGAGTGTGGTCTTTGTCCATTTCTGTCAATACTTGGTCTATTAATTCTAAAGCGGCAAATTCAGTAGAATGATGACTCCGAAATCCATGTTGACTCATGTAAAGCAATTTGTTGTTGCTGAAATGCTTAAAAATTTGTTTATGCATAATTTTTTCAAATACGTTGGACATGCTAGGAAGTATGGAAACCGGCCTATAATTACTGAAGTTTTTATTGTCATCTTTTTTATATAGTGGAATTATTTTAGCCGTTTTCATTGAATCAGGAAACTTTCCCTCTGAAATTGACATGTTTATTATGCTCCCCAATATATCTGCAACCTCGTGTTTGATATACTTTAAAATTTTGTTGGACAGACGATCATGGCCGAAACTTGCCTTAGTTTTCAAAGAATCTATGGTTTTTATTATATCTATTGTCTCAACATGTTCAAATTGGAAGGTATTTAAGGATGGTGTCTTTAATTATTTTTTGAAGTCACTGTTTTCGGGTTGCTCTATTTCCAGTGCTCATTTTGGTCCTATGTTTCCGAAGAAAGTATTGAAACCATTAGCTATTTCTTCATGATCGTATAACTTATGCCTAGTTCTCACGACGGCGATTTGAGAGCGACGCATCAA
This sequence comes from Platynereis dumerilii, assembly GCA_026936325.1. Lineage (NCBI taxonomy): Eukaryota > Metazoa > Annelida > Polychaeta > Phyllodocida > Nereididae > Platynereis > Platynereis dumerilii. Next base: position 82,235,887 of record JAPTHN010000001.1, on the reverse strand, counting down.
GAGAAGTCATTTCTTGGAAGGTTGTGGCGTAGAACGTTGGTTTTGGCACATTACGTAATCAATTAGTGTCATGTGCGACGCTTAAAGTTAGTAGCCGCGGTGAGTCTTGAGGTGTCCGCGGCGCTGCTTAAGCTTTCTTCGCCGCGTTCCGCCTCTCTTTCCTCAGCGCAGTTCCAAACAGACGCGTCGCACTTTGTTTTGGAATTCGGCGAGGCTGCTTTTACTTCGCCCAATGTTGTTTCCTCTTACGCCGCTGATGGTTGTGAGGCAGCTACGTCTGAAACTGGCGACCTGCGACGCATCAGGAAACCTTCGGCGTACACCCGAGGTAAGATGCGTCGCTGAAAATGACAGCCTCGCCGAAGACTGTAAGGATGCAACGCCGCATTTAGGGACTTGTTACTGCGTAACTTGATGGTTCATCGTCGCACATGCATTCATAAAGCGCCGAGGACATTACAGGCGCGTCGATGCTGACCTTCTTCGTCGTCCTTGCCTTAAGCAGCGACGAAGGTCTCTTAAGCATCGACGAACGTCTGTTGTTGCAGCGCTGCGGCAAAGTGTGTTTGGCTGCTGCAGGAGTCACTTTTGGTCATTATAAAAAGGGACACAGAGGACCTCTTTGCTTCATTTGCTGATTGCCCTTCAATGACAACACAACGACTGCCTACTGAACATATGCATGATGAATGAAGAAGAAATTATTGTTGTGGCTGGTGCTGCTGCTGTTGCTATCGGAGCTGTCTATTTGAGACAGAGGAGGAGGAGGGCCAGGAGACAGAAAAGGTGGTGGATTCGCAACTGGTTGCTGCAGAGGGAACAACATGGTCACTTCCATCAACTGCTGCCTGAACTGCAAGTGCGTGACGTGTCCGGCTACTACAACTACACTAGAATGCCCCCTGCCATCTTTGCTGAAATCCTGGAAGCTGTTGGACCACTCTTCGCTAAGCAAGACACCAACATGAGGAGGGCTTTGGAACCTGGTCTGAAGTTGGCTATCACCCTGCGGTACATGGCAACAGGAAACAGCTACAAGTCCCTAGCTTATGCTTTCCGTGTGGCACCCAACACCATCTGCAACTTCATCCCTGAGGTCTGCCTTGCCATCGTTCATGCCTTCGAAAGACAGCTGGCACTACCCACACAGCCTGAAAGATGGAAGGAGATAGCCAAGGCTTTTGAGACGAAATGGAACTTGCCCAACTGCATTGGAGCTCTGGATGGCAAGCACGTCGCAATCCGATGTCCCAAGGCTGCAGGCTCCTTGTTCTACAACTACAAGGGATTTCACTCCATTGTCCTGATGGCCCTCGTTGATGCCGACTACAAGTTCATCTATGTGCAGGCTGGCTGTCAAGGAAGTGCATCTGATGGCGGCGTCTTCAGGGACACAGTACTTCGACAACTCCTGGACGAGGAAGATCTAGGCCTACCACCTCCAGAACCTCTACCTGGCACAGAAGACAATCCTTTCCCATATTACATCGTGGGTGACGAGGCATTTCCCCTGAAGACATGGCTGCTCAAACCAGTGCCAAGAAGGAACCTTGACATTGCTTCCAGAGTCTACAATTACAGGATTTCAAGAGCCAGGAGAGTGGTGGAGAATGCCTTCGGTCTGCTGTCACACAGGTTCAGATGCTTCCTGACCACCATGCCCCAACGACCTACAAGAGTGACATACATCACAATGGCTGCTTGTGTTCTACACAACATTCTGCGAGACAGAGTAGGCGTCCACCATGCCCGTGACAATGAAGTGATGGACAGAGAAGATCCACAGACACATGACGTCGCTGAAGGAGTTTGGAGGGGAGACCGTCAATTGCATGACCTAGGAGAACCACTTCGACACGGAAATGCCTCCAGAGATGCCAAGGCTGCTCGAGACTACCTACGTGACTGGGTCAACAGTCCGGCAGGAAGTGTCCCTTGGCAGTTGGAGAAAATCTGAAGAAGATGCAGACTATCTATTCAAAACAACAAACCCCAGGCCCTTTTAAGGGCCACCAAATCCTCCCAATTGAGCTGGCCATGTACACATCCTATGTTGACAAAACAAGCCCAAAAATCAATCAATCAATCAATCCCTCCATCCATCTATCTATCTATCTATCTATCTATCTATCTATCTATCTATCTATCTATCTATCTATCTATCTATCTATCTATCTATCTATCTATCTATCTATCTATCTGTCTATCCAAGTCCAATCCATGCAAAGTGACGACAACTGCTTTTCTTTTGCTGCAGTGTATATATGTAACGAGCATTGTGTTCCATCTATCAAGCTATCTATCTATCTATCTATCTAGCTATCTATCTAGCTATCTATCAAGCTATCTATCTATCTATCCAAGTCCAATCCCTGCAAAGTGACGACAACTGCTTTTCTTTTGCTGCAGTGTATATATGTAACGAGCATTGTGTTCCATCTATCAAGCTATCTATCTATCTATCTATCTAGCTATCTATCTAGCTATCTATCAAGCTATCTATCTATCTATCCAAGTCCAATCCCTGCAAAGTGACGACAACTGCTTTTCTTTTGCTGCAGTGTATATATGTAACGAGCATTGTGTTCCATCTATCAAGCTATCTATCTAGCTATCTATCTAGCTATCTATCTAGCTATCTATCTATCTATCTATCTAGCTAGCTATCTAGCTATCTACCTGCCACTTGCCCTAGACAAGTGAAATTACAAAGTGATGCACTTGTACTAGTGCAACCAACCAACACAATTTTTAAAAGCAAAGCACTTGTACTAGTGCATTACATTTTAATTAAGAAATTCATGCACTTGTACTAGTGCAATAAAAATATGTTTATACCAAAGAATGCAGCACTTGTACTAGTGCTGCACTTGGTATGTTTTGGGGCAAAGAAAGGGGGAACTAGCACCTTGCTTTTATGAAGGTGATTACTTTTAATGAAGGCCAGGACCGGACTTTTGTTTTGGGGGACTTTTTTTTTGGGGGACTTTTTTTTTGGGGATTGTCAACGTTTTTTTTGCTCTTTTTTGGCTCTTTTCGGTCAACACAAGCTCTTTTTTTTTGTCAACATAAGATGTGTACGTGGCCTGCCCTTTTGGGAGGATTTGGTGGCCCTTAAAAGGGCCAAGGTTTTTTGTTGTCTTTGCTGCATCTGGTCTTCTACTTTCGTGGAGAAAGGAGACTTGAAGTCCAACTGGGCGAAGGGGAAGGCTGGTGCTGGTGATGGGCGGTCGGTTGACCAAAGCTGGGTCCAGGGGGGTAGCCGTACTTCTCGGGGCTCTCCTGAGCATCCATCATCAGTGTCATGGTGGAGTGGCTGGGCTGCATCGGGGTGTAGCTGGGAGTCTGCCTGGAGGATCCTCCTTCCCTGGGCTGGTGCTGCTGGTAGTGATGGCTGCTGCTGGAAGCCTGGGGATGGTGCTGGTGGTGGGATGGCACATACGTCGAAGAAGGAGGAGGAGGAGGTGGCATCTGCAGGCGCTGAGGAGGATGAGGAGGCTGGAAGGTCTGCTCCTGATGATGACCTGACTGGCGGCTGGCATGATCCATCTCACTCTCCCTGTCCCAGAAGAGGGCGGTCTCTGCAATGGTCCTGACCATTTTCCTTCGGACTTCAGGGCTGGCGTGCACTCCCACGTGGTACAGGTCCTGGCACTTCATCCTCCAGTACTCCTGGTCGGGTGTCAACTCCTGGTGGTCGGGGCACATCTTGCAGCCAGAGCCTTTCAGGATTTTCTTGGCGGAGGACATGGCTTGCATGCTGCCTGCGATGACGTGCATGGCGGAGTGCATGGCTTCATCTCCTGGGGCCTTCCTCTTGGTTCCCTTGGCAGCGGCTCCAGGCTTTGGTGCTCCAGGGAAGACTTGGGACTGCTGGCTGTCAGGTCTGTCCTGTGCTGGCTGTTCAGGTGGCAGGTCCGGCATGTCATAGGAAGCTGGCAGGGAATCCTCAGGGTTGTAGCTGTCATCATCGGAGTCTGAGGCTGGCCGGTTGGCAGACAGTTGAGAGATGGCGGACAGCTCCTTCCCTGGCTTGTGGACGATGGAGTCCTTCAGGAACCGACAGTTGTTCAGGATGTACTCGTCCCTCTCTGTGAGCGTCTCCTTCCTGGCGGCTCCTGAAGCTTCAGGCCTGACGAGTCTGGAGAAGTGAGTGCGGACTGTCTTCCTCCAGTTGAAGATGTCCTGGGAGGTGTACTTGGGGCCCAGCTCCTTTGCTTTTTCTGTGTCCAGCAGCAGCTTCTCGTTCCCCTTGTAGCCTCTGGTGCCCTTCATGTACAGCACAGGATGCTCTTTGTACCAGTTGATGAGGTCATCTTCTTGTTCAGCTGTGATGCCCAGGTTGTTCCTGATGTTTTTCTTGGGGGCCTTCCCTTTGCCCTTCTTGCCCTTGGACTTGGCTTCAGCAGCTGCAGGGGTCTCATCAGCAGAGTCTTCTTCCTCCTCGAAGGTGTCCTCATGGATGGCCACTCTGTCTAGAGCAAGAACAGGCTGGCTCTCTGCTGTTTTCTTGGGAGTCTGCTTCTTGGGAGTCTGCTTCTTTGGAGTCTGCTTCTTTGGAGTCTGCTTCTTTGGAGTCTTCTTTGGAGTAGACTTGGCAGTAGGCTCTGGAAGACCCGTGGAAGACTTGGCAGCAGGCTTGTCAGCAGGCTTGGCAGCAGGCTTGGCAGCAGGCTTGGCAGCAGGCTTGTCAGCAGACTTGGCAGCAGGCTTGTCTCCTTCATCAGTTTCAAAGAGTTCAACTGAAGAATCTTCGTCTGTGCTGTCTTCTGGCCGGCCCTCGAAGATGGTCTCGCTGACGACAGTGGCTTTGGTGGTTGAAGTGGTGGTCTTCGTCTGGCTGCCAGCTGTAGTGGAGGTGTAGAGCCCAGGTAGAGAGAGGTCTGCCATGGCTGTAGTGAAGAAGGCAGTCACTGCAGCATCTGAAGGTTCATGGAGAGGAGTTGCAGCTGGAGTTGTAGCTGGAGTTGTCACTGGAGTGCTCCCAGGAGTGTGGAGTGTTGACCTGGTGCTGAGCTTGGTTGGTGCCCTGGTGACGACGGTGCCCTTTCTCCTCTTTGGTCCCATGTTGTAGCAGCAATTTGAAGTACAATTGTAGCAACAAAAGTAGCAGCAAATGTAGCAGTTGATAATAGTGTCGTGGATTCTAGGTGTGTTCTGGTCGAAGGTCTGAGTGGGTATGGTGCTCTAAACTGGCCTCCTCTATATATATGCAGGGTGCGGACAGCCTCTTTCCCCCTCCTTCGCCCCCCCTGCTTCGCTGCTGCTGCCCCAGCCGCTGCGCAAAAAGAGGGTGACACGCAGACAAAGGGTTGATGCTAAAAATAGAACAACGCATGCACTCAGGCGCCACTCTGTCTGCTGCATTGGGGGTCCAAAAGACGCGGCGCGCACCCTCTCACGTGCGTCGAACATGTGTCTTTCCGCGACGCGTGTCTGAAACATGTGACATGAAGCAAGAGCTTTCTGCTACACTGCTGTTTCTGCGTCGAAGCTCTTCTTTGTGCGTCGCAACTTTAAAAATCTGCGGCGCGCACTGATTTCTTTTTACGCTTCTTCTTGCTTCACCACTTCTTTCCTCGCAAAGATTCAACCGGTTGAATCTTTTTTTCCTGCATCGTCAAATTTCTAGGAATTGCGTAGAAAGACCTCTTAAAGCGACGCATGCTGTTCCTGTTGCGCCGTAAAGCCAAAATTGACGGCGAACATGCTCAAATCTTTGCCCTTTCCTGGAAATATAAGAAACGCCGTCACTTAAACCCTCTGTTACGTCTCCGTGAGAACTAGCCATTAGTATTATTGTTCATAAAATATTCTGGGAAATCAGTTTTAGGCTTGGATTTGTTAGTAATTTCCTTGATTGTTGACCATATATTTTTGATGTCATGCTTAAATTTTGAGAAACAATTGTTATAGTGGATTCGCTTGGCTTGTCTTATACCTTACTTTAGTATCCTAATATGATAATGCCGTAGCATAGCGAGACCGTAAGGACAAATATTATAAACAGCAAATTTTAATAGCCCAATGTAGATTTGTGTTTTTAAAAATTAGTTTATTTTTATTTATTGTTTATATTACTATATTATCATGTTATATTTATATTTTTAACAATAAATGGTAGCTAAACAAACCACTGCAGTTGGAAAAGTATTGTATAATATTAAAGCATGACAAGCTTAACTATGCCATGTTAGGAAAAACCCCCTTCAAGAATTATTTATTTCAAGACTGCCCAGAAATGATTTATTTACTTCACTGAGAGACAATGAGCAAGATTTTATTATTTATTTTTTTAAAAATCCCAAGCGCTCCCCCTGGAGATCTATGTAATGGTTTTCCCTAATTCTGTGGTCTGCTGACTTGTAATTTTGCATTTGAAGCTGATAAAGGTATTATTTGCATGAACAGTAACTGTCGCTGGAGCACTCCTGATTTATTTATAGCATCTTGTAAATCGTGACGTCATCTCTGGCAATCTCTGTTGTGACGTCATCACCATTATGTCTCGGTAAGTAATGACGTCACAATCACGGTGCCACTTTTTGTCAGCTTGCATATAATCTTTGGCTTGCCGCATCCTGAAGATTTGCCTAGTATATCAATGTGTGAGTAGCTCTGTCTCCTACCATATTAAGACCTTCGCGCAGAGACCTGACGGTCTCCATTATATGTTTGTAAGTTAAGTTTAATTGACTAAGAGGGGTGCTGACTATCTATAGATTTCAATTTCTTATACAATTTGTCTCTGTATTTGATAGAATGCATGATTCCTGTTGTGATCCAAGGACATTTTCTATGCTTATATTTATCAAACTTACATAATTTCATTGGTAAAAATGTATCCATTGCTTTTGTATAATTGTATTTTATCATACTTCTCATTAACATCAAAGTTATAGTCAAAATGTCAACCAGTGTTAATAATACAAATATAATTGCATTTATAATTAGAATTACCTAAAAAATATAAATATTATCAGTATATAAATGTACACACATCATTTCAAAGTCTCAGGCACCATTTAATTTTATATTTAACATCTTCAATCAATCCTATTTGAATAATGTATGAAAAAGTCCTGCTTTTGCTATACTATAATGTATAACATATTCACAGGGATATCATTTCGAGGTTATGGGACAATTTGTTCAACTTGTGAAATATTCAAAACTTACATTTCTATCCAGAACAGTCCATTTATTATATGCACCAATTTGTTATCGCCTCATTTTTCCATTTCCTATTTAATGAATTAAACAAATTCTAAAAAAAAATATGCCTTGGACAGAACAGTTAATTCAAAAACATTATCGCAAAGTAATATTGTCTGATGTGTATTATTATACAAGACACACTGAGGATAGTGGACTTTAACAAATCCCACTAATTTCTAACGGGCACACCAAACTAATCATAACAAAAACAGTTACAAACGAATCTGTGAAGTTGGAACTTATTTGTTAGTCAGTCAAATCTAATATAATATATAATATAATAATATAATATAATATATATAATAATAATAACTTAATAAAGCGCTAATTCCAGTTAACTGCTCATTAGCGCTGCTCAAACGAGCTCAGGGGTAGAATTGTTCAAACAAGTGCCTTTTGAGGTTCTTTTTGAAGTTTTCCATAATGGTTGTTGTTCTCAATTTTTCAGGCAAACTATTCCAAATTTTTAGGGCTGCAAATGAGAAAGCTCTGTCCTCGAACTTATTTTTGCTGCTAACAGGTGTCTATGCTTGCTTCTCAGATTGTGGTCTTGTTGGGGTTTGACTTGAATGAGTTCTTGAATGTACAATGGAGCTTGGGAATTCATTGCCTTCCATGTGATCATCATCAGTTTAAACTGGATTCTTGCTGGAATTGGTAGCCAGTGCAGGTGCTTTCTACTATGACTTACACTGTCATGTCTTTTTAATTTCTCAATCAATCGAACAGCTGAGTTTTGGGCAACTTGAAGCTTATTTAACAAGCAGCTGCTTGTACCATACAAGAGTCCATTTCCGTAGTCTAAGTGAGGGGTGACAAGAGCATTCACAGCTGTTTTTACAGTCTCTTTGTCTAAGTTCTTTCGAAGTTTCGAAATGTTTCTCAAGTTGAAGAAAGCATTACGACACATCTTGTTGATTTGTCTTTCCATTGTCATATTTTTGTCGAACAGCACTCCTAAATTTCTGACATGGTCTGCAGTTTTGATTTCGACATTGATTGATGACACTTGCAGTTTCTTCAAATGACCAGCAGCACCAATCAGCAGAAGCTCAGTTTTGTCACCATTATTGCACAACTTGTTATTGTGCAAGAAGTCCCTTATCTCTGCAATACATTTTTCCATTTTCCGTACAGCTTGCTCTTGATTTAACAAAGGTAGGCGTGAAAGAAAGAATAAGTTGTTCGTCATCCGCATACTTTTGATCATTCACATGGTTTCTTTGTGCAACCTCACTTACTGGAGCAATGTATGAGTTGAACAAGATTGGACCAAGTTTTGAACCTTGTGGCACCCCAAACTTGAGTTGAAGTTTCTTTGAAGTGGTGTCATTTATCGTTACAGACTGTGTACGCTCCGAAATATAAGATTTGAACCATTTTAGGGCTGAGCTATGCACACCATATCTGTTTCGTAGCCTATCTAGCAGAATGTCATGATCAATTGTGTCAAATGCAGCTGACAAGTCCAGCAACACCAGCATTGTCACCTCTCCATTGCTCATCCATAACATATTTCGGTATCTTTGTAACTTTGTTGTTTATCTTATTTCTCCCCCATTCCTCTCTCAATCGTCACCAAACTTCGCATATGCAGAGCAAACGACATTTTCCCTTGAAATAAGGTCTGTCATCCTTCAAAACCCTCTAATTCCTTTGAAATCAACCTTCATTTCACACCTTTCACTTCCACCAACAATACACTCCTTGAATGAACTATGCCAACTAGGTCAGAAATATTCCACCGCAGAAAGTTTATGACACAGAGGGCAGCACAGTCTCAGTCAGTCTATACCAAATGTGTGGGGAACTTTCTAATGTCATATCTACAGATACATATTTTTAATAATGAAAACCCACTTTTCAAATCACACTCATCCATACACTTTTTCACAAATACAACAGAAAGTGTTACAGACGAAAGATCTACATGCCCGATTTGAAAATCGGGCGGCTTTTTGCATGCCAGACACTAAAACAGGTCTTTGTCACAATATCTACTCCCCTCACCATGCTTTGCCAATATGCCTCACGAAATATCCATAAAGTGCAACCACGCCACATTTTCTACTGAACTTTTCCAGAAGTTCTAATGTGCTATGTTAGAAACTTTGTCATAGTATTGACAGCCATCTCTTCTACATCAAATAGTGACCAAATAGTGTCTCATGGTTAGGAACTATTTGGACACTATTTGTTAGAACTTTGGGCTTTCATGCACTGCCATCTCTTCTACAGCACAAGAGGGCACTTCAATGTAAATTAAGTGCAGCATGTATCCAGGGCCTCTGATGTTTAAGCCCCCTCTGCTGAATATTTTGGATCCAGAAATAGGACCCGGAGAATAATTGGCAGCTGCCAAAGCTCCATACGGTCTGCCAAAGCTCCATATGGTCAGCCAAAGCTTAAGATGGAATATCATCTGATGAAATAGGGTCTGATGAAATATCCAAATAGCGCCTTGAGGGATATTAGACCTTTTCAAATATCCTCATAGTGCTATTTGGAATATCCAAAGTCTTTTGAAAGCACTTTTTGATATTAGACACAATGGCGGTAGAGACATTGTCACAAGCAGAAGGTATGCCAAGTCCTATTGATCACATACACAGTATATCATGTATCATACACACTGTATGGTGAAAGGTATTAACTTCACATTTCCAATGGGACTATTAGGCTCCTTTTCACTTCAAATTAACATTACTACTGATGTCAAATACACGTATAACACTGTATAGCATGGCTATTCAATCACTCCAGGGTTTATTCTTTCGTCTTCACCTGTCAACTATATCTGCAAATCTTCTATTGATGACTTCGCATTTTACCAAACATTATCCAGACAGAAAATATTTTAGGCTGCTCTCCTGCATGCAGTTACCTTTCTTTTACATTTTCCCTCATAATCCATCTTCCATTTTATAATGTTTCATACTTTTATCAATTTGTCTTCGTGCTACTGCAAATATCACTTTGTTACATTTGCCTCCAATCTACCAACAATCATTTCTTTTCTTCACCTGATACCAAATTATATCTGATTGTGTTACCTTCGTTTATCCAACGGGCTTTCTAGTATTAAGTATTATGTCATTGTGGATTCTTGTTAAGAGAGTTTCTGTACTATGAAACTGCTTGTATGCTGATTGCCTTTCATCATCAAGTTTGTTTTGCGAGAGATGATCAACATAGTGTTTGATTACAGCATTTTCGATTAGTTTGCCTAGAAATGCAAGGTTAGAGACAGGTCGGTAATTCTTTTTGATAAGTTCAAGACCAGTCTTCTTCAAAAGTGGTTTCACAAGTGCACGCTTCAAAGCAGGGGGCATTTCTCCAAGTGTCGACGACATATTGATAATTTTTGTCATAACTGGAAGCATTTCATCAACGCATTCAAGCAACAGCCATAGAAGTCAGAAGTCAGAAGTCAATAAACTTTTATTTGCCAAAAAAAATAAATTAATTAATACTTTTTAGAAAATAAAGAAAAAATAATAATATTAAAAAAAAAAAAATGGCAGGAGACCCCCCTAAGGCAAGAAAATGCCGCTAATGGTGGGCATGGGATCAAGTTGACAATGTTTCACTGGCATATCAGTTACAAGTTTCTTAACTTCCACCTGCGATAATGCTTTAAACTGACCAGTACTTTTTCTACCCAATTTAAATCTAGTGGGTTCTCTCTTTCTTAGGCCAACTTCGGCTGAAGAAATTGCAAAAATTATTCAAAAATTCAAATCAAAATCTTCTTACGGATATGATGAGATTAGTCCAAAAATGTTAAAATCAACTTTTCAGCCAATTCTGAGACCGTTGACTCATATATGTAACCTTAGTCTTATGAATGGAATTTTCCCAGACCAAATGAAACTGGCTAAAGTTATCCCAATACATAAAAATGGACCAAAAAGTTCTTTTACAAATTATAGACCTGTTTCTCTCTTGCCTACGTTCTCTAAGATACTGGAACGACTAGTCTACAATAGATTACAAAATTATCTAAAAACAAATGATCTATTAACTCCCTGTCAATTCGGCTTCAGGGAAAATTTATCCACGGACTTAGCCATATTAAAATTACAAGAACTGATTTCAAGGACTTTAAACAAAAAACATAAAGCCCTAGGACTCTTTCTTGATCTAAGTAAGGCGTTTGACACGTTAAATCACCATACACTTCTAGACAAGTTATATCACTATGGAATTCGTGGAATAGCCCACAAATGGTTTTCAAGTTACTTATATGGCAGAAAACAATTCACTTATTTTAAACAGATTAGATCTGATACACTACACATTTCCACTGGAGTACCGCAGGGCTCCATACTGGGACCGCTATTGTTTATATTATACATCAATGATATCGCTCATACAGCATCCAATGCGCAATTTATAATATTTGCATATGATACGAACATTATATTTCCCTTCGAAAAATCCATAATTCCCTCCATTAACCAGAATATCAATGATCAACTTAAAGAAATAAGTGACTGGTTCTCCGCAAACAAATTATCTATCAATGTCTCGAAAACTAAATTCATGATCTTTCATACACCAAGGAGCTCAGTAAATGAGGCTAATTTAGACTTTTACCTTAATGGATCTCAAATTGAAAGAGTTCACCAAATTAAATTTCTTGGTGTTATTCTTACTGACACGCTAAACTGGAAAAACCATATTGATGGAACAGCCAATAAAATTTCTCGGATAGCTGGCATTATGAATAAACTTAAACATGAACTTCCTTCCAATATATCATTCACTATTTACAACTCACTGGTGGTACCCTATTTAAACTACAGCTTAATAGCTTGGGGAAATTCACCTAACTCAACAATTAATAGAATCCAAGTTTTACAAAAAAAGGTCATGAGAATCATTGACAAAAAAAGATACAATTCTCACACCACTCATTCATTTCATAAATACAAAAGCTTAAAACTAGCCGACTTATACCAGTTCAGATCTTGTCTTTTATATTACAGAGCCCTGAACAATTACTTACCATCATATTTTAAAGATACTTTGAAAGCAAACGAAACAACTCATTATCATTCCACCCGTGGAAGAGCAAACATCCACATAAACTCAGTTCAATCCCAAATTGGTAAACAATGCCTTAACTACAAAATTGCTCAATCCTGGAACAGCTTACCTGAGGACATTAAGTCTCATCGTACAGCCTCTATTCATATCTTTACGTCTAAATTAAAAACCTTTTTCATCAATAAATATTCCTTGCCATGTACCATAAGGAACTGTTACATTTGCAATCGATTTATGCCGTAACTGACTCTATTACCTCCATCAGCATTCTACGCAAATTGTCTACTTCTATTTTTAGATTTATGATAGATAAAATTTTAATTCTTATCTAATGTATTAATTGTATGGTCATGTACTCAGAAAATTTAATCCTTGTCACAAGATTGTATATTCACATAAATTGTCTTTTTCTATTTTTAGATTTATGATAGATAAAATTTCTATTTTTTTTTTTCTAGTGTTTTAAATGTATGGTCATGTAATCAGAGAATGTAATCAGTGTTATAAGATTGTAATTATCTAAAAGCTTAATTAGATGCTGTTTTGTAGTACTAAGCAGGAGTCACTCGCAGTTTTTGTCAAAACTATTGGCCCTGCTGTGCCTTATGATTATATTATATTTATGTATTCATTTTGGTACAAATAAAGTTCAAGTTCAAGTTCAAGACCAAGCTTATTAGAGGGGTTCATTTCAGCGTCAGATGTTGTGTTTGAATAGGAGTCTAATTTTGACCTTATCGTTTTGATCTTTTCATCGAAGTAGTTGTTGAATTCATTTGCCAGGTCTTTTTCATTAGTGTGACTTGGTAGAGGCAAGTCTTGCTTTCTGTTTAGGCTGGAATTGAGAACTTTAAACATTGCTTTAGAGTTTCCCTTTGTGGCTTGAATCTTTGACTTAAGATCATGAGACTTAAGTTGACCAAGCATTTCATTAATTGCATTTCGTTTTTCTTTTAAGTTATCCCAGTCTTTTTGGTAGACCAGTTCGCCGCCATAATCGCTCTGCTTTTCTCTTTGCTGCTTTGAGGGGTTTAATCTCTTGATTTCTGAATGGATTGGGTTTGCGTAAAGTCACTAGTTTAGTTTTCACAGGGGCATGTTTATCAAAAACTTCTTCAGTTGAGTTGTAGATTGCCACCAGGTTACTTAGGTGGATTGACCGATTGTGATGTTGCACTTTTTGTGAGAGATGTTGCTTTATGTCCTTTTTGAATTCATTTAAATTTATGTTTCGAGTTTTGCGGAAGGCGATTTCTTTCTGAGGAATTTTGTCTTTGTCAATTTCAATATTGAAAAGCACACAGTTGTGGTCCAAAAGCAGATCACTGACAACACAGTCTGTCAGAGATGTAGTTGCATTTGTTATAACAAGATCGAGAATATTTCCATCTTTGTGTGTTGGTGATGGAACATGTTGTATGAGGTCAAACATTTCAAGAATAATGTTGAATTTGATAACTTTGGCATCATTTGGTTTATTCAAGTGAAAGTTAAAATCCCCAGTAACAACCGTTTCATGGTGGTATGTTTGAAAGTGAGACAGAAAATTTGTAAATTCAGTGTAAAATTCTGATAAGCTGTATCTGTTTTTATTTGAAGGTTCAGGCCTGTACACAAGTAAAATAGTGACAGTTCTGCCATTGATTTGCAACTCAATTTCCATATGCTCAAAATTTTTTGTTTTAATGCTTTCTTTCCTGAATGCTTTTATGCCTGTTCTCACAATGCAACCTACACCGCCCCAAGGCCTAGATTCGCGAGGTGCACTCAAATAGAAAAAATTCTCCATTTCTTTCCAGTTCCCCAATTTCAACTTGGTCATTTGTTTTCAACCAAGTTTCAGTGAACAGAAATATGTCAAGATCAAACTCATCTCTGAACTCTTTCACTGACTCAGTCTTTTGCCTCAAACTTTGAGCATTCCATACACAAGCCTTCAATTTATTGCGATTTGCCAAGTTTTTGGGGTTCTTCTTGACTTTATCAGCTTGAGTTCTTTTGTCTAAGTTGCGGATTTTGTTTGCTGAATCAACGGAAGTGAAATTGTGCAGGTTTCTAGATTCATTCAAACCAATGCTTACAACATCTGAGTACAACTTAGCGTAACCAGACATATTGCGACGTTTAAGCAACCAAGTAATCTAAGTAGTCAAAGTAGGTTAGACCTACAAGTGCTACGTTTAGCAACACAAGCAAATATAAGCAGGGCCAACAAGTGCAGCGTTTTAAGCAATACAAGCAAGCAAGTAAGCGAGATAGGCAAGCGAGGCCCACACGTGCTGCGTTTAAGCAATACAAGCAAGCAAATAATCAAGTCAGTAAGCGAGGCCCACAAATGCTACGTTTAAGTAACACAAGCAAGCAAGTAATCGAGTCAGTAAGCGAGGCCAACAAGTACTATGTTTAAGCAACACAGGCCAGCAAATAATCGAAGTTGGTAAGCGAGGCCCACTAGTGTTACGTTAAGCAACACAAGTAAGCAAGTAATCGAGTCAGTAAGCGAGGCACGCAAGTGCTACGTTTAAGCAACACAAGCAAGCAAGTAATCGAGTCAGTAATCGAGGCCCACAAGTGCTACGTTTAAGCAACACAAGCAAGCAAATAATCGAGTCAGTAAGCGAGGCCCACAAGTGCTACGTTTAAGCAACACAAGCAGGCAAGTAATCGAGGTAGGTAAGCGAGGCTCACAAGTGTTACGTTAAGCAACACAAGCAAGCAAGTAATCGAGTCAGTAAGCGAGGCCAACAAGTGCAACTTTAAGCAACACAAGCAAGCAAGTAATCGAGGTAGATAAGCAAGGCCCACAAGTGTTACGTTAAGCAACACAAGTAAGCAGTCAGAGAAAGTTCAAGAAACACAAGCAAGGTAGTAAAATAGAAGATCCTAGAAATTAAAATTTACCAATTCAAAATACATTTATTATTATTTTTTTTTCAAATCTGAAATTAGATCAATAATATAATATAGTCAATATATAAACACATCGTTGGTCAAAAAGCAACAGCCAAACAACACTGTCACATTGATATTTATGCTTTGAGAAACAATTCATTATCACCTGTCTTTCCATCAATTTTACAAAATTGTATGTTTTGCTATAAACAATAAGTTAGCAAAAATGAAATATTTTTTACTCTACACAAAAAACTCACATTTTTACATTTTAACAAAATTGCATGTTTTATACATTTTACAAAAAATGAAGTAGTTTACTAATAATAATTGCATGTTGTTTTTACTCTTTTACAATTTACATACTTCATAAAATTTAAATAGATTTAAATTCTGTTTAGATGGAAGAACTACAAATATCACTTTACATTTTTGCCATTTTTAAATTAGATGCTTTTGCATATTTACATTATAGAGAACATGTAGGAAGTATTTTATGTCTTCAATTTTACATGTCTTTTTTCTATGCTTTCAAATGACTCAGCCTTGCTCGAACAGCCATGAGTATATCTCCAAGGACACACGTATATTTTTTTTGTCAGTTTAAAATTACCAAGTCTTATAAGACACAGTAGTATTCTGCTTACCAACTCGTAGACACTAAATTTCTTTTGTTTACCAACCTGCAGACAGAACAACTTTGGCAGAGAACCTTAGTCGTAGACAGACATTAATTTTGCTGATGTTGTTTTTATCCAACTTGTTAAAAAGGCCATATATTCAACAAGATATAACAATCATTATATTTCTTGCATTCAGCTAATTTTGGTCAAGGAGGCAGTGACTAAGTTGAGTTTACAATTGAAAATACAATTCAACAATTACAGAAATTAACTTTTAATAGCTCTGAAACATGTCTACGACTTGGTGTGTCTAAGACTTGGCGTGTCTACGACTTGACTTGTATTCAATGGAATGAGATCATTATCTTCCACAATCCACATCTGATTTATTTGGACCATATATTCACTGTAGGGATACTTTGGCTTGTCTGAACTCTGCTTTTCATTTAGATCTTCTCACCAAAGAATATATTATGAGGTTATCTCCCCCCAAATGACTATTTTATCAAATCCTTCTTTTTTTTTCAGTTCCTATCTGGGGTTCTTGGTCCCAGTGTTCCAAAACATGCGGCAGAGGAGGATTCCAAACAAGCACGGGCTACTGCAGAAGTGGGAATCACGTCGGCCAACGAAGACCTTGTGATCCTGCTCCCCCATTGTGTAAGTATAGATTGCACTCATTTATATTCGTGCAGCAAAAGGGCCATCGGCCGTTTTGCAAGCGAACTAAGCACAAGAAAAGACTCAAAAATAAAATCTGTTCAGTGATGGTCTCAACATCAACAGTCCGAAGCGGGAAATTAGGTCAAGTGGACCCAGCTTCTTATCAATGATTTAGTTTCGTATTCAAATAAACATATTCATCTTTAAAGTGTCTTAATATGATAATGCCGCAGCATAGAAGATGGGACAATATGTAAATACTGATTCATCTAACAATATCAACATCAATTCTCGATGAAGTGCCATTTGTTTGAAAATTGAAAATGCCTACTTCAATCTCCATCTTCAACAGGTCGGGCTCCTCCTCAAATTCTGTTTCCTGACTTGTCATACGGAGGACGATAATGTCGTTCCACCTCAGATAAGAAGAGACGATCCTCATACATAACAACAATGAAGCGGCATTGCTGTGTGACCTTTCATCTTTTTAGATGAAAGTTCTTTTACTGACTTTGGTAGTCTTCAAACTTCATCCGTCAACCTGGCAAAATGTATTGATCAAATAAATTGGTGCACAATATTTCTTGTTCCCTTTTGATAGCTGATATAGTGCCTATATACTTAATATTGGAAATTAAACATTTGAAATTATAATTGCTGTTATAAAATATATAAATCATTGTCAGCATCATTGAAAAATAAAAAAAGATGATGAACTACGCTTACTTCTTGTTGTTGGTTAAAATGATTTAGATTTCTGAGCAAAGTTTTCTCTAGAAAATAACATTTTAACAGCATTTGATGTTTGTATGGACCTAGCCCTGGACCCCTGGGACAGGGGTCATGAATCCTCCCATTGGAAAATCATGAGATTTGAAGGACATGGTCTGGGAGAACTAAATGTTCACTCTTTTTCCAAGTGTTTCATGCTGATTTATTGACATATTCTAAAAGTATACTTCTTTTGCTGCTGACTGCACCTTATTTTGGCTCAAATAGTCAGTGGAATAAATGTTTAATCTTCTTCTGAAACTAAAGAAGTCGTTTTTATCCTTATACATTGAACAAATGGCCCCTTCTCATTGGTTGAGAGCGAGTGACGTCATAACAAACGTTTATGATGTCATAGGCAATTGTTGTGACGTCACAATAGTGACATCACACATCAAAGTGAGGCTGGTGGCTGTCTCTCACTTTTTTTTCTGTGATTTAAAAGTAATTTTTACCATGGAAATATCTGAGAAATTGCTTTCAAAATTAGTGCCGTCAGTAGAAAAACATGTAGGCTACCCAGACCAAAATTTCATCAAATTTAGATAAGAATTGTTTAATCTAGACCAATTCTCCCGTTGACATGTCAAAATCTCATGATTTTGAATGGGACGACCCTACCATGGGTCCAAGGGCCAGTATGGACCAAATGTTCTACCTCAAAGCCATATTATTAATATAAGCTGCTGAGAGGGAGTTAACATGGGTCCATGAAAACATTTAGAAGGATACTAATCCAGCCATTGGATTATTTGGATAACCTACAATTATTCCCAGATCAGAATTCAGACCTAACTTTGCACCCAGTACTCATATAATACATCATAATTACCTGAATTAGTTAGGTCAAATCCACAATGTAGTATCAAAACCTTTTGTACACAGAAGCGTTTTTCCCAAAGCATAAAAAAATAGTGATTTTGAGCGCAACTTCACCCTATACTTCCACATGCTCTGAGAGAAGAAATGAACAAAATGCTTGTTGTTCTGAGAATACAAGTGAAGCAGCAATTTAGAAAACATCTGTGTTATTGTTATCCCCCTCAGAATAAGGAATGAGGAACTAAAATTTCCACAATAACTATGGTCATGCGTCATGAACTGGTCCACTAAAAGGGTGGAGCCGTTACAAGAATTTTCAAAACAAAATGTTTAACACAACTTTTCTATTATGTCTTAAACGATTTTTTCAACATATTTGATACCACTGGAAAGCAAATATTCTCTAGTTTACAGAACTGTTGTCAGTTTCAAAAAACCTATATCCGTTATGAAGTTATTCAGTAGAAAGTGGAAGCATGTCAGGAAGTTTCAGGGGTGGAGCCGGAGTCGGATTGGCGGAGTCGGATTGGCGATATTGTGAAATGAAGAAATTGACCCCTCTGCACCATCCAGATCATGTTTTATTTTGCTAGACAGTTATTTTAGTTCATGTGCACCATTCAGATATCTTTTATTGATCATTTTGTGCACTTCAAATAGAAAACTAAGCAAATTGCACTTCAAAGTTTAGCATTGATCATCTAGAAGGAGCACTTTGCAAAATGTTGTATTTGTCTATTTGATGAACCTAAAACATTTAAATACATAGTTAGGAGCAAAATCTTAGATTGTCTTCATTCAGATGAGATGTAAATTCGAGGCCCCTTGTATCCGCGTCTTTGATGGGCAAGTTAAAGATCCCTGACATGGGGTAAATGTGTAACATGTTGCAGACTCACATCCATTCTTCTATATCATCCATCAAACCTTGTGAGTTTCCGAAACAGGCCTTAGAGGGTTGCACGTATGTAATCTATAATCTATCTCTCTATTTAACCTAGCCCTGGGACCCATGCGTAGCATGGGTCATGGGTCGTCCCATTCAAAATCTTGAGATTTTGACATGGTATCGGGAGAATTGGTCTAGATTAAACAATTCTTATCCAAATTTGATGAAATTTTGGATTTGGGTAGCCTACATATTTTACTGCTGACGGCACCACTTTTCAAAGCATTCAGACAAATATTGGCTTGGTAAAAATTGATGTTAAACAAGGGAAATGTAAAAAAATTGTGAGAGACGGCCATCAGCCTCATTTTGATGTGAGATGTTACCATTGTGACGTCACCAAAAGCACCTATGACATCATAAGTGTTTGTTATGACATCACTCTCTCTGGACCAATCAGGAGTGGCAATTTTCTCAATGTATAAGAATAAAAATCACTTTCTGAGGTTTAGAGGAAGATTGTATGCTTATTACAGTCACTATCAAAGTTGCAATGAGGTGCAGTCAGTAGCAAAAAATGTGAATTTTCAGAATATGTCAAAAAATTAGAATAAAACACATGGATTAAGGGCTAAAATGTATTTCTCCCAAGCCAAGCTCTTCAAATCTCATGATTTTCCAATGGGACGATTCATGACCCCTGTCCCAGGGGTCCAGGGCTATATTTAACCCTCTTATGAATGCTAATTTATAACCAATTTGATCCACTGACTAGCTTGGTCCTATAGAATACATTTGTGCGAATTTATGACAAGCTAATTCATATAAGGACAACGCATGTCCAGAACATTTCGAGGTTAAAGAAACTGCAATTTTTCTTATGTCTTTTCGCTCGAAAATGCAAGTAGCAGGTTAGATTTAAGAAATTTATAAGGAAAAAAGGTGTAGCTTTTGCAGTGTAGATTTTATGTAGATAAATCTAATGTATGTACTAAGTATTGACATGTATGCTTAGAGTAACTACTCAGGAACATTTTGCCACAAACCTCATGGTAATTGGTTACGTAAGAAGAAAGTTACATGCGTTTTGATGAAAAGTCTCAATTTCGAGAAAATGCCTGTCAAAAACCTCAAATCTTCATTATTTCAATGCACACAAGAGATACATAAATGTCCATATCTCGGAAACTATACAAGATAATGAAGGTCTGTTTGAAGCACTGAGTAGTGCTGTGTCTAAGTGATGAAATATCACAAAACTGAAAAATGGGATATTTTTGACCCGTAACGCAAAATGGACCAGTTTATGACGCATGACCCTTTATCCTCAGTCCAGTGTGAATCCTCGATTCTGATTGGTTGAGAGCTGAGGTGTATGACACCGTACACCCTGTCTGTCTTCACCAGACAGGGTGTACAGGAAAAACAATGATGTCACAATTGCGACCATAGGATTGTTATGACGTCATCTTTGTAGCAACAATAGTCATGACGTCACAATGCCATTGTTTGAGCCATTGTGACATCATCCTGGTGGCAGTACTGGTGATGACGTCACAATGCTGTTCCTTTGTTACTGAAAGACATTTCAGACTCACTTTGCAAGAAAATCTATGGGCATCAATAAAACAAGAAGTCTGAGGATAAAACCGTTACACCCTGCTCGTTTTTCGAGGGTACGGGAATATACACCACTCAGGCCTCCATACACCACTCAGCCTTCGGCTTCATGGTGTATGGAGTCCTTCGTGGTGTATATTCCCGTACCCTCGAAACGAGCAGGGTGTAACTGATAATACTATGAGCTTGAGACTATACTGTATGTCAGCGTATGTGGCAAGAAACAGATATGGCATACTCCTGGCTAAATCACATCAATATCCATGAATGGAGAGAAAGATGCCTCATTGCCATGGTGCTACACAATTTTATATTTATGGGCTATGGACAATTCTTTTGGCCCCTTTTGTTCGTAAAATAAGCAGTTAGGAGATCAACAGGTCAGGAGGCTAGTTACGAAGCATGTCGAGTATGCGGTCATAGGCTATATGAAATTCAAGAAGGAAAAACAGGTTTATAAAACAGTTCCAGCAAATTCTCAGTTCTCTAAATTCCAGCCTGCCAGCAGTTGTCCCTGTATCTGTGCCATATGTAGTTAGTGTTACACGTATATCCTCATTACAAGCAGCCCAAGCACTGCAGGAGACAGGTTTTGGCTTGGACGCAACGGACAGTGCAAATGCATTACATTTCTTCTTTGATCTGCTAATACAATCTGACCAGGTTCTGACCTCCTACGTGTATCATAGCTTCACACTGTCAAAACACACAAAGAGTTACAGCAACGTGAAACTTGAGAAAGTATCAGTTTTAGGCTGGCTAGAAATCCTGATTTGGCAACACCACTTCACTTGTTCATCAAGTAAAATCATTTGATACCAGATAAAGTAGAGTCCTATTTTAAAAGAAAGTTGTAAAAAAAGAAAGATTATGATTTTATACGGTGAAACCAGATTGTCTCAAACCAAAAAGAAACTTTTACTGTGAAGAACAATACAGATCAGGTAAGCTGGCTGCTTTTGACATTTTGGTCAAACTACTACACTGCGTTCCCAATTATCATGCAACTATGCTTTTTTGCATTATCTCAAAAAGAAATAACACTATTTGAATATTCTTCTCAGATAATGATAAGTGTACCATGGAGCTAATATCCTGCGAATTTTGTCCAATTCCATTGACTCAGTTGGGAGTTATGCCATATAATGGTGTTTTGGGGTGTTCCCAATTATTATGCAAATTCTTGGAAAAGCATCCATGGCCACTCAAAATGACCCAAACTAATCTGAAGATGCCATCAACATATACCCCATAACACAAAAAAATAAGTATAACCATCATTCATGTTATTCTCCTGCATTGAAATAGCATTGAAATTACAGTTTTATTGCAATAAAAAGCCTCTGTTAGCCAGACAAAATGAAAAATCATTACCTAAGTCATTTTCCACTTTCCTTAGGCTTAGAACTCTCCTGTAAACCAATGGTAATTAAGTTGCAACACTGTATTTGACAAATATCTTGAAATGAATTGAATGCATCCAATTGCCAATGCTATTCCAATGGGAAACAGAAGTGTGAGTTTTTGATTTGGTGTCATATTTTGTAGAGATACGGGATTTGGTGTTTCATCGCACAGTATGACCGTGGTGTGCTATAGATATATTCTAAGCTGGAATGTTATTGATATTAAATTTTTTAAGAGCACGGAAGGCTTCTTTATTGAGAAAAAAGCCAATTTCAATGGTTTTTCAATGCAGATCTATTATATTGATTTCCTGGTCATGGAGGCATCCACATTTGAAATTATGGTTCTATTTTTTATTTAGTGTTATGAAGTATATTTTAATGTCAATTCATAATCAACTTTGTTGATTTTGGGTGGCAATGGAAGCTTTTCAAGAAATTGCATAATAATTGGGAACACCCCAAAAACCTGATTATATGGAATAACTCCTCACTAAAACAACATAATTGGACGAAAGTCACAGAATATTTGCTTAATGGCGCATGTGTCATTATGTGTAAAGGATATCCAAATAGTGTTATTTCTTTTTGAAATATTGCAAAAAATGCATAGTTGTATAATAATTGGGAACGCAGTGTAAAAAAACACCCATCCATGTGCTGCATAGCCATGCAATGGTATTGTATGTTTGTGGTACAAATCAATGTTGTTGGTAGCTGAATCATCAGATCATCAGCCAATGTCAGACGGCATTCATTTTTTTCTCCAAGATAACCAGTGGAAACAGTGGCGTATCCAGGATTTTTTTTCAGGGGGGCAAACCACCAGGACATTTCCCCAAAATTGTAATCAGATTTTGGGAGTTCGTCAAGATGTGGGAGTCCATATTCAACAGCTTTTCGCGTATCGCGTATTGTAACACAATGTTAAAAATTCTTTCAGTATCTCATTACTATTGTGGTTGTCCCTAAATTATTAATAATAACTCAGTAATGTGTCTGAATAATATGGTGAAAATGTCGGGATTATATCGTGAAAATGCTAAAAAGTAGGGAAATGTTTAAAAGCGCTTAAGAAATTACTTTGTTGGTTGGCAATTCAGAGAAATTTACCAAAGATATAGCTGAAAAATTAAGCATTTCGTTGCAAAAATAGGAAAAGCTAGGATCTAAAATCCAGGGAAATCATGTTGAAATAAAATAGATAAATGTAAAAAAAAAAGCAGAGGAAATTATGTATTATTTTTTTGGGTAATTTAGTGAATACTAAAGGAAGATATATAATAGTGACAAAAATATCAAGGATTTCTTTTAAAAATTAGGAAAATCTAGGACCATAAATGTGAAGGGGGAAAAACTCAGAATAACCGATGTTGTAGAATTCTATGCATTCTGTTGAGATAAAAACATGATAAATGAAAGCTCTTGAGAATTTTTCTTCCAGTTAACAGAAATGTCACTGCAAAAATTATGGAAAATGTTGGGGAAATTTGAAATACCTTTTTGAAAATTTTTAAAAAAATTGGTAAATTTAAGGGAAACTAGAAATGTCATAACCGGAAACCGGTGAATGATGCGCTGCCCGGACTGAGTCTTAAGGGTGAATCACACATGTATCCGTAGCTAGTGTATATCCCTCCGTGTAATATTTCAGTCAAATCTTGGCTCACAGGATCAATGCTGTCTTGGCTAAATACACATTTCCTGGCCATCCCACTGACCCAAACTATCCACCTGTCTTTGATTTTACTCTCCTGTCTTTCTGCCCAGGAGTAATTTACCAGCTTGTTATTGCTCTCTCATTCACGATTGGTAACACTGCTATTCCTTTAAAAAAAACATGCAAGCACTTTTAAGAGTTTCTTGCATCTATCTATCTATCTATCTATCTATCTATCTATCTATCTATCTATCTATCTATCTATCTATCTATCTATCTATCTATCTATCAACACATTCTCCACATATAATGAAATACGTACTTTATGGACTTTTGTCACTTGAATATGAAGGATGTATTTAATTCTGAAGGTACATGTACAAGATAAAGAATGTCATTCATTTTCTGGTATAGATATGCCTATGGCACAGGTATTTGCCAAAAATGGGTCTGCTTTCTGCTGAATTGGCCTCTTTGGTCCTCCTTTTCCCCATACAATTCCTGCAATCAGGGACATTGAAATGCTAGGGCTTTTATATTGAATATGGCTGGAATTTCTGCAGATTTATGTCGAACTTCATGTAATTTAATGGCCATTTTCAGATCAACAAAATGAACACGGGAAAGATAAGAGAAGCTGAAAATCATTCCGTATGCCTATTCCCCCCTTTTATCCCCTCCTAAGCCATTTCTAGATACGCCCCAAGGCATTTTCTTTAATTTTGGGGTGTAATATCCACTGGTTATAAAATTTTACACCTTCTTGCACAGTTTAATTCCAGTACAGTCAAAATACCCCTCGCTTTTACTAGTTAACAGCATTCCCTGATTTAGCAGGGTCATCCTCCCTTCTCCTCTCCTCTCTTCTCCTCTCCTCCCTTCTCCCCTCCTGTCCTTCCTTCTCCCGTCTTCCGGGTCCTTCCTTCTCCCCTTCTCCCTTCTCCTTCTCCCTTTCTCCTTTCACTCATCCTCGAAGGGGCATATCTAGAAATGACCTAAGTGGGGCATAATACGAGGTCAATACGGGACGTTTAGTGACTTTTCCTATCTTTCCAATGTTCATTTTGGGCGGGGGGGGGGGCATGGCCTCCATAGAAGACCTCCAAGAGGTCTGAAAGATCAACATGGCATCTATTTAAATGGCCTATATTCGAGGTAGATGGGGGGGGGGGATTTGTTTTGATAATGCCAGAAAGAAAAAATCTCTTACACTGAGGACCTTCTCAGTAAATTCTGAGGGTGCTGCTGATTTAGCTATTTACAATGATTAACTCTACCTGGTATCCAGGGCCTTTAATAATTCTGGGGTGGGGAAGGGGGTTTTTATTAGAATCTCACTCTAGGAAAGAAAGCCCCAGATTGTTTGCTTTCTAAAAAGAATAAGGGCATTAAAATGATTTGTGAAGAAATACTGCCTATACAGTATACATGTATCAATTATTCCAGAGTATAATTTAATTAATTTGACAGTTATAGCATGTCAAACATGACTGAAAGCTATCAATAAACAAGTCTTTTGAACACTGAATAGGCAGGCCTAATAGCTTTAAGTGAGGAAATATATAGGCCCATCCCCATGCAACTACAGTCCAAAATGGGAATAAATCTAAATATCCCATTATTGTCATCCTGAATCTATATTCACAAATAACAGAGTTTATCATTAAGCATTTTATACCTACAACAAATGTCAACATGGTAAAATTAACATTATTGTGGTATAGTTAGTCTGAACACCTCAAAACAGTAATACCAAATTTGGTAAATTAGGGCTAATTTGAAAAAGTCTAATAATTAAAATATGGCAAAATGTACTCTACAATTATTATTATAGTTATAAAAATACACTATATCAATTTTAATATAACTTACAAATATGTAAATAGGTCAGCTATACTTATCTAGTAAATGCTATTATACATGTATTACAATGGAAGGGGTGCAAGAAATAATAATGAGATAAGCTGATAAGACTTCACCCCTATGAAATGACAATCCGATAATGACTTGGGCAATGATGCATTCAATGGATATCACTAACTTATGTAATCAGTAAAGGGGAATTGAAACACATTTTCAGAGAATTTACCTTAAAAATTGTTTTTTAATGGTCTATGTTTAAAAAGAAATAAAATATGTAGTTTTTATAAGCAATGACAAAGGTAGCTAAAGGTTTATTTTTGAAAGCCACTGTAAAAGACATTATATTTTGAGAACTTCAATCTTTTAAAAATATAACATTTAGGGATGAAGTTGACAAAGTGGGCATGCAAAAAGCAGGCATACAGTATGGATGGATTGATGATTGGGGCTTAATGTCCTGTATTTATACACTAGGTAAGGGGGTGGACATGGTAATAACTTTTGATACAGCTGACCAACAAGGACCAAGGGGAGACGAGACAAGAGGTCCAGGCATAAAGTATGAATACTGCAAAAAAAGTAGGGGGGGGGGGGTAATTAAAAGAAATAATCAGATCAATGAGTAAAAAATCGAGTTTTAATTTGTGGGACAACAGTGGCAGACACAGAGGGCATGGGGACCCTCGGGTCACCCGCCCTAAAATGTGATATCACATTCATACTTCTATTCTAGGGAAAAAATAAGCTGAATATATGCCCCCCTCTCATAAAAAATTCCAGAATCCACCCCTTGATTGACTATATTTTAACAAACCGACAAAAATTTTGGAAATGAAAGCTGTAGGATTTTGATTTAGGCCTATACTAAAAAATAAAGCCCGATCTTTCTTTACAAGACAAGGTAGATCTCTCATTTATGCTAGAATGATCAAACTTCAAATATAGAGTGATGTTCATTCAGTCTGGAGTAACGTCCAGTGGCGTAACTAGGCAGTCTCAAGCGGTGGGGGGGGGGCACCTGGGGGGCACCCGATTCTCGGGGGTGGGCACCCTCTATACTAACTGTATACTTTAGGCCAGAGTTGGAAAGTTCATATGGGGGGGGGGCACCAGGGGGCAGCACAGATCCAATATGGGGGGCACGTGCCCCCCCCCGTGCCCCCCCATAGGGACGCCACTGGTGATATCATTTGACTGGATATGAAGACTGTCCTTCATTTTATTCAACAGGTTAAATATGAAATACAGCCTTTAATTTGCTTTTGCAATGAAGCCCATCCTTCATTTTCATCCTGATTCTGACAGAATGAAGACCAGCCTTCATTTTGTAGAATTGTGTCGAAATAAAGAATGGTGTTCATTCTCAATAGTTCTGTGATCTATACATGAGAATGAAGGACGTCCTTCTTGTTCCTTCAGAATGAAGACTGGTGTTTATAGTTAGGTGCAAAAAGTCCATAAAGTACGTATTTCATTCTGGGGTGGAGAATGGGCTGCTTTCTATCTATCTATCTATCTGTCTGTTTATCTATCTATCTATCTATCTATCTATCTATCTATCTATCTATCTATCTATGTGTTTAGCTGTCTATCTATCTGTCTATCTATCTCGAGGCCTTCCCTTCCTTCCCCCACTACATTCCTCCCTTCATTCATTTGTTCATTCCTTTGTTCATTCCTTCCTTCATTCCTTCTTTTCTTCATTCCTTATTGCATTCTTTCTACCGAATTTGTAAACACTGGATCTAGCTGGCACCAGGATGCTTTTAGGACAAATTTAGTATAAACAAGTTGTTGATAACAGCTAACTTTTACAGTTAACATCAAACAGGACTGGTACAAGGTGTGACATGTTTGTAACACATGTTGGTGTGACCTAGTTCCATGTGATAAATGGACATTCTTGAAGTATAAAGTATATGCTGACCTGCTTTTTTCACTTCTAAGGGAATACTTGATATGTGAACAGGAATTAAGGTATGTTTTTTTTTAGGCTTTCTTATCATTGTCAGCTAATAGTAAATTACATGTCACATGAAATATTGTCCATTAGATTTTTGATATGATTAGCCATAGTCTGGTTACCTGCTATGTGAATGCATACAGGCCAGAAGACCAGGCTAATGCAGCCATAGCCATGCTGGGAGAGCAGTGTGTGTAGAACTGTGGAAGAAATACTCCTAGGGAAATACTTTCAAAATGTCACAATAAAGCCACTAAATGTTAAGTTTAAAGATCCGGGGACAAACTTTATGACAGTGACGTAACATACAATGAAGAAGGGCTCTGAAAGTAGTGGCAGGTGCCCAGTAGCTGTTACATAAAATTAGGCCTAAATGTTAACATTTCAGTGTGTGCAAAAAATCTCCCTTACGAAATGGAGGCACTGCCATGCCACCTAGTGGGCAGGCAGCGCAATAACGTGCAAATTTCCAAAACAGTCAAATCAGAAAACTGGAAATTTTGCAAGTTTTGTTCAAAACATAAATATATATTAATAAAGAATATTTGCAAATAGCTTAGGCCTAGCACACAATTTCCTTTGGTCACCAAACTCGCATATATGCGTTGGCCACATTTTGAAAATTTTTTTGGACATTTTTTGCAGATGCATATCATTCGGAGCCAGAAAATGGGGAAATTGTGAAGAAAAAATGGGGAGACTGTAGAGAAAAATAGGGAAATTGTAGAGAAAAGTACGGGGAAATCTGATAAAACATTTCCCTCAATTCTGGTCATTTCCCCATTTTGCTTTACATTTCCCCATTTTGCTTATCATTTCCCCATTTTTCTTAATATTTCCCCTTGTTTCTTCCTATTTTGGGCAATATATCTGCAAAAAATTCCCTAAAATCTTTTCAGGGGGGGGGCAAGTTGCCCCCCCCTGCCACCCCGCTGGCTACGCCACTGAGTGGAAAGAAAGACGTCACAAACACTGCATGTTGCTGCATTTCAATTCATTTGCATCTTTGAAAATGATGCCTTCAAGGTCTATAATATTTAGTCAGATTAATCAAACAACTCAGGGGGGAATATAACAGTTGTCTACTGTGAATGCTCACAAAGATGCCATTTCGTTAGATAAGACTGGTGATTGCCATTGGTAGATCATTGGGATCACAAATGTTATGCTTCCTTCAATACATCAATGTTTGAACTGCAACGCATAGTTTTACTGTCAGCCCATTGGCTATTAGGCTGTGACAATGTGGTTGCAGGGGCTACCCCTGATGAATTGCTTACTCTGACATTGTGTTGAAACTGTGTTGCTCAGTTGAGGCCGAACCACATTGGCTGGAAGCCGGGAAATCTCAACCAGTTTAAAATGACTTGTGGTTATTTTACATATATTGCAATGCTAGAGAATAGAGTTGTCTCTGACATCACACTTCAAACAGAAAAGAACTTGGGATTCCACGTAAATATGACAAGGACAATCTGATGCATTTAATTTTGCCTGCAACTTAGCGCAACAGCAGGTTGCTTTTTGAGATCTTAAATTTAATTTAATTCTAAAGGCAGCTCGCTTGAAGATCCACAGGTGTCAAAACAGAATGATACTTCATTGCCATATTCCATTGATTATATGTGGGCCTGGAACTAGTTTTTAAAAATACATTTTTATCTTTCTGGGAAAGTGGCACAAAATCAGTTTTTGCAATATGGCATGGAAAAACGATAGTTCATAACACAACATGGGACATCTAAAAAAACTAAACCTTCAGAAGTGGGGGAGAGAAGGTAGGGGGCGGGGGATAGTGACATACTTTTCTAAATCACTAAGAAAAAAAGTTGTCTATGACAAAGTGAGACAGATGGGGTAAATAAAGTTGTTTGGGGCAAAGTGAGACATTTTGTGCCACAGAACAGTGAACACATTATAAAATACACTGGCAACCTTCTGAACGTATTGTTAATCTCACAACTTGGACTAATAATAAAGGCAGTACATACTATAGGAGGCTATATTAAAGGAGGCGGAGTATTAGATAAGTATTGTGATCACTAGGCAACATGTGCAGCAGGTTAAAATATTAGGTTCAATGTCCTATGCTATATTAATTTCCATTCCACAGACCAATGGATAGAACAGTTTAGCTGGCCTATAAGCCATCTCCAGTTTTGGCAACAGACTCCCGCCTCTCCCGTCTTACAAGTGAATAATGGCCGCAGTGAGACAAATGACTTCAAGGTGTAAAATAGGTAAAGTGGCTCTGTGTGCTTCATGCTTCCCTAGAGCATCACACAAAAGCAACATCGTAATTTTTCTATATATAGCTTACTTTAGCCTATTCATACTGGAAACATAAATTTTGTTTCAATATGTTTCAATATGTTTGTCTTTTTCTGCGCCTGTTTTTTTCTTTCCAAGTACTTCATATGATGCAAAACGTTTTTAGTTAAATATTTGACCTCAAAATCTGAACTCAAGGTAACGGGGCGGAGATGTCATGAATAGGGAAGTGACTATGCAAAGCATTTTTACATTGAAGAATGAAACTATGCAAACAAAGTTTCGTTTTTTTTGGTCAAGTTTATGCATGTAGAATATGCAAAACAGTGTTTGGTCTTTTTGCCATTTTACTGGGACCACAAAATATTATTGTGGGACTTTCGCGTCGGCCTTCTAATTTCCTCATAAAAAAGGGCAAATGCTTAAAAAAGCCTTCATAGTTCACTTTTAAACAAAGCCTATCAAAGCATGGTTTTAAAAGTTCTTGTTGCAAGGAATTCAAACTTGTCACTCCGACTTACTCATGAGGAAACACACCAGAGTAAATCACTAAAAATTACATTTGCAGGTTTCAGGTGAAATTTGTTTAATTTTGAACTTCATTGGCATGGCAACCAGTTTCAAGGATACAACCGTTCAAGGTCAAATATTGGAAATATGCAATTTTTACAATACTAACTATAACCGCTTTTAAAAGCAACAAAGTTGGCACTATAGGACTTAACATTTTTAATTGAAGTAGTACATGCCTGGTTGGCTGAAAAAAATCTGGTTTTGGTCGATGTTCTGAAAAAATGTATTTCACTAGTATATGATGAGTGTAAAAAATATTACGACTTGGTTGCCATGGTAACCAAATTTTGAAAATTTGAACCACTTTCCTCAACTTCATCTCAAAGTTTCATAATCTACAGAATTTTGTGATTCAAATGATGTATTGATTGTCTGTTCCTCTTTCGGCAAGAAGCACATCCTAAAATAATGCACTTTTCTGATGGATGGATGGATCATTGGGGCTTTATGTCCTATATTTATGCACTTGGTAGGCCAATTAGGACAGGAGGATGACCCGGCAATGAGGCGAAGGATGTTAGAAACAGCTGCACTTTCGTGATCCTGGATCCTAGAATAGTAGTTTATTCCTGTTTTTTTCCTTAATTTTACCAAAACTTGCTAGTTTAGAAACGGTCGGAAAAAGTATACCAGCTCACCCTGAATTGTTAAAATTATGTTTTGTAGACTCTGAGATGGAATAATAAGCACTTACATAGCTCATGTGCTCTCATATATATAGGAGCTTGTCTGAAAACAGAAAATTTATTGAATTAAGCACCATTTTCAAAAATGGGTGAGGCAGGCAAGCCAGGTTTTAAATCTGAGGTAGCCCCCCTCTAAAATATTTTGTATATACGCCTATGGATGTTTTGCGGGTGTGTGCGAAGTTTCATGCATCAATGCACAAATACGCATTATTTTTACCCACCTGCCTCGCTATTTATATTAATACCTTGGAATATCTACAGCCAAGGCTACACTTATGATAGCCTGAAGTTTTCTATAAACACCCTGGAGAAGATACTTTAGTCATTCCAGCTCTGACTCTTTCTCTGGTGAGTACAAATTGAAACGTTTAATCAATGTTAGGCTTTTAGTTACACCGTATGTAAATGCTTCTGTCAATGACTGCATGTCAACCATTTGAAGAATAACTACTAATAATGACAATTCACTAAGTATTAACAATCCATAAACAGCTGAAACCAGTGTTGTTTTCTAAAATTAAAGTATGATTTAAAACTTTTCCATTGT
This sequence comes from Platynereis dumerilii, assembly GCA_026936325.1. Classification (NCBI taxonomy): domain Eukaryota; kingdom Metazoa; phylum Annelida; class Polychaeta; order Phyllodocida; family Nereididae; genus Platynereis; species Platynereis dumerilii. Next base: position 82,204,365 of record JAPTHN010000001.1, on the reverse strand, counting down.
TAACACATGCCAGTTACCAGAATTAATTTTAAATAATTATATCATGTTATCTAATCAAAAGTGAATATATTTGAGCCTGAATCCTTTTATCATTTTTACCTTCGGCAATGTATTGTTATTGGGTAATGTATGTAGTTACTTTTATGGGCAGGCATCATGTAGGGGCAAAAAATGACAATTGCCTTTATCTTTAAGATAACTATTTCTATAGTGAAATTTCACACAAACATTTTGAAATTGCTCCGCTGCAGTTGGAGTTACATGTGAAAATGTGAACATTACACTGCTGAAGTTCCTGCAAATCTGCAAAGCCGCAATTATTATCTAGTTACAAAGACGATATCTCATGGTTGTTATGTCTTCCAATTAGGTCTTCCCTCAGCCTATGCTAAACAACAGAGAATGCTGTATTTCTACTCATTTCTCACAGAAAAGTGACTTCTTGTCACACTCCTGACTGATATGTGTAAATTCAATAAAAACAACAAAGCTTCTAGTCCTAGAAACTAAACTTTTAAAACACCAACTATAAGATTGTGCGAAGAATATTTTGTCCCATAAAAAAGCTATCATTTTCAACTTTTTGGCCAGAACTGCATTATGAACATATGCTCATAAAATTGTCAGAATCTTCGTTTAACATGATACAAATTGAATTGCTTCATATATTGAAAAAAAAAAGAAGATTTTTGTTTGGTTTCTGGAGCAGGACTCGGAAGCGGCTTCACCTATATATATATATCATTACACACCTATCTGTTACAGATACCATTTATAAGCTGTGTCAATAAAAGCATATCTATCTATCTATTATTATATTATATATAAATTTATACCATGATTGAATTGATTTGTCCTTGAAGGGCTGTTTATCTCATGCCAAAGGTGTAATACATGAGAATCCCACCAACCAGACAGCCCATTTTATGGTTTACTATTTCTTACTTTGTTGTCATTATTACAGATCTCGTATAAGTGTGCCATGTTCCATGTGAATATATGCACAGATGATGTCAGTATTGCAATACTAACATCACTATTGGCACTCCCAGCTTGAGTGTTGATTCCAACTGCTACCAACAAGTCAGGCTTATGGGCTGTCTAAGTGTGAATAACAATTGATTAATCGATCTGCATTCATTGGTATGGTTGTTTGATTCAGTAGGAGCAGGTGAAACTGATATGTTTGAGCCACTTGCTTGATCCATCATGGACATTCATGGTGTCCTGTTGTGAAATTTCTCCTTGAGGGCAGCACCTTGTGGCTTTTCAGCCTTTTAGGTGAGATCTTCGCCAAAGAAACTGTTCAGAATTGATGACTGGAATGGAGATGATGGGGAGATTTTTTGGAAGTGAACATGGCGGTGTTGCATGGGCATACCAGAGGACGAGAAATGGGGGGGGGGGGGGGGGGGGTAGTTGCTCCCCAAAAATTTGGGAAAAGGCCAGACAAGGAGGCTAATAATTCGATCACCAAATAAACATTATTGGAAATCAGTGATAAGGATGCCCCAAGCAAAACTCCCCCCCCCTTAGGTCTTAAATTCTGAATGGTTTCTGAGTATATTATTTTTGCCAAGACAAAGCAGCACATGATAACCTCTCAGACCAACAAATGAATGTGAGAGTGAATGAATTTGTTTTGTTGTAAAAGTGCTAAAACTGATATCAGTTATACACAAAATCCATGCATTATATATAGCTGGTTATTGTAACTTTTGGATTTATTCAAAACATCAAACTGAATAATCAATGTTGTGCAACAATCTAACAGCTTATTGTGGATTTGTAATGGTGTGATCAGTATGGGTTCCAAGTGACACAGCTGAAACTGCGAATATACCAACTGTGAAATCATTATGCTGATACTGACATCACAAGAGCATTGTGGCAGTTGAAAAGAACATGGCACACTAATAAGAGATCTGTAATAACACAAATCATTATTATCCATTTTTAATCATTTTCATAATGTCAGAGACTTCAGGATCGTAAGCACACCAGGGAAAATGGCAAAAACACGTCCTCCACTTCAGACAGCTGAGGAAGGTGAGTCGATGTACAGACCTTTTGTGTTATGAAAACTAACCAACATGGATCTCCAAAGGCCAGGATTAAGCTTACATAGTTAAGGACCAGATATGTTTGAAGGAATGCTTCGGCTTGCCTCAACTCTCTGCAGTTGACTTAAATTGTCTGACCATATGATTATGGTATCTTATTTTTCATCCCCTTTGGCAGGCTACAGTAGCCTGCTGCAGTTGCGAGCGACAGCGAGCAGGCTACAACATTTCAGAATTGGTGCTCTATTTCACATCCTCGCTTACATGCATTTTTGAAGCAGCCAACACAGTTCTGCTGAGTTCTGCTCGGCGGACCTGATTGGCAGCAGCGCGGACTTTAGGGGCAGCACTCCCAGTGACCTATATTCCAATTCAATACCCAATTCGACTTGAATTTCATCAGTCTGCAGCCTCGCTCACTCGCCTGCTTCTACAGCAGACGGTGCTTGTAAGCCCCTTTCTCTCTCTTTTTTTTCCAAGATCGCCATGGATGGGGTCGCTGGTCCAAATGTTCCAAAACATGCGGCCCAGGGGGATTCAAAATAAGGATTGGCTGCTGTAGGAATGGGAAACGCATAGTCCAATCAAGACGTTGTAAGGCGGTTCCCCAACCAAATACATGCGGACCAGGCGGATTCCAGAAAAAAGGACCGGTTAATCCGAGACAGACCCTGTGAGCCTATTCCCCCACCATGTAAGTATTCCTATTTGAAATAATTTTACTCATGCAATGGCAGTGTGTAGAGATATTCTCATGAATTGAAGCGATTTTGAGCATCACAATAAGAACACAATGCTCCTTTTTGGTAGCTTTTAAGGTTGGGAGGTTGATTTTAGGCACATAATAGTAATGATACCCACCTTACATACATGTACCCTTAAAACAACAACGAAAGCGCCACATATTATGTTGCAATTGAAAATATTATTGTAGCCGGTACTAGGATAAAGTTACGATGCATTTATCATAGAAACATCAAGCTCACCTGAAATATTATCTAGTAATTTTTAACCATTTGGCCTTTTTCTTATCTTTATTATTATTTTTCCTCATCTATAAATTTCGTTTTACTAAAAAAAATGCATCCCTTTAATTAATGAATATATTTTTATAACACCTCCCACATGCAATCTCTTCTCTTATTGGATGAAGTGAGGTCACATGACATGAGTCAGAAATGAATGATGACAAAGCAAAGGTACTGTTGACCAGTAAACAGTACCTGTTTAACTGTGACTGGTTAACAGTCCATGCTCTACTGTTGCCCAGTTTCAAGCAGTCATTTGGTATATTGAAAATGTTCACAGTGGTTTATTTTCCCAGCATATTGAAGCAAGTCATCCTCAAGTTTCTCACTGGAGTGTTTACATGCTCAAACTGTCAATATGGAGGGCTGGCTCTGAGTATGAAAGGACTTTTTTCTGAAGCAACAACAAGTTTTGGCTGCCATAAATCGGAAATAATACCAGCTTACCTATATAGAAATGTTCTACCTGTTTAGAAATATTCTAAGATAGATGGACGGATGATTGGATCTTTACGTCCTGTATTTATGTACTTGGTAGGCTAATTAGGACAGGAGGAGTACACGGCAATGAGGCGAAGGATGATTGAAACAGCCGTCCAACATAGGCCCAGGTGACCCGGCAAGAGCTGGATTCGAACCCGAGACCCAGCAATTGGCAGCCCAGCACGCTACCACTAGACCAACCCTCCCCCCTGAAATGTTCTGAGCCCTGCTTTATGACTTTGTTGTAAACAGGGGTACACAAAATGTTTTTGTGCCTGGGAACACCAGACAAACTTCAAATTGTGCCTGGCATGTACGGCAACATTAAATGTAATATGAGAGATGCAGAGAATGATCGATATTGAGAACGATGTTTTGGAAAATTAAACTTGTTCAGTGCCTGTTATACTCTTGTCACACTGACACTATAGAAATGCAATGGAAAATTTGCTCTGACCTAATTTGGCACTGAGCATGCCCGGGAGTGACCTAGACCTATTGAGCATGCTCAGTAGGGCGGTTCATTTTTAGATGGGAAAAAATTATTTTGTGAATTTCACATCGCACACCCTTTTATTTGATGAGGGTAGATATTACTGATGCAGGTGAAATTTTATGAAAATCCAACTAGAGGAAGGGGTCTCCCAAAGGCAATAAAGTTTCAATGTTTTTTTTCGTTTTTGACCATTTTCGTTAATCCGCGGTTCTCTATAACTTTGTTAGTATTTGTCATACAGCATTCTAATTGCCATGGTTGGAAAGCTCTCAAAAAGACCTACATTTTGCATACCAACATCAATGGTCTAGGACGATATCTCGACTCCCATTGGCTCTTTGGCCAGCACTTTTTAGAAACGAAAATGTTGCAGACTGTCTAATCCTGTTAAAAAAAGGTTTTTAAATTTTTTTCACTGATAATTGCAGTGATTCACACTCTTCAAGTTCCAGAAAGAGCAAATAAAATATTTTTTTTAATTTTTGGCGATGGAAAATCCTGCTTTATGAACTTGGAAGTTTTAATGCTAAATTTTGTTGGAAGTATGGAAACAAATCAGGGAGGGGCTGTTATATTTGTATTTTAACTTCATAAGAATTAAATATAGGGCAATATCACTGATACCATGAGAATGCTGAGAGTATTTTCTTTCATGTGGTACCACTCATGTTGCCCTGCAATAAATTCTGACGAAGATATGATATAAAATGCAACAGACCCCATCTCACATTTTACAAGTTTTAAACTAACTTTAACATTAAAACGTCATCACTCATGAACCAGACACTGCCACAATAAAAATCAAAAAATATTTTATATTTGGTCATTCTGGAAGTTAAAGAATGCGAATCATTGCAACCAATCAGTGAAAAAAATTCAAAAGCCTTTTTTTAACAGGATTAGACAGTCTGCAACATTTTCATTCTAAAAAGTGCAGGCTGAAGAGCCAATGGGAATCAAGATATCGTCCTAGACCATTGATGTTGGTATGCAAAATGAAGGACTTTTTGAGAACTTTCCAACCATGGCAATTAAAATGTTGTATGACTAATACTGACGAAGTTATAGAGAACCGCGGATTGGCGAAAATGGTAGAAACTTAAAAAAACATTGAAACTTTTTTTTAAATGCCTTTGGGAGACCCCTTCCTCTTGTGGGATTTTCATAAAATTTAAACCGCGTTGTTTTTGTGCCATTTCTCACAAAATAGGAGGGTGTGCGAATTGATATTGACCAAAAAAGTTTTTTGGACCACCCTAGTGCTCAGAGAGCAATAACAAATGGTGGCCATTTTGAAATTTCCTTGATTCAAACTTTTACGGCCAGTTTTCACTACAAGCTACATGGGGTTCACTCATCAGACAAGGCTCATATTAGTCTAAATTTTGTAAGGAATTTTTTGGTGCGGGTCTGATCAGTGAACGTTATGTAGCTCACTTTTGGGTGATAATGGATTAAATTTTACCAGGAATGATAAGGACAGTTTTCATAGTGACTGATGGGAATCTACACGAATGAGATCAAGAACTGGAGTTTGCATCAAAACTTTCAAGAAAAGTGCAAAATCTCTTAATTCCTCACTGATTGTCAGAGCTGGGAAAAAAAATCTTCAGCCCCTTAAATAAGTTTGGCAAATCTAGCAAAAACATACCTTGCAAACGTGTAAATAGGCTTTCATTAAATGAATTCAAATAAGGTTTCAAATCAGTCAAATTTTGTAAATTGTGCTTCAAAATCATGTTTATTCATATAATTTTCCTTATTCACTTTTCAACAGGTCCATTCACAAACCCTAAATAAGGGATTTCTTGCAGAAGGATAAGAAGAGCAGGATCATCATGACAACAGCAATGAAGAATAATTGCTGCGTGACCCGGCATCCTTAAAGAGATGAAAGTCAGAGAGAAACACTTTTACTGACTTTGGTAGTCTTTAATTTTCACTCGTCAATTTGGAAAATTTATTTATCAAATAAAATCTCTGCATATTATATCTTGTTCATTTTTTGGTAATAAAGATACTGCACCTATATACTTAATATAAAATGTTTTCAATGTTTAATTATAATTGCTTTATACCTGTACATGATTGTCAGTATCCTTGAACAATAAAAAAAAAAAGATTTTGAACGACTCTTATTTCTTGTTGGTTAAAACGAAAATAAATTCCTCCAGAAAACAACATCTTAAAAAAAATTATGAAAAAGAACATGTTTGCACTGATTTCATAGGAAAATGCACAACATGCAAAGTATGAAAAAGAAAATCTTTTAGAAAAAAAGATATATGCTGGCTGTAGTGATTACGATTTCAAAATTTACAATAAGAGTATGTTTTGCCAAAAGAATTTTAAAATATGGTATAAGAGAAACTACAGATGAACCAATGATATGGTATAAAAAGCTATAAGAGGAATTATAGATGAACCCATGATAGATCTATCCATCTATCTATCCCCATGATAGATCTATCTATCTATCTATCTGTCTATCTCTCACCCTCTCTATCTCTTCATCCCAAGGGGGCATGCGATAATCCGGAGACACCAACTATACTTTTTCTATATCTCTCACTAACTAGTTCTGGAACACACATATATCATGGGTTCATCTATAAATCCTCTTATAGCTTCTTATATGAGCGAAGCGAACGGCTGCCAAAGGCAGCCGTGAGCGTAGCTCACTTAGCACAGCAGGCAGACAATGATCAGTTGACAGCACAGAGGACCAAGAAACATTGATGGTCGACAATTTATGTAGGTCAAATAGGTCCAGCAACTGAGCAATCTGTTGGTTTCGAATCCAATTCAATTAAAAAACATACCTTTTTTGTTCCTCAATATATTGTTACAATATTCCAATTGTTTTGTAGCATACATTATTCCAGTGTTTGATAATTATTTACGGCAGATGAGCGCCTGCACGCCGTCCTCAGAACTAGGTCAGACAATTTTTGGCAGAGCCCTCCAGAGGGCACCACGTATAGAGTGCTGACTACAGTCCCCCTGGTGGCAGAATCACCAACACTATTGACTGGCTTCAGGAGTGCAGATTGGGCAGTCATGCAGTGCTAATGGCAATTAATAGACGGGACAGAGCCACCGGCTCACCGAGCGAAGCGAGGTGTCTCGTCCCTTATGGCTAACAGGCGAGTGGAGCAATCCAGATGGTTCAATAAAAAATTTTGATTCAGACATTCCATAATGTGATCCTGGCACTTGCTTCTCTGCAGGTGTGACTACAACTTGACTACCTTTTCCTTTTTCTTCTTCTGTTTGATATTCCGCCAAAAAAAAAAAATTTCCAAAAAAAAAAAATATAAATTTCCAAAAAAAAAAAAATTCTGAAAAAAAAAAAAAAATTTCCGAAAAAATAATACGGAAGCCATTTTAGGACATGAAAAAAAAAAAAAAGTTAAATTGTACAAACGATTTACTATATTGTACAAACAATCTAGTAAATTGTACAAACAGTTTACTAAACTGTACAAACCATTTACTATATTGTACAAACAATATACTATATTGTACAAACAATCTAGTACATTGTACAAACAATCTAGTACATTGTACAAACAATGTACTATATTGTACAAACGATTTAAATTGCTATATTGTACAAACGATTTACTACATTGTACAAACGATTTACTACATTGTACAAACAATTTACTACATTGTACAAACGATTTACTACATTGTACAAACAATCTAGTAAATTGTACAAACAGTTTACTACATTGTACAAACGGTTTACTACATTGTACAAACAATTTACTACATTGTACAAACAATCTAGTAAATTGTACAAACAGTTTACTACATTGTACAAACGATGTACTACATTGTACAAACAATGTACTACATTGTACAAACAATGTACTACATTGTACAAACAATGTACTACATTGTACAAACAATGTACTATATTGTACAAACAATTTACTACATTGTACAAACGATTTACTACATTGTACAAACAATATAGTATATTGTACAAACAATATAGTAAACTGTACAAACGGTTTACTACATTGTACAAACAATTTACTATATTGTACAAACGATTTACTACATTGTACAAACAATTTGCTACATTGTACAAACGATAATTCTTTGTAACCTTCCAAGCCTGCTAATTAACTGTTTGGCCAAAGATTGAAGAAAATCTGTCGGTTTTTCAAAGAGCCGAAGAGCCAGACACAATTTTGTTGTTTGAAATTTCGGATTAGCAAAGTTGAATGAGGCTGAAATGCGGAGAATACCCACCACATCCACATGTTAATGATCTCAAATTGTTAACAAAGAAGGCCACCAAGATTGCCTTGCAAAAAATTCTCACATTGGGGTAATTATCCAAGCTTATGACACATCATTTTTGAAGAGGATGCTACAAACAAAATGTGAAAAATACCAATTTGGGCTCAAATTAAGCCCACAACCACAACATGCTTTAAAATGCATGAAGGGGTCAAGGAAACCACTTTCATTATCCATGAACTCAAAACTCAAAAAATTGGACGCTGATGGACTTAATGCAAAAATGTTTTCTGCCTCGATTTGCATTGGTTTTTGAAGCAGTCTCACCAAATGTGGCCTGATGCCGCCGATTCTCTTTTATTTTTCATTGAAACTTTCCAGACCCTTGGCATGGATATTCAGCATCATCAATGCAAAATTTTATGGTTATGCCTTAATTAGAAGTTTTTTTTAAGCTGTGTTAATAGGTGTGCGTTTTTAAGTGTGAGAAGTTTATATTCATTGTTACAGAAAACTATAAAACATTATTGAGTGTCATGCTGTATGTGTGTCACATCATTTTTTCCCTTCAATTTCCCAATGTATCTGTGAAAAGTGAACCCAAACTAACTCTATTTCTATATTTTGTCTTCTATAATGAGTAATTTTTAGTAGAAAATAATGAAATAAGACATTGATAAATATCCAATCAATAACCTGCAAGATTGAACAAGACTGAACCAAGCGACAAGTGCGAAAACATATTTCCGTGACCCGTATTTGTGTATTATTTTAACCAACTTCTAGTCCATTCCTGGCATTGAAACACATATGTACACGTAGCTGAGTTCAATATCTTCCAGATACAATTTATTTGAAGTCAATCGGGCCATTGGTTGACTCACAATCTTAAATCTTGCAAATGACATTTTAGTGATGAAGCCAGCGTCAGCTATATTGTACAAACGATTTACTACATCGTTTAAACGATTTACTACATCGTTTAAACGATATACTACATTGTACAAACGATTTACTACATCGTTTAAACGATTTACTACATCGTTTAAACGATATACTACATTGTACAAACGGTTTACTACATTGTACAAACAGTTTACTATAAATTGTACAAACGGTTTACTACATTGTACAAACGGTTTACTACATTGTACAAACGGTTTACTACATTGTACAAACGGTTTACTACATTGTACAAACGGATTATTACATTGTACAAACGATATAGCAAATGTAGATGAAGCAGAGCATTTTTTAAGGATTTTTGACTCGGAGACCGATGGAATAACCTTATACCCTGACTGAGCACAGTCTGCCATTCAAGCAGGCGAAATTTAAGTCCAAATGGGTATCGAATTGGCTTCTAGGTCACTGGGACTGTTGCCTTTCAGGTCCGTGCTGCTGCCTGTAAGGTCCGCGCTCAGAAAAACACAGCAGAACTTCACTGGTTAGCTTAAAAAAATGCATTTGTGGGTGGACCTGACAGGCAGCACAATTCGTGAAATGTGAGTTTGAACTTGTGATCTGATTTAGAAATTTAACTGGTGTTCATTAAAGGAATTTCACAAATTTTAAATGAACGAAAACGAAAAATCAGAAATGGACACTTAAGATTTTTTTGATACAGAAAGGGTGCCAACAACTTAAAATTAAGACAACCAAATGCGCAATAACGAGAGTTTCTGGAAAAAGTTGGTCTCCCAGTGACACTAATTTAGCAATCACTGGCCACTCACATACTTTTATTGGAATTAATGTCAATTCATATATATAGATAGATAGATAGATAGATAGATAGATATAGATAGATAGATAGATAGATAGATAGATAGATAGATAGATAGATAGATAGATAGATAGATAGATAGATAGATAGATAGATACATTGTAGATATAATTATGAACTTTTGCAGGGTGAGCTTTGAACACATATCAATCATTCTATTTATATATCTATTTATCCAGCTATCCATCTAAAAGAAATGCAAAACCAACATGGATTTTAAAAAAAATCCATGTTGGTTTTTTAAATTGAAATTTGGTTTTTCAAAAAACCATTTTGAATCTAAAAAACCGATTCTGTCTGAAATTTTTACAGTGCAGTTAAATTTCTAAATCAGATCAAAAGTTCAAACCCACATTTCACTGATTGTGCTGCCTGTCAGGTCCGCCCACACATGCATTTTTGAAGCTACCAGACTGATCACTGCTGAATTAAGAGACAAGTGCAGAAAAAAACAACATTTTCCGTACCTCATCTTCGCGCTTTATTTTGACCAACTTCTTTTTAATTCTTAACAAAACAACACATATGGCCATATAGCTGAACTCAATATCTTTAAAATGATATTTATTTGAAGTCAATCCGACCTTTGGTTGACTCACAATCTTCAATCTTGCAAATGACAATATAGTGATGGTGCCAGCGTCAGCTATATTGTACAAACGATTTACTACATCGTACAAACGATTTACTAAATCGTACAAACGATTTACTACATCGTTCAAACGATTTACTACATTGTACAAACGGTTTACTATACATTGTTTAAATAGGCTTGAATTAACCAATTGAGTGCCCTTCTAGCCGAGTATTTGGTACTAATCTTCAGCTTAAGACTTCTTCAACCTATCAATTAGTCTATCTATCAGTCTATCTATCAGTCTATCTATCAGTCTATCTATCTATCTATCTATCTATCTATCTATCTATCTATCTATCTATCTATCTATCTATCTATCTATCTATCTATCTATCTATCTATCTGAGGAGGGAGGGGGAGGGCCACCCAGCCCTGCGTCACTGCACAGCTGACTGAACGTTACGGAAGACCACAAAATTTGGCTGAAATGCCAATTTAATAAATTTTTTCTCATATATGGCGAAAAACGATTTAGCAAAATTTTAGCTGAATGCATTCGCAACATCTGATTCTTTCATGGGAAGATATAATTATGCTTATACTATTATTACTAAAAGTAGGATTTTGATGAGCATTTGCCTTTAAAGATAGCACTGAAAGGTGCTGTTAACTCATCCGCTACATATCTATAAAATTCATCACTTATTCCATCCATTCCTGCAGCTTTATTATTTTTTGTTTTTTAAAGTTTAATTTAACTTCAGCCTCTGTAATATGACTATCACATATGGTCATACATCAATAAAAAAAACCATCAAAACAAGGTTGAACAAGGTTAAAAAACACATTTTCCGTACCTCGACTTCGCGTTTAATTTTGAACACGTTATATTTAATTCATGGCAAAACAACACATATGTACTTGTAGCTGAGCTCAATATCTTCAAAATGCAATTTATTTGAAGTAAATCGGACCAGTGGTTGGCTCACAATCTTCAATCTTGCAAATGACAATTCAGTGATTTTGCCAGCGTCAGCTATATCGTTTGTACGATTTACTAAATCGTACAAACGATTTAATAAATCGTACAAACGATTTACTAAATCGTACAAACGATTTACTACATTGTACAAACGGTTTACTACATTGTACAAACGGTTTACTACATTGTACAAACGGTTTACTGTACATTGTACAAACGGTTTACTACATTGTACAAACGGTTTACTACATTGTACAAACGGTTTACTACATTGTACAAACGGTTTACTACATTGTACAAACGGTTTACTACATTGTACAAACGGTTTACTACATTGTACAAACGATATAACAAATGTGGATGAAGCAGAGCATTTTTTAAGGATTTTTGACTGGGAGACCGATAGAACAACCTTAAACCATTATTCATAAACTGCTCAGACTTAAAACGCACACCTATTAAAAGAGGCAGAACTTGTAAACTACTCAAGATAATTCTTTGTAACCTTCCAAGCATGCTCACTAACTGTTCGGCCAGAGATTTGAAAAGTTTGAAGAAAATCCATTGGTTTTCCGAAGAACCAGGCACAATTTTGTATGGTTGTTTCAAATTTGAGATTTGCAAAGTTGAATGAGGCTGTTATGTCAAACTGAAGAATCAAATACCGTTACATATCTTGAAAACTCTCTATGACTCACTGATTCTCCCCTATTTTAACTCTGGTATATTGGGCTGGGCTATGTAATTTTATACTCCTTGTGATCTTCTATTTATACTAAAGTTCTCCGTCTCCGCTTGAACTATTAGATACTTGGTAAAACAGTATTGTAGTCTGGTAGGCTTGTGCTTAGTTCTCTCTGAAATATATGTAACCAAGGGGGCCATTTGCTAGCGACCTGCACCTTGGTCTTAAAATGTCCTCCTGCCTTAATACTTAAAATTTGTAAATTTGTATTAACTTAATTTTGTCACAGAATACCCAATGGAATTTTTTTTACTGGCAAATAAAAGTATCTTGAGTCTTGAGTCTTGTAATGCGGAGAATACCCACCACATTCACATGATAATGATTTCATATAGTGTCAATAAAGAAGTCTAACCAGATTGCATTTCAAAAAATTGTCACATTGGGGTAATTATCCAAGCTTATGACACAACAGTTTTGAAGAAGATGTGACAAACAAAAATCTGAGAAACACCAATTTGGGCTCAAATCAACCCAAAACCAACAACATGCAGTGAAAATGTATGAAAGGGTCAGGGGAACAACTCTCATTATCTGTAAACATCAAAAATTGGACTCTGATGGATTTAATGGAAAAAAAGGTTTCTGCCTCGATTTGCATTGGTTGTGAATTGGGTTTTTGAAGCAGTCTCACAAAATGTGGCCTGATGCCAGTTCTCAACGTTTTTGAGTATATTCAGCTGCATCAGTGCCAAATTTCAAGTTCATACCTCAAATAGAAATTAGTTTTTAAGCTTTGTTAATAGTTGTGCATTTTTAAGTGTGAGCAGTTTAGATGTGCGACATTTAACGATCAACTGAATATCTCTTAGATTTATAATTATGGCTCCTGATATGCATGCAAATGGGAGTTTGAACTTTTGATCTGATTTAGATATTGAACTGATCTGATTTAGAAATTGAACTGATTTAGAAATTGAACTGGTGTTCATCAAAGGAATTTCACAAATTTTAATTAATGAAAATAGAAAATCAGAAATGGACACTCAAGAATTTTTTTTGATACATAAAGGGTGCCAACTACTTAAAATTAAGACAACCAAATGCACAATAATGAGAGTTTCTGGAAAAAGTTGGTCTCCCGGTGACACTAACTTAGCAATCCCTGGCCGCTCACATACTTTCATTGGAATTGATGTCAATCATATAAATAGATAGATGGATAGATTCAATAGATAGATAGACACCTAGGCCTATAAATAGATTCATGTAGATGGATAGCTGGATAAATAGATATAAATAGAATAATTGATGAATTGTGTTCAAAGCTCATCTTGCAAGAGTTGATCTATCTATCTATCTGTCTATCTGTCTATCTATCTATCTATCTATCTATCTATCTATCTATCTATCTATCTATCTATCTATTACATGTGGAACTTTATATATGTATATAGAATAGATAATGAAATAAGACATTGATAAATACCCATCAGATTGAACCAGGCTGATCACTGCTGAACTAGGAGACAAGTGCAGAAAAAAAAAATTGTCCGTACCTCATCTTCGCGTTTTATTTTGACCAACTTCTTGTTAAATTTTTTCAAAACAAAACATATCAACATAAAGCTGAACTCAATAGCTTCAAAATGCAATTTATTTGAAGTCAATCGGACAACTGGTTGGCTCACAAACCGCAATCTTGCAAATGACAATTCAGTGATTGAGCCAGCGTTACTTATATTGTACAAACGATTTACTACATCATTTAAACGATTTACTACATCGTTTAAACGATTTACTACATCGTTTAAACGATTTACTACATCGTTTAAACGATTTACTACATCGTTTAAACGATTTACTACATCGTTTAAACGATTTACCAGGTATACATTACTTCCTAAATTTTGATCAAGTCTCTCCCTCAAAAGTTGGAATAAAGAGAAGGAAATACCTGACATCAGATATTCTGTAAACATCCATCCATCCATCCATCCATCCATCCATCCATCCATCCATCCATCCATCCATCCATCTATCTATCTATCTATCTATCTATCTATCTAGCTGCCAATCACTGGTTCCAGGGTTCGCATCCGGCTATTGCAATGTCACCTGGGCCTATGTTAGACAGCTGTTTCAATCATCCTTCATCTCATTGCCATGTCCTCCTCCTGTCCTAATTAGTCTACCAAGTGCATAAATACAGGAAGTAAAGCCCCAATCATCCCTCTATCTATCGCTCTATCTCTCTATCTATCTTTGGGTGAGGAAACGCTGATAAACCGATTGAGACAGATAGATAGATTGTCTGTTCAGGGCAGTAAATCATTTGCACAATATAGCAATTTAAACTGTTTGTACAATGTAGTACATTGTTTGTACAATGTAGTACATTGTTTGTACAATATACTACATTGTTTGTACAATATACTACATTGTTTGTACAATGTAGTAAATTGTTTGTACAATGTAGTAAATTGTTTGTACAATATAGTAAATTGTTTGTACAATGTAGTAAACCGTTTGTACAATTTACTAGATTGTTTGTACAATGTAGTAAATCGTTTGTACAATGTAGTAAATTGTTTGTACAATGTAGTAAATTGTTTATACAGTGTAGTAAATTGTTTGTACAATGTAGTAAATCGTTTGTACAATGTAGTATATTGTTTGTACAATGTACTACTAGTACATTGTTTGTACAATGTAGTAAATCGTTTTTACAATTTAGTAAATTGTTTGTACAATGTAGTAAATCGTTTGTACAATGTAGTAAATCGTTTGTACAATGTAGTATATTGTTTGTACAATGTAGTATATTGTTTGTACAATATAGCAGTTTAAATCGTTTGTACAATATAGTATATTGTACAAACAATGTAGTAAACTGTTTGTACAATTTACTATATTGTTTGTACAATGTAGTAAATTGTTTGTACAATTTACTATATTGTTTGTACAATGTAGTAAATTGTTTGTACAATTTACTATATTGTTTGTACAATGTAGTAAATTGTTTGTACAATGTAGTAAACCGTTTGTACAATGTAGCAAATCATTTGTACAATGTAGTATATTGTTTGTACAATGTAGTATATTGTTTGTACAATGTAGTAAACTGTTTGTACAATTTACTATATTGTTTGTACAATGTAGTAAATCGTTTGTACAATGTAGTAAATCGTTTGTACAATGTAGTAAATTGTTTGTACAATGTAGTAAATCGTTTGTACAATATAGCAATTCAAATCGTTTGTACAATATAGTACATTGTTTGTACAATGTACTATATTGTTTGTACAATTTACTAGATTGTTTGTACAATGTAGTACATCGTTTGTACAATGTAGTAAACTGTTTGTACAATTTACTAGATTGTTTGTACAATGTAGTAAATTGTTTGTACAATATAGTAAATCGTTTGTACAATGTAGTAAACTGTTTGTACAATTTACTAGATTGTTTGTACAATGTAGTAAATTGTTTGTACAATATAGTAAACCGTTTGTACAATGTAGTAAACTGTTTGTACAATTTACTAGATTGTTTGTACAATATAGTAAACTGTTTGTACAATGTAGTAAACTGCTTGTACAATGTAGTAAATCATTTGTACAATGTAGGAAACCATTTGTACAATGTAGTACATTGTTTGTACAATATAGTACATTGTTTGTACAATGTAGTACATTGTTTGTACAATGTAGTACATTGTTTGTACAATGTAGTACATCGTTTGTACAATGTAGTAAACTGTTTGTACAATATACTATATTGTTTGTACAATGTAGTAAATTGTTTGTACAATGTAGTAAATCGTTTGTACAATGTAGTATATTGTTTGTACAATGTAGTAAACCGTTTGTACAATATAGCAATTTAAATCGTTTGTACAATATAGTACATTGTTTGTACAATGTAGTACATTGTTTGTACAATGTAGTACATCGTTTGTACAATTTACTAGATTGTTTGTACAATGTAGTAAACCGTTTGTACAATGTAGTAAACTGTTTGTACAATCTACTAGATTGTTTGTACAATGTAGTAAATCGTTTGTACAATGTAGTAAATCGTTTGTACAATGTAGTAAATTGTTTGTACAATGTAGTAAATCGTTTGTACAATGTAGTAAATCGTTTGTACAATATAGCAATTTAAATTGTTTGTACAATATAGTGAATTGTTTGTACAATGTACTAGATTGTTTGTACAATGTACTAGATTGTTTGTACAATATAGTATATTGTTTGTACAATATAGTAAATGGTTTGTACAGTTTAGTAAACTGTTTGTACAATTTACTAGATTGTTTGTACAATATAGTAAATCGTTTGTACAATTTAACTTTTTTTTTTTTCGCATGTCCTAAAATGGCTTCCGTAAAAAATTTCCGAAAAAGAAAAAATTTTCCTAAAAAAAAATTTTCCCAAAAAAACAAATTTCCTAAGAAAATAAAATTTTCCCAAAAGAAAAAAAAGAAAAAATTACCCCCCAAAAAAAAAAAGAATTAAAAAAAAAAAATTGTGAAAAAATTAAAATAATTTTCGAAGCTAGGTGTCACGTCCCATCTTCCTTGCTGCGGCATCATCGTATTATGCTTTGAAGAACAGGTAGATCTATTTCTTAAATGCAACTGGTCACCTTGGTCAAGCTGTGAACTTTAACTGCTATCAGCCATCAATGGCACTTATTGGGTCCCAGGCTGTTACTTTTAAGTTTCATTTGTACATATTGAATATCTAGAGTGAAAACTTAAAAATCTTCGCGAATCACATGGCCGTGCCATTATCATATTACCTGCTCTGCCAATCTACACTAACTTGTGTATTGTATTGACTGTTATTTTTATTCTAATGACAGTTTAGCTGGAGTTGGCAAGTATATGGGGGAGCATAGGTTCAATATGACTCACTATCAATCAGTAAGTCACTATATATGACTGTCAATCCCTAACTGTTAAGAATTAAATAAGGTATCCTCCACAACAGTTTGGCATTAGGTTGTCTAATATGTGATGTTATCCTTTTTTACATGATTTGATACATGCTGATGTCACCACACTCATTTTTGCAGGACTCGTCAACTATTGAATTCAATAGGAAAACATTATGGGGTTGAATAATTTTGCTGCAGGCTGTATGTTCTACTCTGGAGAGTCATTTAAAACATAGGATGCGTAGCAGCAAACCTTCAGCGAAAAAAAACACCATTAAAGGACACAATTACACCATGAAAGTGATGTGAACCAAAATGCATGTTAGTATATATTCAATTATACCACTCGACACCTCTGTCAGCCAATCAAGAGCCAGTATTTCACTGCAATAAAACCCATATTCTTTGTTGTCCAGCTATCCTCCCATGGGAGAATAATAAGTGAAGCTGTGAAAAAAACACAGCTACAAATCACAAGTTTCAGTTTTGTCTAATGGTGGTATCGGCAATATGTGTTTATCACAGCTCGGGCTGACGCCCTCGCTTGATAAATCACATATTGCCTCTCCCTAGGTGAATAACCTATACTAGTACCCAGTCCTGGCCTAAAAGTGTATGCTAAACCATGGAAAGGCCTAAATGGAGTAATTTACTCATATTACGGAGCACTCTCATGCATATACAACGAATAGAAAAGTGAGCTGTGCGTCGGAAACAAAAAAATATATTAATTTGCATTCTTGTAAATTTTTCTCAATATTCCCAAAAGCACTAAAAATGTCTATCAATCAAACCATCAGAGGGCACTAATATAAAGCATTATACAGGTGTGAATAAAATCTCATATATGGACGTGCAATATTTGTCAAAGTTTGGCCTGAAACCAAAAAATTATAATTTTTTTATATATTTTGCCAATATTGCAAAGAGTAAAGAATATCCATGAATCACACCCACAAAAAGGAATATCTGTATCATAGAGGTGACATGTGTAACATATTTCATCCATGTAGATACAATAGTGGCCAAGTTTTGGCCCTTAATGAAAACAATTATTTTTTAAACATTGTTCTCAATATTTGAAAATGTATCAGAATATCAGATATCCACCAATCAGACCATCAAAAGGCACAACTGGACCATATACTAGACTAAATGTGTACCAAATTTCATCCATGCACATGTCATAGGGACTGAGTCCTGGTCCGGAAAGGAAAATAAATTATTTTTTGTATTTTTTCTCAGTATTTCAAAAAGTATGAAACATCCATCAAGCAGACCATCAACTGGGCCCGGACGCCCGCCCAGCGGACGGACAACATTTTACGAAAATGATAACAATAGGCCTACCTTCTTTGAACTTCGTTCGCTGAAGGTAAAAATGGGCATAGGCAACCACAAGCCCCACAGGAGAAATACACATACCTATGTAGCTTAGCTCTCTTGCAATAATGATAATATGAATATCTCATTTTTGTGACGTTTTGGAGCTGTTTTCGTCCGATATTTGCCAATTTATGAAAATGGCAGTCCAATTTTGCAAAATGTTGACATTTTTGATGCCACCAATCTGACACACAATGGGCAATGACGTCACAAAAGTGCACCACAGCGCCACCCCAGACTTAGTTCTACTCAAGTTTGTATCAGCAGATCCACCAATCTCATTGCGTTGATTTTTATGGACTTTGCAATCAATGCTATATTTCTGTCTCAATGCTTGATGCGACAGACTTTAATTGTTTTACTCCAAAAAGCAGTTTGCCATGTTGTTTTTAAATCACCAAACAATGACTGAGATGGTAACCAAGAGGGAGACCAAGAGAGGCGATCCTTTTCTTACCTGATTAGATAATCCAATCAGATTTCTAATAATGCATTTAGCTTCGTTTACATCTTTATGCAACAGCATGGTTGCTCTTGGAGAAATTTAAATGGTGTACATAAATAACTATGTACATAAATAACTTTTACTCTTTCATATTCCTGAACTCTATCTCACAAAATTCTTTGGCAACTCGCTTGAAGACACACAGGTGTCACAACAAAATAATATTTCATAGCCTTTTTTTGGGGATCGTGTGGAACTTGTTTTTAAAATCACCTTTTCCCATCTTTTTTAGAAAGTGACATACAATCTGTTTTTTGGGGTATTTTTTCAACATCTTACAGAAGACAAACTTGATAGATAATTTTTTTGCAACTGATATCAGTTGCAAAAAAGTTGTCAAAGGTGATAAGTTTTTACAAGTAAGATGCTTCATCAAAGGTGAAAGCTACTAAGTTAGTCAATTTAATCAAACATATAGGCTACACAGCAGCGAACCTTCAGCGAACAATATTTAATTTCCGGCCGAAGACTCGCTATTCCATGTACATGGATGAAATTTCTTACATGTATAGCCTATATGGTCTACTTGTGGGCTTTTGATGGTCTTATTGATACACATCCTATACTTTTTGATATATTGACAAAAGTATTTTAAAAGAAATTTCATTTCATGGACAAGGATGGAATATGGTACACATGTAGCCGATATGGCCCAGTTGTTCCTTTCTTGGTCTGATTGATGGAGATTCTATACTTCTTGGATGGAGGGATTACATCATGCACATGGATGAATTAGATACACATAATAGCCTGTATGCTCAGTTTTGCTCTTTGATGATCAGATTGATACATATTCTGCACTTTTTGAAATATTGATAAAATTATTATAAAAATAATTATTTTCATATCCAAGCAAAAACTCGCCCCCCAAAGAGTTTGGGAAACAGTAAAAAAGGCTAAAAAATTCGGGCAGATGATTCAATAATCACTATTGAAAATTAAAGATTTCCAGGCAATTTCATTTGAAATGGTATTAAATCTAGATCTTGAAATTTGGGCAAATGTCGCTCGCCCCCTAAAAATTGTGCGCGCCGTACGCCTAATAGTCGCCTATGGTCACTATTGCATATATATGACTGAAATACTGTGGGGGAGAGCGGGGCACAGTGAGACACTTTTTTTATTTTCAAGTGTTCCAAAATGTTGGCAGTAACGAGTTAAATGAGATCAGGTCCACATTATAGATAATGACGTTGGGTATATTGTCCAGTAGTTTCGGGTTCCTACCTTTTACAGGTTTGGAGAAATTTTGAGTGACGTCCATGCTCGTTAAGTGTCTCACTGTGCCCCGCCCAGGCGGGACACAGGGAGACATGGCATCTGCTGCCATAACCGCCGATCCTCAGGACCTGCTGAATTGTTGTATCAATTTTTGCTTCAGAAACTACTGTACTCTTATAAAAGCAGCTGGCTTGGTGATTTTTTAGGTCCTTTTCTTGAGCATGTTTCAAAACTTCATCGCACAAGATACATGCACGACTTATTTAACCCGCCGCAGCTGTTACATACTAATCAAAATTCTTTCTGATGCTTCTCTTTGGATATGACTCACTAAAATCCATTGTTTATAGCATTTTGTTTTTAATAGTGAATTGGAAGCTATGCCTTACATTCAGGTCGTTTCGAGTATATTTTGTGATGTCTCACTGTGCCCCGTCTTCAACTGTCTCACTGTGCCCCACGCAGCTCTCTTTATAAAATTTTTCAATCCTGCCGACCGGATGCCTGTGTTGTGGTTCATCATCTCGCTAAAGGATAATTGATTTGCATTGAACCATTTTTCTTGGGAATTATAACAAAAAGTCGTTTAGCAAAATTATTTACTTTTACTGGCTAAAAACCAAAATATTAAAATTCCACTCTTGATATGCCGTGAAGGCATTCTGGATATAGGTCAGACTCTCACTTACTTATTTTTTGTACTGTACAAAAGAGGGTTGATCTGTAAACAGTACCTGCTTGACCCTATGGGCTTTGTCTCACTGTGTCTGCCGTCTCACTGTGCCCCGCTCTCCCCTACACATATCATCTGGGTAGTTTCATTCACCTTTTGATAGCATTATTGACAAACAGTTTGGTGTTTTCATTACCTATGCTCCCCACAATGGAATGCCACATTTGCTGATCATTGTGAAGTTCGCTGAAGGGTTGCTGCTTTGAAGCCTATGTTTTTATTGCTAACTTAAATTTAGTTTTACTTGTTTTCCTTTTTTGGGTCCTTGGAATTCATTCCAAGACCATTGTCGTCAGCTTCATTTCCTTTGAACAGGCAAAGTTGGTGTACTCACTAAAACATTTCACAGACAAAATGACAACCCCAACAGATGTGCCCTTGTGATCAAGATGGTGCTTATGCACCCCTGGCTACAATATTGTGTTTATCAGTGCTCAAATTTTCTTCTATTAAACATATTTCTTCTGAGCTGTCAACACTTCACACAAAAACTGGTTTCTGTATACACACCAAAAGTTGGACTGTGCTGCCCTCTTGTGCATAGTCACAATATACTGCTTTCTTATACCTAACTTGATAGATTGTTGGTAGAATATTGAAGAGGCCCAACTTGTTGAAATAGACCAAGGACCCGATGCATGCATTGCATGCTATTTTCTTTCTTTCCCTAAATTCCCAACATATATGTCCTTCGTCTTTCTTTCCAAGTTTTTTATATGTTGCAACTTTTTTTTTTAGCTTGATTTTTTACTTCAAAATCTTAACCCCAAGTAGCAGGGCTACTGAAACTTGACACACAGCCAAGACACATCTTTAGAAAATTATCTGGCGAGTCTCCTCAGATCAGGATCAGATTACCCAAAAGTTGAAGTTACTGCATGTAGAACACTCTTTTGGCGTCCATTTTTTGAGAACTGTGGATTAAATGACTGCATATATACACTGCACAGTTCCACATGGTTTTGCATGGTTTAAAGCTCTTTGCATGATGCATTCAACAATGTCACAAATAGAAAGGGCTTTAAAATTAATACCAACATAAATAGTTCCCTTAAAAGAACATGAGACTCAAATGTTAAAAAAAAGAAAATTCAATGATACTTTTCTTTTACACAGTCGCCTTCCTCACACTGTAAGAAATGACCGTGTTTTTCGGCTAAAAGAACCGTAAATTTATTGTTATTTTATCAGTATTTTTTAAATACAGACTTTGTCTGTGAATTTACAGTTCTTTGTCAGTTACAAAATGGCTCCAAGATATATTTACTGCAACATGTCATTTAACATTCAGTTCACGTTAATGAACAATTACTTCAACCGTTAATTTACTGGCAACTTGTAATATGCAGACAAAACATTTGAATTGGCCAAACAATCAATACACCTGGTCAGATTAGGAACTATAAACAAGAGATTGCATGGACTTCAACCACGGAACATGTGGTGCCATCTATAACATATGCTTTACACAGCTGTTAATCAAACTTAATTTATAACTTATCTGAAGGTAAGGGAACATCGTCATCCATATGATCCTAAAGATGCTGTCATTATGCAAAAGTTGTTATATTTATATATGACATTGACATTTGTGTGAGTCTTATGATGTGATCTAAAGAATGACACTATTAAAATCAAAATAACCCAGGCGCAGTCTGCATCAATACAACATACTTCGATAAACTTGACACCTGGTTCTCTTGGAAAATATCCATCAATTTTATTTTATGGTTTGTGAGCAGACGTGTGCGAATTAATTGCTGGGTATAATTGATGGACTTACTTCCCTGCTGTCAAGCAAGAGATGAGCAAGGCCGAGCCTGGAGTCAGTGGCTCGCTCACTCTCTCAGCTGATTCCAGCTTCGGTACATCCCTACAGCTATGCGACAGTTAAATCACATGCTTCACACTTGTACAATAAGTAAGAATAAAACATACTATCCGTATTTTTACAGTAAATTATGCAGCTCCTTGCATTCTTTACATTCTATGATTGACAGTTGACATAACTGTAAAATATACTTTAAATAAACTGTTTTATATATGTACATTATACCGTAATATAACTTTGTTGAATCTGCAAAATTACAGTTCAATGTACCAATCTGCATTTTACGGTTCATTGTCCTGTTTAGGTTTATTAGTACTTTTACAGTTCTTAGACCTGGAACAAAGTTGCCAGTTAATTTAACTGTAAAATTTAACGGGAATTTTTTGCAGTGCACAATCGAGTGTATAAAACATTTTTGTCTTCAGTTAGGAAGTCATTACGTTTATAAAACCCCTTCCCACTGGATGAATATAGGCATGTTTCATCGCATAATGATAAAAATTCGAAAATGTGTTCAAACGTGCAAGACTCATGTTTCTTATTTGCCTGGATAACCTTGTTAATTGATGTAATGCATAGCAGTTGCAAAAATAATGCATAATTGCACATCTATGCATTGGCAAACATATTACTACGACTAACTCATGATATAAGGAAATTCATCAGATCTGAAGATACAATGCAAAACCTTGCAGATGAAGTAAATATTTAAAAATTAATTTTTGCAGGTTTCAGGTTAAATTCGTGTTATTTCGGACGTCGTTTGCAAGGCAACCAGTTTCTGTGGATAGGGGAGACCAGGGCACGTTGGTCTGCTTTTTTGCTCTCAATCAAAAACTTCTCTAAATATATGAAAAATCTGTTTACGGACTGACTTCTTAACATTTACACTACACAATTGCCAAACCAAGTCTATCTGCATAGTAAAGTTGGGCAGGAAAATCAGATTAAAAATAGGTCTCTTCACTGGAGAGTGGAGATATGGATAAAAAAATGTCGGGGAAGGTCCAACGTGCCCCTAGGTCCCACATGAAACTGAACCAAAACATGTATTAAATAGTATTTTTTAATGGTTTTATGAACTACAGTTGTACACATGTTTTGAAAAAGTTTCATAGTTTCTTTTTACCTTATGTGAACGATGTTTAAAGAAGGTATTGTTATCACTTGGGTCAAATGTTGTCGGTCTGGTGGCGGTGGGTGGATAGCAGGCTATAGTAGCCTGCTTCAGTTAGTTACAACATTTCAGAATTGGTGTTCTATTTCACGTCCTCGCACACATGTATTTTTGAAGCAGCCAAGCGAAGTTCTACTGTGTTCTGCTGAGCGCGGACCTGACAGGCAGCAGTCCCAGTGACCTAGAAGCCAATTCGACACCCAATTCGATGTGCTCAGTCAGGGTGGATAGATCGTTTCCGGGCCAGGACTCAGCCCCTATTGCACATATACGGATGAAATTGGGTACACATATAGCCTATTTAGTGTAGTTGTGCCCTTGGAAGCTCTGATTGATAGATATTATATCCTTTTCGAACTATTGAGGAAAAAATATCAAAAAACGGCTCGTCCTCTATTACAGGTACATGGATGAAATTTAGTACACATATTGCCTATATGCTCTTGTTGCGCCTTTTGATAGTCAGACTGATGGATATAAACAAGAATCAGCAGATTCAACAGGTGGCAAAAACGGCTGTGATCAAAAATAAAATAAAATCATGAAACTTTCATTATATATGGAGTTATTTTCATCGTCGTGTACGTGAAATTTATCAGCGGTTTATGTGGATAAGCCAGATATTAAGGTCACAGTAGGCATTTCATTTTGTGGCGGCCATTTTGGCAGTCATCTTGGATACTTGAGAAAGCGGAAGAACGACCAGTTAGGTGTGCCTTTGCTGTAACTAGTACAAAAAAAAAATTATTGAGTAGCCTGCCCCTCCAAGATGACTGCCAAAATGGCCGCCACAAAATGAAATGCCTACTGTGACCTTAATATCTGGCTTATCCACATAAACCGCTGATAAATTTCACGGGTCATCTTATTGAAAAAGCCTTCATGAAACATTTACCAACAAAATTGGTGAAATACCACAAGCACAAGTACAAAAAGTCTAAGTGGATAACACGAGGTATTATTAATTCTGTCAAATTTAGAGACAAGCTTTACAAAAGGGTAACTTCAACACCTGTTGATAACTGCCTCCATGAAACCCTGAAGACTAACTTAAAAACGTATAACAGAATATTAAAACAAAGCATTAGGACAGCTAAACGCCTGCACTACCAATCGAAATTTCAAAATTGTAAAAGTGATGTTAAGGCTACATGGAAAACTATCAAAGAAGTTATGAATTCCAGAAAAGACGACTCACTCCCTGGTCAATTTAACATTGATGATCAACCTTGTAATAATCTAAAAACAATTGCTAATAAGTTCAATGAGTATTTTATAAATATTGGACCTGTTTTAGCCAATCAGATATCACAACCAGTAGGACTTAATTTCCATGATCACCTCTCGAATGTTCTTAACACTACGTTTCATTTTCACAATGTTGATGAACAGTATGTTTCAAAAGTTATAGATGACCTTAAGCCAAAAACAAGTTCCGGAATTGATGGCATATCTAATACATTTCTCAAAGAGATAAAATCAGCTATTATTTCACCACTGACTTTCATTATAAATCAATGCTTTGACACCGGAGTATTTCCTGAACTTTTAAAAATAGCTAAAGTTCTCCCTGTATATAAGAAAGGGGATGACACTCTCTTCTCAAATTATCGCCCAATCTCAATATTGCCAAGCGTATCAAAAGTCTTTGAGAGAATCATTCATAACCAGCTATATCATTACTTCAGTGATAACCAGATATTGTATGAAAATCAATATGGATTTCGGACAAAGCACTCAACTGAAATGGCTGCTCTGGAACTAGTAGATAGGATTGTGTGCTCAATGGATAAAAACAAAGTTCCTATAACCATTTTTCTTGATCTCTCAAAGGCTTTTGATACGCTGGACCACAATATTCTGATCTCCAAACTGAGGCATTATGGCATTTCTGATTGTTCGCTCCAACTTCTTGTCAATTATCTAAGTAATAGAAAGCAACTGGTTGAAGTAGATGGTAATCAATCAGACTTCCTAAATATAACAACCGGAGTTCCCCAAGGTTCCATACTGGGGCCACTTCTTTTCATCATATATCTTAATGATTTATCAACAGTTTGCCGTTCCTTCAAACCAGTCATCTATGCCGATGATACTGCCCTTTTCACTGTTTTAGAAAGTCATCAACCAGATATAAGTAATCTAAACAATGAATTAATACACATATGCAACTGGTTCAATCTTAATAAGCTCTCTCTCAGTAAAGAAAAAACTAAAGCTATGGTCTTTCATTCTCCCAACCGCAGAATACCTGATATTGAACTTAAGATAAACGACCAAGTAATTGAAATTGTCAAAGAATTTAAGTACCTAGGGATTATTCTAGATAGTAATCTTACATGGAAACCTCACACAAATATGATATCACAAAAGGTCGCCAAGACTAATGGAATTATGAGTAGACTAAAACATCTTCTATCAAAAGATGTCCTACAAATCCTGTATTGCTCTCTAGTTTTGCCATACTTAACGTATGGTATTCTGGTATGGGGAATCAACAGTCAAAAACTACACAAGCTCCAAAAAAGATCAGTTCGTCTAGTTGTTGGAGCTAAATATAATGCACACACTGAACCCATTATGAAATTTCTGAACCTCTTGAAAGTAAATGACATACAGAAGAGGGAAGATATCAGATTTATTTACAAACTACACAATGGATTGTTGCCCAATTATTTCAATGCAGACATGCTTACAACCAATTCCCAATTTCACGAATATGAAACACGACATAGAAATGATCTAAGAGCCCCTTTCAGTAAGCATTCTTTTACGAGTAATTGTATCAGATATAGAATCCCCAATATTTACAATAATTTACCTGGATTGATAAAGGAAAAAATTTTTACGCACAGCTTTCAAGGTTTTAGTAATTATGTCAAAAAGTATATTATTGATGGTTATAATGACACATGTTTGATTGCGAATTGTTATATCTGCCAAAGGGCAGAGGCACCATAAATCAAGCAAATACGTGAAAGGTACAACACTAATCACATTTTTTTCCGAATATAAAAATGCCTATGCTGTTGCATAGCATGTGAATCTCATCTATGGTAATGAAATGACTGATTGATCTATGATGATGAATTTACTGATTGAGCACATCACTGACATCTAGGAAACTGTTCCGTCTAAACAGCATGTGAATCTCATATGATGGATGGTGCTATGCTTTTGTTGGAGATTTATAAAAGTGGTTGATACCGTATCTGTTTGTTTGTCATACCCTGACATGCTCTAAGTTAGTCAACAGAATGTGTATAATGTATAGTGGATTATTTCTGCATTCAGCCTTGGGTTTCACCTTAGATCATCAATAAGTATCCTTAAAATGCTCCAACGAGCATGTGAATATCATCTAAGTTTGACATTATCCGCTCAAGAATGAAATTTGGTTCACAGTGTGTGCATAACTGCTTACTTTATGCTCATCGAATTCTATGTATTAAATCAATGTCGTCTGCTAAGAATTTACCCTCAGCCAACACTATCATTTAGGAAAATGTTTCATTGCGATAGCATGTGAATCTCAAACAAATGATGATAGTCGTTGGTTTCTGGGTCATACTCATAATAATCATCTGGTCCTGGTGGATATTCGTAAATGGAATGATTCTGGTCATAGAATAATCTCTCCCTCTCCCTGGTTGTGATTCAGCTATCTCAATATGTTAAGTATGATATTTTTAATATGTCGGGTTTACATAAAACTAAACTGCTGCATCCAGCATGTGATTCTCATCCGATAAAGTTATATATATTATATATATTTAAAAATCTTTTAATAGAATATACATGTGTGATAACTTGGTTGATCTTGGGTCTTATGGCTCTTTTTTTTTTTTTTACAAGTGAGAATGCCTTTGCTTTTCTGATTCATGAGTTCATATGAAAATGTTTGTTCAAGAGCATGTGAATTTCATCTTTTTCGGATCTACAAACGTCACCTTAATGTTTCCTTCATAAAAACAAGAAACTGGAAAAACCTTCATTGAGTTATGCCGTTATCTATTTCTTTGGTTGAACTGCCTCTCCTTGCCTGAGCCTCTCCTTAACAATTCTAGGTGGGCACCTCGTCAGCGGCAAGTAGTTGCCTTAGGGGTGTCCTCCTACTCATGTAATGCTTTTGTTTTTATATATCTATGTTTACTGTACAGCCATCAAACATCATTTGTATATATTCCTTGCATTTCATGACAAATAAAACTTCTTGAGTCTTGAGTCTAAAGTACCCCCAGCCTGGAAAAAAAATTTTACGAGCGTAATTTTAAAGCACCTCCCTCCGAGGTGACACCCCCTAAAAAAGCCTTGTAAAATCTAACATTTTGTCCCTCCAAGGTGACAATAAGACTAACAATACAACTAAGAAAAAAATAATTTTTTTGCGAGTACCCCCCCAAGGTGACCCCTAGAGCCTTGTAAAATCTAAAATTTTAAAGTACCACTATCCAAGGTTACCCTGACTAGAAAAACTTTTTTTTTTTGCGAGTATAAAAGGGTGACCCCCTCCGGCCTTGTATCAAATATAAAATTTTGTGCCCCTCCTCTACGGTGACCTTCGGCTTCGTGGTGTATAGAGTCCTTCGTGGTGTATATTCCCGTACCCTCGAAACGAGCAGGGTGTAACTGATAGTAGGCCTACTTGTCCGTCAGACCAGTAACAAATCAAAGTGAAAATATTTACTTTAATTCAGAAGTCTGTCTTATAACAAATTTGTATCAGTTTAAGAATAAAATTCTGTCAAAAATGTTTACAAAATAAACACAATCCCTTGTTTGTGTATTTGAGTTATTTCTGTGACTTTTTGTTGAGCACTCTGAATAGGGAGTTATCTGTTTTTGTTATCTCACCTGTTTCTTTAGCATGTCTTAAAAACTTTCTTA
The DNA here is from genome assembly GCA_026936325.1 of Platynereis dumerilii. Classification (NCBI taxonomy): domain Eukaryota; kingdom Metazoa; phylum Annelida; class Polychaeta; order Phyllodocida; family Nereididae; genus Platynereis; species Platynereis dumerilii. The sequence continues at coordinate 82,175,324 of JAPTHN010000001.1, read as the reverse complement.
AACTCTGTGGCCTTTCAAGGAGACATTTCTAAATATCTACTTCAAAGAACATTACCCTATATCACTGTGATGTGCAGTTGTTCATGTTTTTCGCTAAAATATCCGATAAGTCACTGAAGTGCTTTTAAAAACACAAAGATCTCAGCTTCTCTTTGTAATAGAAAGGTCATCAATACCTTATTACGAAACTGTGACATAAGACGATTCGAAAGGAATACCACATTGTGAAGTAAGGTTTGCTGCTTCACAGCCTATGTTTTTACTTACAACCACTGTGACCTGCCTGGCTATTTGAAGCTAATAACTTGGAATTTATCTGCAGCCAAGGCTGCACTTATGATAGCTTGAAGTTTTCTATAAATACCCTGGAGAAGATACTTTAGTCATTTCTGCTCTGACACTTTCTGTGGTGAGTACACATTGCAGCTTTCATCCTGTGTCAGGTTATATGTACACTGTATGTAAATTCTCCTGTCAATTACTGCATGTTAACCATTTGAAGAATAACTACTAATATTGGCAATATTATATTATTCACAAAGTATTCACTGTCCATAAAATGCTGAAACTAGTGTTGCTTTCTATAATCATAGTAGTATGGTTTAAAAGTTCTCCATCTTTAACGCTTGCCAGTTCCCAGATATAATTTTAAATAATGACATCATGTTATGTAATCAGAAGTGAACATATTTGAGCCTGATAATTTTTAACCTTGGCAATGCATTGTTATTGGATAATGTACACGTAGTTACTTTTATGGGCTGGCGTCACAAAAAATGACAATTTTCTTTATCTTTAAGATGATTTCTCCTCAGCAAAAAAAAACAACTTTTGTTAGGATTACTCAATACTCATATCACACAAACATTTTGAAATTGCTACACTAGCCTACAGTTGGGAGTTAAATGTGAAAAGGGTTTTACAGTCCTGGCGGTTCCTGCAAATCGTTAAGGCTGCAATTATTACCTAGTTCCATTAAAAATATACGTCAAAGTCCTAAACAACAGTGATTGTCGTGAGGCTCTTCATGAACTGACTCTTGCACGAGATAATCAGGCTGCAGTGGCGTAGCTAGTGGGGGTGCCCCCCAGACAACTTTTTGGGGAAAAATGGGGAAATGGGGAAAAAATAGGGAAATGAGGGAAAAGGGGGAAAATGGGAAAGAAAAGGGAAAGTAAAGGGTAAGGAAGGGAAAAGTAACTGGATATATTTCCTGTAATTTGATGAATAAATTGCCTTTATTTCCTGATTATTCCCTGATTATTCCCTGCTTCATCAAATGTTTTCCCTGACCTTATTTGGTATGGAAAAATGTTTTCCTGTTAAAACGATTCGTTTTAATAAATATAAACATAAAAAATGTCCGTGGATTTCTCAAGGCATTCTTATATCTATTAAATATAGAGACTCATTGTACAAAAGACTGAAGGCAACACAGATAAATGAACCTAACTACATTCGACATAAGATAAATCTCCAGAATTATAACAGAATCTTAAAGCGCAGTATTAGACTTGCAAAATTGAAATATTTTAAGTACAAATTTAGTAAATTTAAGAGTGATGCTAAAAATACTTGGATTACAATAAATGGAATATTGAATAGATCAACTGATAAAAAGGAACTTCCTAGTTATTTCATGATAAATGATCAAAAAGTCTTTGATAAACCGACTATTGCAGATAAGTTTAATCAGTTCTTTGTTAATATTGGACCAAAGTTGGCCGAGAAGATAACTATGCCGAATGATTTTGATTTTAAACATTATCTTAAAGAGCCTATCGCAGAGACTTTACAATTTACCCCAGTGACACCTGAACAGGTCATCAAAGTAATTAATGACTTAAAATCTAAAACTAGTTGTGGTCATGATGGCATCTCCAACAAATTATTAAAAGATATAAAACACGAACTAGCTAAACCACTTTCAGTAATCATTAATTGTTCAATTGTGAAAGGAATATTTCCAGATCTTCTCAAATTAGCTAAAGTTATCCCCCTTCATAAAAAAGATAATACACACTTATTTGATAACTATAGACCAGTGTCAGTTCTTCCGAGTATTTCAAAAGTTTTTGAAAAAGTCTTATATAACCAGGTTTACGATTATTTTTGTGTAAATAAATTATTTTATCAAAGCCAATATGGATTCAGGTCAAAACATTCCACAGAATTAGCTGCCATAGAATTTGTAGATAAAGTAGTGAAAGAAATGGATAAAGGCCAACTTCCTCTTAGTATATTTTTAGATTTGTCGAAAGCATTTGACACAATAGACCATGACATTCTAATATATAAACTGAAATATTATGGCATCAAAACAAAAGCTCTAGAACTCCTAACTAGTTATTTGACTAATAGACACCAGTATGTCCAAATTGACCATATAAAATCTGAACCATCATTAATCACAACTGGTGTCCCTCAAGGATCAATTTTGGGACCCCTTTTGTTTCTGATTTATTTGAATGATATGTCAATAGTAAGTGACTCATTTTACCCTATTATGTACGCTGATGATTCTACTTTAACAACAACATTAAATAAATTTGACAGTCCATCTCTCAACATTTCAGAAAACATAAATAATGAATTAACAAAATATAGCACATGGCTGAAAGTCAACAAACTGTCCTTAAACTGTAATAAAAGTAAAGCTATGATATTTCATTCTCGACAAAGACAGGTTTTCTATCCAGAAGTTATGATTAATGGTTCTACAATTGAGTTTGTAGATTCCTTTAATTTTCTAGGCATCCATATTAATAATAATTTAAATTGGACATCTCATATTGACCACACTTCTAGGAAAATAGCTAAAGTTGTAGGCATATTAAACAGACTGAAACATTTCCTCCCTAGAGACATCCTATTAATGGTCTATAACTCTTTGATTGTTCCTCATTTAAATTACGGTGCTCTATTATGGGAAACTGTTTCTAATCGGCTGTTCATTTTACAAAAAAAAGCCATTCGGGCTGTCACATTAAGTAAGTATAATGCCCACACCGATCCGCTATTTAAAGAACTAGGTTTGTTAAAATCAAAAGATATATGTGCACTGCATGGTTTTAAATTTTGCTTCAGGCTGGAGAACGGGATGTTACCTGATTACTTTAACTCTCAGGTTTTTCAGAAAAGATCAGCTTCTCATGATTATCCTCTCAGAGAATCAGATCTATATACGCTACCTAGAATAAAACATGAATTTGCCAGACAAGCTATTTCTTATAAAATTCCATACATTTTTAACAGCATGAATCCTAATTTCAAAAACAAAATATATTCTCATAGTCTAGTTGGCTTCAAGCTTTATATCAAAAAGTCGGTCATTCAATCATATACTACACCATGTACACTTCAAAATTGTTACATTTGCAATAGAATATAATTTACTTAATAGTAGGCTACCCTTAATTTCTCTGTTATCTATAAAATACAATAGATCAATTATCAAAAATTAACCATTCAAGTTTTTTCCGAAAATTATATCATTCAACAACCACTGTTTATTTGCTTGCATGTGCGGACGCTCCTCTGTTATTTCTTTTTAATTTTCATTGGGGGTCACTTGACAACGAAATAATTTTTTTCCTAAAGTGGCCTCCAGTCCCTGTTGCTATATATTTTCTCTTACGATAACTCTATTTAATTTTTATAATAACTGTACTGGGACAATAAAAGATATTCTGATTCTGATTCTGATTCTGATTCTTATTTGAACTAAGCGTTGTTTTATCGGAATTCAAAAACTTGAACTTTTTGGAATTCAGCTCAAAACAGAGAGCATTTTTCCATCTTTACAAAAGTAAAACCAGATTCCCTGTGTTTTCCATGAATTTCAGGTCAAATCTAAAATTCTGTGATATTTCCTGCAGGAATTTTCACCATTTTCCATATTTTCCATTGCCGGTGGATTCCCTGAGGAGGGAAAGACAAAAAACAAATGAGAGGTGAAAGGAAATCTTAAGACATTTCTTGGATATCCTATTTAAATTCATGTTGACAATATTTTAATTTTGATAGACACTAACCGACAGAGGAGAGTTAATCACAGAAAAAATTATGATCTATTTTGCTTTAGCAATAATTCATTATGTGGTTATCCATGGAATCTGCATGGTCCTAAGTCATTTTTGGCAATTTTCAGTAAATGTTTCAGCCAAAAACTGACTTTGTTTGACGACCAAAATTAAGGCCAAAATTGTTCTGTGGTCTGGCTGTGATATTTAGCATTTTGCCATAAAATTATTGAATCAAACTTCAGGTAACAAAGTCAGTGATACATATATATATGCGAAATTGGCCAAAGTCACACCACAGATTTAGGTCATTTGTGGGCCAAATTAAAGTTGGGTTTTGGCACTTGTTATTAATAGGAGTCCACTTTTAGGAGTTCACTTTTTTCCGCACATGTATTAGCATAAGGGCCTTCCTATGGAACCACAGTACAAAAATGGCCTAAATATGAAGTAGGCCAATTTTGCTTTAGTTAGACAATGTGTTATTTGAGAATCTAGTAACGCGAAAAACGGTAGGTCGCACTCCCATGTCGATGATTACTTTTTGGGGAAATTGAGGGTCATTTGCCCCCCCCCAAGAGAAAAACCCTAGCTACGCCTATGTCAGGCTGAATGCCTACAATTAACAGAATTGCTATCACAGAATGACCAATTGATAGTTGTTATATCAGGGATTTGAAGCATGAATATTCCAATAGATGGGGACACCAGGCAGGGGTAAATTGGTTTGTTTGCTCAGGAGGGCAAGGGGAAGCAAGGGAGGGCAAAGTAGTGGATGTGCCAGGGCTTATAAGGGAGTGCAAGTGAGGGCATCAACTCGGAAAATTTTTTGGGTTGTACTGTACTTATCAGAAGTGAAATTCTTGTAATTGTGGACTCTGTTTGAAGTGAATTTCCTCTATTTTTTCAAATTAAATTTTAAAATTTATTAATTATATCTAAAATCGTATCATTATTGTATGTATATGCCAGCAAGTGCTGTACAATTCTGAAGTTTCTAATCTTTTAACAGCTTTCTTCCGGTGTGATTTGAATAATTGTTTGAGGTTTTTTACAAAGGAAATATTTGAAACAACAAACAGAAAACAATTAAACATTCAAACATACATTCAATTGCTTTGAATAATGTCAAACTGTGTCTGATGTTTCTCACGCCGGAGGAAGCATAATCTTTTAGTTATTTCTTCACCAAAAACCCAGTCATGTGGTCAGGGTAGGCTTACAAAAACGAACCAGACAAGTGAGGATGATCTGTAAGCTGTATTAATAAATGCATATATATCTTTATATCATAATTTAATTCATTTGTCCTTGAAGGGTTATTTATCACACGCCAAGGTTCTAATACATGTACTGTCATGCAGGGCAAGTTGACCTCAGCCTCTCACCCAACTTCAGCCCCCTACAGAAAACACCTTGTAATTAAGTTTTGATGTTTCAAAGGTACCAGTTTTTTCGGTTTAAAGTTATTGTCAATGTATTTAGAATGAATTATCAAAAATTGATGACCATCACAGCATATGCATTACAAATTTTACATGCTTTTTAGTGGACAGCAGTTTGCTTATTTTATGACGCAAATAGAATGCAAAATTAAATTAAAAGCTTGACAAAATGTTAACTATCAGTTGGGTAAATCAATTCATCCAAACAGGAGCAGCCCAAAGAAAGTTTTATAGAAAGAAAAAATTTGTAATCTTCCATAAATTAATGTTTTTTCAATATTTTCTATATGACTATTCAATGAATTTGGTAATTCATAAGACTGTAATTTTCACCTTACTTCAACCCCCATGGTCTAAACTTAAGCCCCCATATGACCTAACCTCAGCCCCCAGGTGGCCCAAAACTCCAGCCAGTCAATCTCACTTGAGAAGTTAGCTTATTCATCACAGAATATTTATCGATCTTAAAAGTATATATTTTTAAGCATTTTAGGTCTGGCGTAAGCTGTGATTATTATATAACACCGAGGTAGTAACTAACCATAACTAAAGCCTTCTATATTTTTTCGTTTCGTACCTCTTTTTCGTACCTCATACTTTTTATGAACCCCCCCCCCCCATGTCTCATGTAAAATGCCACACTGATTCTTTATATAAAAAAAATGTTCTCTATCTTTTCATCCAACTGCATCATGCTCATCAAGACTCACCTTACAACCACACATGTAGCAGGTAATGTGAACATTAAGGGAATTATAATTTTCAGACTGAGTACATATGAATTTCGATGAAATCAATGTGAACAACATCAGGGATCCCTCTTCCAACTCTCTAGTTGAATTGATTGATAATAATGATAATCATGCGGAAGAGGAACCCCAGGTGCTTCATCACTCTCCATATGTAAGCAATGATAGGCTAATAGAGATTTTACAAAACAAACAAGATGTGTTCAAATGCCTTGCAGTGAATATTCAAAGCCTAAATGCTAAACATAGCCAGCTTGAGATTTTCGTTCAATATCTTAGGGAAAATAAATGTCACTTTGATGCCATTTGTCTCCAGGAGACTTGGCTTGGTGCCGTGAATGATACAAGTCTGTTGCAGCTGGAGGGCTATAATCTTATCTCTCAGCCATACAGATGCTCTACCCATGCAGGGTTGGCAATTTACTTAAGAGCTGAATACGCCTTCACAACATTAAATGTATGTGGGAGTCCTAGTAATAGTTGGGAGGGACAGTTTGTCAAAGTAAAACTTAACAAGGATAGATATGTTACTTTAGGAAATTTGTATCGACCACCACGAGATCTAACTGAAAACTACAAAGTATTTACTGAAGAATTGCAAAATAGCCTGAGGGAATTACGAGGTGAAACTATTATCTCAGGGGACTTCAACATAGATCTATTACGAATAAGAGAAAGACCAATATTCAATGAATTTCTTGACGCCTTATTAACCAGTGGATTTACCCCTAAGATTACTCTACCAACTCGACTTACTGACAGAAACGGAACCCTCATTGACAACCACTTCTGCAAGCTATCAAACAATTTTTCAAAAACAACATCAGGTATTATTTTAAGTAGTATGTCCGACCATTTACCTTATTACACTTGTCTGGATTACCTAAAACTTACCAAAAAGCCACCAAAATATGTGACCTACTCAGTTCAAAATGAAAAATCAATATCTGATTTAAAGCTCTACTTGAATCAACAGAACATTTTTGAGAAATTAGACACTAGCTGCAATGCAAATACTGATGATAACTACAACATTCTTCATGAGATAATACAAGATGGAATGAATAAATGCATGCCTCTCAAGACCAAGAAATATGATAAACATAAACATAAGAACTGTCCATGGATATCCTCAGGCATAATACGATCAATAAAATTTCGAGATAAGTTGTATCAGAAGATTAAAGAAACCTCCCCATCTGAGTCCATATATGATCAAATGAAAGTAAACCTGAAAACGTATAATAAAATATTTAAAAAACTAATCAGAGAAGCTAAAAGGCTATACTATGAAAATCAATTCAATAAATTTAAAAACGATATAAAAAATACATGGTTAACAATAAAAAGCATCATAAATACAGCAAAAAAAGATAATGCTCTGCCAGACTTTTTTACTATTAATAATAAAAACGTTACAGACAAACAAGAAATTGCAGATGAGTTTAATCGCTTCTTTGTAAATGTAGGTCCTCAACTTGCTTCTCAAATTCCTGAAGTTCCAAACAGGTCATTCGCGTCATTTTTGAAAAAGCCAACTAATGAAACTCTTGTTTTCAACCCTGTTACAAAGGATGATGTAATAAAGATGATAACTCAACTGAAAAACAAAAGCACCTCCGGATTCGATAGACTCTCATCAAGACTACTTAAGAATATTAAGGAAGAGTTATGTCAACCATTGCAGCTGATTATAAACCAATCTCTTGAACATGGAATATTCCCACAAAAGCTTAAAATAGCTAAAGTTATCCCCATATACAAAAAAGATGATGATAAACAATTAACAAATTACCGCCCAATCTCATTATTGCCCTCTATCTCCAAAATATTCGAGAAGACAATTTTCAATCAAATCCATACATATTTCAAAACTAAACAACTCTATTTTTCAAATCAATATGGCTTCAGAGAACTCCACTCAACAGAACTAGCTACCCTTGAAATAACAGACAAAGTTCTACTTGAAATGGATAAAGGCAATTTGCCAATCAGTATTTTTATGGACCTTTCTAAAGCATTCGATACTATTGATCATTACATATTATCAAAAAAGCTTGAATATTATGGAATTCGAGGAAAATCATTGTCTTTACTCAAAAGCTACTTGGAAAATAGACAACAGTATATTGAATATAATGATACCAGATCACGTAAACTAATAATCCACTCAGGTGTACCACAGGGATCAGTTCTTGGTCCTCTGTTATTTATTATATACATTAATGACCTTTGTATGTGCTCTGAATACTTCAAATTTATTTGTTATGCTGATGATACCACTCTTTTTGTATCCATCAATATCCTTCAGTATAACCCAAAAGAAACTGAAGAAAAAATTAATACCAACCTTGATAAGGTTAGTAAATGGCTTATGGTCAACAAACTGTCACTTAATACCAAAAAAACTAAGTGTATGGCCTTCCACTCACCTCAAAAAAAAGTGGTGCTTCCTGTTGTGAAACTTGGCAATGATAATATTGAATATGTGTCAGAGTTCAATTTCCTTGGTATAATACTTAATGAACATTTCAACTGGAAAAGTCATATAAATTACATTAGTAGTAAAATGTCAAAGACAATAGGAATTATGAATAGACTAAAACATACTCTCCCTCGAAATATTCTAAAAACTATATATAACAGTTTAATCAACTCTTACTTGAACTACGGAGCTCTTTGCTGGGGATTTACTAATAGTCATATACAATCACTCCAAAAAAAGGCTATTCGAATTATAACAAATAGTAAATATAATGCCCACACTGCACCGTTGCTGAAAAAACTACGTATCTTATCTTTTGAGGACATGCTTAAGAGAAAATTATACAAATTCTACTTCAGGTATAGCAGTAATCAACTACCCCACTACTTCCTTAACTCCTCTTTTGTGAAAAAGCTGGAGCATCCGTATGGCACAAGACAGATATCTTTCCAGCTGCCACGGCTAAAACATAAATTTGCGGAACGTAGTATAAGATATAAGCTCCCAAAATTATTAAATGAAAATGTAAATTCCATATTGGAGAAGACAAGTACCCACTCAGAATTTGGTTTCTGTCTCTATGTTAAAAATTATTTCCTAAGTTTATACAATGATGAATGTTCCATATCTAACTGCTACGTGTGTTGTGTCACTGATGTTTGAACCTTCTCGTCAAACATCAATCAATTCCTATAACAATGCTCATTAATCATAACCCATTCCATTCTCATCCTATTTTCTCTGCACTTCTTTAAAAAAAAAAAAAGCACCAATAGACGATCTTGAAAATGTCGTAGCTACTTCACATTTTTCATGTTCTTTCTTTTTAAATTCTATTATATTAGACTTAGATGTTCCTCCATTATTAAATATTACAATTACACTGCCTGTTATAATTTACTACAATACAAATTATTATGATTATATTGTCTGTCTTGCATAGGGGGTGTACACGATAGCGCCAGTCAAATCTGGCTTAGTGTACACCTCCTAGACCCTTAGAAAAATTGTTTCAAAATTTAATTAACTATGTAACTGCAATTCTTTATTGGTCTGAATAAAATTTTGTCATTGTCATTGTCATTGTCATTAATGGAAGAGACCAGTTGCCTAAATTGTAGTTTGAAAAAACATTTTTATCCACTTTCGGTGAAAACAATAAAATTTAATTCTTTCCCAGTTTTTTTGACAAGTAATTTTGGAAGATGGATTATTTCACACAGTAATGTTTCAATTGAGGACACATTTAATAAGTCGGCTGTTTCTATGAAATTAATAAATTTAATGATTGCACAGAGGCTAAGGTCTTGGTGGCCCATGCCTCGACTTGTTTTTGGATGTCAAGGCCGGCTTTGACCACAACACTGACGGATACTTTCTAATTAGAATAGTAAGTCTGAGACAAATAGCCTATATAAAGTCATTGGTATCATAATATGTATGTGTCAAGAGGTTGCCCAGGCAAGAAGAAATGGCCTTTATCAACTCAGATGTGACCTACATGTAGAATCGTAGATGCATGTGCAGAAGAAGCTTTTTCTGTTGATATGGGACTATTGCTACAAACAAAATTGACTTGAGGAAAAGAAAAAAGGACATGAGGGAGAGTCTAAGCTGGTTTGACGTGTACTAATTTGCAAAAACTATTCTTGGACATGTTGAAGAATCAAGATCTTATCGGTTCCGTCTACCCTACCCATTTCTACGAATGTCCACAAGTTAACTTTTCACTCTGAGAACCAGAATTTTTTTCATCAGCAGTGTATAATATTTGTTGAAAAAGTTGCTCAATGTCCTACCACGTAAGGAAAATCATCCTTTGTAGTGTGAACATGTCTGGCTAATATAGAGCCTACATGAGAACAGAGAACAGATTTTTTAAGCCAAGTTAAACATTTCATGAATTCTTCAAACAAGCATTCTTACTTACTCAAAATAACATTTTTATGCATCAGTTACAACCATTATTACAACATTGACATGTCAGCTCAATACAGCCATGTGGTCAGTATACAACTTAAATTATGTAAATTCAAAAAATAACCATGTAATACCATAATCAACAGTATATGACAGAATAGGGTCAAGCAGCTGAAGGTAAAGTCATTAAATGTGAATTTCCAAGTCTCATTAATAATTTGAATGCATGTAAAATTCAACACACAATAATTCTTTTAGTATTCCAATGCTGACTACAATTCTTTTTTTTTAAATTCCTTTTTTTTACAATAGAGTCATATTATAATATAAAGAGGGTGGAGGTCCATAGCTCCATGTTATTCCTATGAATAGCCAGTCAATGATAAGTGGTCGGAATCCAAAGTAGGCTAAAGTTTGGTCAACTTACCCTAAATCACACCAGTCACACAGCCCATTTTGCGTGCTACTATTTTTTACTCCATTGTCATTAATATAAATCAGTGATAGGCCTATCTATTTTCAATTATTCCCATAATGTCAGAGACTTCAGGATCGTAAGCACCACAGGAAAGATGGCATTATTGGCTAAAGCATGTCTTCTGCTGTTGGTTTTAACAGTTTTGGAAACTTCAGCATGTAAACGTAAGTGTCACTCAAGTTATTTTTTTCTGATGAAAGTTGGATAAATAAATATTAGTATTCATTAAGCAGTGTAGCAATTGTTTTGCCAAAGTGTTCACACCAATGATTTTGTGTTAAGGATTGTAGTTACCAGTCAGGTAGCAAAGTCAAACAGTGTACATGTAATTCCAACAAATAGGCCATTGGTGGACATTGGTTTTAAGTTGGGCCAATTATGATGGACAAGTTGTTTCTTTTTGAGAAAATCCCTTTTTTTTCGTATTGTTTTCCCAGATAATTTGAATTATGTTTATTGGCATAAAAGGCAGCCGGGTGGCTGCTCTGCTGAAGGTCTATGCCTGCATGGGTTCGAACCCCGAGTGGGGAACCCAAAATTTTCAGTGAAGCTTCATGAGCAAAATCCCAGCTGGACCTCATTTGAATAAGATGCTGAATTGGCTGGCCACGGGAAAGATCCCTCACATGGGGTAAATGTGTAACATGTCGAGGACTTTAGGTCTCTCTCCCATCTCATCAATCAAACCTAGTGAGCATCCAGAACTCAGCTCAGAGGGCTTCACTTACCATATCTATGTATGTATGGCTGATAAACCATAATCAACTGCTGACACATGTATATGCCACAACACCATTTTCAGCCTTAGTCCATGTACATTCTTCAGAAAAGGACAACGATTATGTCTCAAGCATAAATAATTGTCTGGAAAATCAAGTATAATTCACAGTGGCATGATAACTTTGTGTTCTGTCATAGTAACAGTTATTTTTGAGCTTAGATTATATACGTTATACATGTACAATATTGCATGAGCATGCTTGATTGTGATAATGACCCCCAAATTTGACAATCTCCACACAAAAGTTAACGCTTCGATAACAAGGATCTGATTTGTTTGATTGATGCTGTGGCTTGTCAAGTGTTTTTGCTGAAATCCAATATGGGGTCACCTTTGACAAAATTTGGATTTTGGAACTGCAAAAATGGCCATTTATTAATGGCAGATGAGTAGTCAATATTCTTTAATCACTGTTTTGGTTAGAATGACCAATTTAATACCAGACTCACAGGACAGGACACTCAGGACAGTGATATGAGTACCTGTTGATCTCAAATGCAATAAAATGGCCTGTGAAGTGGCTGATTGGCTTGTAAAGATCCAATTGATGACAAAGTCGTAATTAGCATGCCTAATTGCAATCGGGGCTTAAGTAATAGCCCATGAAACAATCATCAAAGGTTGACATGAACAACCGTTTTGAAAACCGCGCTGCCATCGCCCTGCTTTGCAGGCATGTATGGTGTCTTAAACCATTCAACATCTCTGTCAGCCAATCACATGCCAGTACTTCAGGGACATAATTCCCATATTCTTTGTTGGCAAGTTATCCTATCATGTTTGACTGAGTGTTTTTCTCATGGAATAAGCCGGTTACTCTCCATGGGATCAGGAATATATGTTTATCACACCTCAGGCTAAAGCCCTCGGGTGATAAATCACATATTCCCTCTCCCGTGGTGAATAACCTATACTTATTTTTCATGCCTTTTCCCTTTGACATTTCTTAAAAAGATATTCAGTGGAGTGAATGGTCCTACTGTACTGAACCATGCAGCAATGCAGGAACGCAAACTAGGATTGGCTACTGTTGGAATGGGATACGAATAATCCAAACAACTGAAACAAGAAATTGTCCACCGTGTAAGTATATTCCTATTAAACATTTTACCCCTGGTTGATTTAAGCCAATTCCCACCTTACATGTACACTTTTTAAAACACTAGGTATATTGAAAATGTTCTGCACAGCAGGGCATCAACAAATTTTCTCACTATTATGTCTCTCCAAACTTTCATCATGGAGGAGCGGCTCAAAATATGACAGGACATTTTTCAGAAGCACTTACAAGTTTTGGCGGCCATAAATTGGAGATAATATGAGCAATGAGCATACCTCTATAGAATTATTGTTTTTGTTTCTAAACCTGCTAATATGAACTCAATGAATTATATTGTCTTTAGGGCTAATTTCAAATAAAGTGTTTAAAATCTGTCAAATGTTGTAAATTTTGCTTCTGCACCCTGTAAAAATAATATATTAAGTATATTGATTTGAAAACTAAAAAACATCAATGTCAACATCATCACAAGAATATGTCCCAATTTGTTCATAAATTGAAAGCCTAATTCACCCCCCATCTTCAACAGGTACGAAACTGGTTCCACCAACCCTGGATCAAAATTAATAACCATAACGACAATGAAGATGCATTGCTGTGTGACCTGGCTTCACGAAAGACATACTTTTACTGACTTTGGTTGCCTTTAATCTTCAACCTTCAATCTGGCAAAATTCAAGGATATCAAATTAAACCTCTGCACAATATTTCTTGTTCATTTTTTGTAATTAATATTACCTCGATAAATGCTTAAAATAGTGAATTTAAAATTATAATTGTTATAATACCAATACATCATTGTCAGCATCCTTGAACAATAAAAGATAATGAACTGCTTTAACTTCTTGTTGTTGGTTAAACCCATAAAAATATCCTCCAGAAAACAATATTTTACTTGATTTGTTGTTTGTATTGACCAAATATTCTACACTACATCATAACATACGTGATTTATACAAGCTAAAAGGGAGCAAACATGGGTCAATGAAAAGATTGCATGTCATACATTTTTGTTCCAAGACCATAGACCTGAAGTTACTTTGACGGTACCCATCCCAATTTGCAGATCTACAATACATTATACATATCTGAACTAGTTGGGTCAAATCCTCGATGCAGTATCAAAACATTTTGCTCATATCCTCATACACAGAAATATCCCACACTTTAGTCCGACAAAGACTGACCAACAACAACGTAGTTGTTGGTCAGCCCACAAACCATTGACTGAATCCAGCACAGTGCGACACAGAATATGTCGCACCTCTGCAGGCCTGCCTGGGGCAATATATGGGACATCTTAGACTGCTTTTCCCAGAAAAATGTATTTATAGCCTGCATGAACTGACCTGAGAATCCTACATTTCCCCAAAACTGCTAAAAACAACTGAAAAGTTTTGAATCGATGAACTAAAATTTGAAGGATCAGAAAAGGGTAGAATATGTACCTGTTGAAAGAGAGTTGCAACGGCAAAATTCGTCTGCTACAGCCAATGGGAGGACAGGGATTTTCACACCAGAGGGCTTGGTTTTTTACACTAGAGGGCTATCAGACAATCGTTGCAACATACTAATGTAGAAAAGATCCTATGCACTGTCTTCTATCTCAAGACAGCCTCCGGCTGTCTTGAATAAGATAGAATTTTTCGATCTACCACACTTGGCAGTGATCCTCATGGAAAACCCACGAGGAACAGCCCATGGGATATAATTTTGTGATCCACCATCCCTAATTTAAATATGATCCACCATCCCTAATTTAAATATGATCCACTATCCTTGATTTACATATTTTATTTATTTGTGGCACTACCAAAGATGGTATAGGGGTAGATTATTTGTGGCACTACTTCAGATCACAAATGAGGTCACAATCACGACACATGACATCACAACAGCAGCACATGACGTCACAATAGCAGTAGAGCCACTATGACATCATCAGCATTGGTGACGTCAAACATGGCATAGGTGTTATATTTTCTTTGGTGACGTCACCAGCAGTCATGTGACTCTGTCGGCTTTGTTTATAGCAACCAGTCAGACTCCACCCACTTTGTCATTTGTTTATGTTACAGTTTGATCTGATTGGTTTGGCCACCATCAAAACATTAGATCCATCCACCAAAGTGATTAGGTCATTATAATTTTTAATTATCCATATTCAAGCATTAAAATGACCTCATAGGTTGTCAAAATAGCAGAAAATGTGGGATATAAATAAAACCCACTCAGGGTGGTGGATCACTTGTGAGTTCCTCCGCCAGCCAGACCACAAGTGGGTTTCAGTGGACTGATCCACCACCCTGAGTGGGTTTTATTATAGTGTTTTGCCCAAGCAAAAATTGCGATTTTGACAAGTGAAACTTTACCCTATTTCAACACATGCTCTGGGAGAAGAAATATGTACCAACTAAACCCTGGGGCCCGATTTCACCTACATGGTATTAAGAGTTACCAGGTCTTAGCTAAGTCTTGTTTCTTGGGTCTTCTCAAGGCACTTTTTCTAGGGTCCGTTGGTATATACCACCCAGAGAATCTTTGCTGAAGTGGTATATACCACAGGACAAGAAAATAATTATAATCCAAATTTTTTATAATGTCAATTTAATTTTTAAAAATTGTCAGTAAGCTCAATTTTTTCCCCGTAGTCAGAAAATCTGTTGGGTCGGTCGATCCTATCTGGCAATATATATATTTATAGATTCAAATCATTCAATATCTCTGGCCTTATGAAAGTCAAATAACTTAAATTTACTTTAAAATGTCCGTTGTCACTTTACTTCACCTGTCTCACCAAACTAAAACCAAAGTGGCAAGCTACTTACATTATATCTCTATAGACATGGACACAGACCAAACGTCACTTTGATCAAAGGACGAGAGTTGGGATACGAAAAAATGACACAAACATTCTGCAGCATACAGCACTGAATAATAAATGATGGTCATCTGAACTTCAATACAATTCTGTGGCACATGGGCCAAGTTTAAATGTCAGACAGTCTAAGACGGAGGCTTCCCTCGAAAAGAAAGTAACAAATGTCATTCATCTCCAGTGGTTCTACATCTGCAAATGCTTCTTCAGCAGCAAGTCAAATTTCCGTCCTTCAGGGCTCAATTTCCGCAGGCAAAAGAAAGCAGGTTAGTATTTGTGACAACATGGCCTAACAGTCTTAGTATGAGAAGACCTTGCATCACAACATGACATACATGTTCAGACTTCAGAGCATGGCAGGAAAAAGTAAGGGAATTCAGGAATGTCGTTGCCTGGAATTTCCAAATTTCACATGAAATTTTCAAAGAAAGGTCCAAATTTTTTACTTGCAAGTAGTTGCATGATTCACGACTAATTGTGGGATTTTTTTAATACTTTATGAAATTGCCTGGAAAATCACATTTTCCAGTCCTGGTTCTGAGAATAGCACTTCAGGGAAGATTATGCTTATATATAAATTAGTTGGAGGTCAGGTATCATTGTCTCTTTCCAACTCAAGACAATTTCCAAAACAACAGCTCAGGATACAGCCACTTCATAATCAGGATAATGATCATTGTTGTTGTAACAATGGCCGTAGGATGTGCATACAATTACTCACAGTCAAGCACACTTTCCTGGTCACTGAATGAAAAAACCCCCCAGGAAAACTACAATTAAGATCATATTTGGTGATAGTCCTGTGACAAAGCAAATAGATCTGAGAGTATTTCTTGTATCATCTGTTACAGTAAACATCAATGGTTTGAAATTTCAAATCCTCTGTAACATACTGACACTGAGAATGTAATTGCGAATCATAATATTATTAAACGTTCATATTCAAAAGTTTTGGTTATAAATGTGCTGTAGGCTCCAAATCATATGGTTGGGCAAGATTGTCTCAAAGCAACTGTCTCAGCTAATTTTAGCTCACCTGTTCTATTCTAGTCCATCACATGATTCTCAAAAAGGGCCTAAAAACACATTTTCGTTCACCCCCCCTGTTTAGCTCACTTTCTTGGTACCAAAATGTTGCAAATATTGTCTAGATTCCATTTCTGCTTGTTTCCAGGCTGGCAAATACCCTGAAACATGTTTTATTTCAGTTTGAATGAATGAAGGTCAGGCGTCGGACAATGTCCAAAATCGCCAATGTTTTTTACTAGTTTTACTCATATCTCTGCCTGTAATTGGGCTAGAGAGTTAATTTTAGTGTTGAAACATATGTTTTCAGACCCCAGGAGTCAGATTATGGATGTAATATGTTGCTCAATAGCATATTTATACTCTAAATTAGATCCAATTCCACTCGCGAATGGTACAATTTTGGGCGAAATTATAATTTTTAGAGATTTAATCTGTGATTGCCATCCCATCTGTTAGAATTAGTTGAAGTAATATGTATGGGTTATACTCAGGATCTTTTTTACATTTCTTTTTTGGTCCAGTTAAATTTATGGTCTTAAGCAAATTTTTCCTGGACAGGAAAAGATAAAAATTGCAATATATTTCAAGAATTCGCCGAACTTCATCAAATGATTCCGAAAAGGTGTAGGAATACATAATTTATTGCCCCCTCTCCCTGAGTTTAGCTCACTTCTGTGGTACCAAAATATTGCAATTATTGTCTAGATTCAATTCCTCCTTGTTTCCATGCCAGAAAATGCCCTGAAAAATGTTTTGTTGAGTTGAAATGAATTGGATTTAGGCTTCGGACAATGTGCAAAATTGCCATTATTTTGACTGGTATTGCCCAAATATCTCTTGACATTGAGACATAATAAAACAAATATGTGTTTTGACCCAAAGAGTCTGAATATGGGTATTAAAACTTGCTCAACAGCAGATTCATACTCTAAATTATATATAATTCCATCACCAATTGCAACCATTTGAGTGAAATTATCAATTTTTGAGAATAATTTGTGATTGCCAAGTCGGACAATGGTCAAAATCACCATGGTTTCTAGCTTTTAGTAACTTGTTTCACTTATGTCTTCACCTATAACTATTTCTGTTCAAATTTGCTCAATGTTGTAATTTCACCATAAACCTCCTTTTCATTCCTCTTAGGAATTACACTTGCCTTTAGTGAATTATCTGAGATATATGTGACTCTTCTGCAATTTGTTAAAATTATTTGCAGATCTGTCTTGATTCTATTCTTCTGTTGTTGTTGTTGTTTTTTTTCAGTTAAAATAATGGTTCTTAGCTTTTTTTCATAAAAAAATAAAGTATCACTTGTATAGTATTCAGAATTTTAGAGCCCATCCCAAAAAAGCTATAAAATAATTACTATTTTTCAGAGGATATAGCTATCATAGACAGCGGCGGTACTATTTGTCGCATTAGATGAATGGCAGAGGCCGTAACAGTATACAAATATTAGTAAATTGTCTCACCAATTCGAGAACACGGCAGCCTGTACGGTAAATATTTCAGAGAATTCTTCAAATACGTGTGCCCCATTTTTCATTATAATAAGGGTACAATGTATTATGATTTGGAAAATTCAGGTCAGTGACTAGTCTGGTATGATCAAAGTTCTTTGAAAAGACTGGTTATAATTTTGACTTTAACAAAGCTTGAGGTAAGAAGTCTCCAAGCCTTGTGAAAGCTGTGGGTGAGTCAATGTCTCTTGTATGGACAAGACACATAAAACTACATTCTCTTTCATTCAAGCCTTTCGTCTCTCGCTAGAACAGATAAAAAGAGGTATTATGATGCCACACAAATTAAAGAAAATTTATTCTGTGGGGGCAACAGTGATTTTAGTGAGAAACAGTTTGACATACGAAATCTGTCTGGTAATAGTTGGGCTCGAATGGTTCAAGTTCTTTCTATTAATCCGAAAGAGAAGTCTCTGTGATGTTCCTGTTTTGTGGCTGTTCAAGCAATGTTGCAATAAATTATGTCATGTATTGATGCACACAGATCTATACCCAAATACATGCCAAAACTGAACAGTTTCTGGTGAAACGTATTTGATTATCCAGTATGATGACTGGATTGGCTTGCAGTCTTGACATCTATGCTATGCGGAAACTGAGGTCCTACCTGACACTAGTCTGTAACTTGGATTTACTTATTTGTATTGGAGGTTTTATCTTTGTTGTAGAATTAAAATTTATGTCATAAGTATGATATCTGCTCTGTGTGTCCCATCCTGATGACTGCGAGGATTTATGGTATGGCATATTTTCTGTTTTTTCGGGTGGTCCCTTGGCAGCGACATCTAGGATGTCATAGAGGGACACCTTCTCCATGTATGCTATTTTAAAACTGAACCCGTATATATACATAATGTTGAATTGTATGCTTGGAATGCATGAGAAAATAAAACGAATCTGAGGGAATGATTCTGAATCTGAATCTGAATCTTCATTGAGGGAATGATTCTTGAGATGTGTACCCAGGGACGCGTCATTGTCACTCTCAAGCAGTGATGTAGTCGAGGCCAGTACACCCGAGACCGAGTCAAGGCCAAGGAATTGGCATCCGTGACCAAGCCAAGGCCAAATATATTCAAAAAATTTAAAGCATTCTTTTTTTTTTCAATATTTAAGTAGCATACTCCTTGCTCATAGACTGACTATTGAGATAAATACAGTCCCTATGGGAGGGGAATTCTTCATCCCATTTCCTCCCTGAGACACTAAAAAAGATGAAGACAAGTTCTTCAACTAACTCAGGTCTACCCTATTACAAATACATTCCCAGACCACAGACATATGATCCTTGAGCCAGGCACTTGGATTCTTGCAATTTCAAAAAATGTTATCTTGTTAGACTTATAGATGGGTTAATGAACATTGACCAAGGCTTTAAATCTAAAAGGTTCCCTGACTCCACAAAAAAAATCCAATTGAATTATAAAAATGCAAGAATGTGGACATATTTATTTTTTAATTTAAAAAGGCATGGGTTATTGAGTTAGGCAGTTGTCAACTTTCACAATAAACTAAGTATATAGCTGCTAAAGAATATTTGAGTTCACAAGATTGAGCATTGTCACAATGTCAGAGGCTTATATAAATGCTCCCTGACATAGGGAAGGTCTGACTGGTGGGAATGACAATTGAGCCAACATCTAACATGTGACACTCTGGAGTCAAATCACATTATATTATCCAACAAAATACATTTTTTATCTGAAAAAAAAAGAAGTACTAAAATACACAAACTTATACAAATTAATAGAAAACAGAGATGTGCCTTAAAGGAACTGAATTATGATTTGCTGAATGTTGGATGGTGCAATTAAGCTTTGTGTGCTAGAACTGATTCTGTTTTAATAAAAATCAACAATATCTTTTTTCATTGAACTTTGTAGGTGTGGCAAATTCTGAGTCAGAAAAAACTATGTAGTAGGTTATTAATTGAACTGGAAACCAGGCAAAATGCAAATTAGATACCCAATTTATCATGATATTCCTGCAAAGTTGTACAAACAGCTCAGTTCTTGGGGGAAGAATCTCAAAGCTTGGCTATAAATGAATAATTTGCTGCTACTAAAATCGATGGTAAGTATACTGGATATAATCAAGAGTGTGAAAATGCTATTTAGTCAATTATAACATTCATATTCAGACTCCTTGAAAAAAAAAAAGTTTCATTTATACAAAAAAATTTTTCTAGCTTAATAACAGCCAGAGACATTGCAATACCAGTCAAAAATAACAGCAATTTTGCCCATTGTCCGAAGCCTAAATACCATTCATTTTAACTCAACAAAACATGTTTCAGGGCATTTTATGGCCTGGAAACAAGGAGGAATTGAATCTACACAATAATTGCAATATTTTGGTACCAATAAAGCGAGCTAAACTCAGGGGGAGGGGCAATAAATTATGTATTCCTACACCTTTTCAGAACCATTTGATGAAGTTCGAGGAGTACTTGAAATATATTGCAATTTTTATCTTTTTCTGTCCAGGAAAAATTTGCTATAGACCTAAATATAACTGGACAAAAAAAGAAATGTAAACCAGATCCAGAGGATAGCCAATAGATATTACTACAACTAATTCTAACAGATGGGATGGCAATCACAGATTAATATCTATTAATGATAATTTCGCTCAAAATTGTATCATTCGCGAGTGGAATTTGATCTAATTTAGAGTATAAATATGCTATTGAGCAACATATTACATCCATAATCTGACTCCTGGGGTCTGAAAACATATGTTTCAACACTAAAATTAACTCTCTAGCCCAATTACAGGCAAAGATATGAGTAAAACTTGTAAAAAGCATTGGCGATTTTGGACATTGAATGAATGCAGATCAGACGTCGGACAAACTCAAATATGTTTCAGGGAATTTGCCAGCCTGGAAACAAGCAGAAATGGAATCTAGACAATATTTGCAACATTTTGGTACCAAGAAAGTGAGCTGAACAGGGGGGGGGGGGTGAACGGAATCCTGATTTTGGAGAGTCATGTGATGGACTATTCTAAGTCATCTCCTAAGTCACTGCCAACTATCGATCATTCATTCCTGTCATTCATACATCAATGAGCTAACATGACATATGATGTTCAACTCTTTAATGCAGTGCCACAGAAAAGACATTTAGCTTTTAAGGTTGTGAAGAAGTTAGATTCAGATTTAAAGAAAACAAATTCAGCATTTTCAAAATGATTGCATTATACTACATTTAAATGTGTGTCATACATGGCCAATTGTGCAGCGTACGTAAAACGTACGATGCTCTTTCTTGCGTATTTCGTACGTAAATCGGTTGTTTTCACGTATGAAATACGTACGAAAATTTATGTACGTAAAACATACGTAAAATTTTTGTATGGATTTCATACATGTTAAGTTGGTTTTTTGGCCTTTAACTTGATTTTTTTGCTGATTTTTTTTTGGATAGGCCAATGCAAGGTCTAAACTTAATAACCATATTGCACTGAAATGGCCAAAGTAACTGAAAAGTACCTGCGTGAAATTTTTAGAATTCGTACGAAATTCGTACGAAAATGTACGTACGTACTACGGATCGGCTCTTTTTTGTGAGTTTCGTACGTAGAATTTACGTACGTAATTCGTACGCTGCACAATTGCTAGTGATATTCAACAAGGTTCTGACACAAGTTCATTTTTTAAACGATCTTTAGTTCAAAAGGCATAGAAGAGAACAAGCGCATGCCAAACACTTACGCTTTCTGTGAATAAGCCATCAACAGGTTACAAGTTGTCTGCCGTAGGAGCTCCTAGATATGTCAATTAATCAGAAGTTCTTGCTGCTGGTGGGGGTGCGATTAGCTCAATGGATGTCATAGACAAGGAAGCAATGCAAAGTCCCCCAAATTAATGCCACTGAAGCAGTGAAGCTGCTGACAGCCATTGAAGAAGCCTCTTACACGAAGAAGCATTAAGGTGACTCATGCATGGTAGTTTGATCATACAGATTTTTCTAAAATTTTGCACAGTTACTCTATGGGACCCATACATTCCAAAAATGAAAAACAAAAAAATTTCACCGACTCGTTTTGTTGCCATGGCAACAGTATGTTTGGCCTGATGACTGCTTAAAAGTCATAAATTGAGTTTTTGGTTATGTACCACAGAATGAAGCATTACATGCATTTGTCACACAAAAACGTCATAAATGTATTCCCATGGATGTAAACCAATACATTTTCCACAAATTTGAAGATAAAGGTTAAAATATTTATTTCTGTAAGAGCTCAAAGGGCACCAATACACAAATTAATTGCTGATTTTGTATGCATCAATTTTGGCAGTAATCAAATTTTAGGAAAACGATCATACAGATTTTTTTTTAAATTTGCAAATATCATAAACAAGTTATTGTCAAACAAATGGCCAAAAATAAAAAAATTTCACCGAGTCGTTTTTTAACTGCAGTGCCATGACTATGCCAATGTCAATTTAAAGAAATAAAGACAATTTTAGACACAGTTGACTGAAATTAGTTGAGAAAATTCTTTGGATAAAGATGAGAAGCTGAAACTTTAAATTAGCATAGAGTAGGTGTTGCTGCATTCAATAAAAAAATAATTATGCTTCTAGCTGCATTAGATCTCATTTAAATAGCAAATTACTGGCTGCCATGCTGTTAAAAAAAAGAGAGCAGAAAATGGTGATGTCACAACTTTTTCAGGGCCTGCAGCAGTTGTGACGCTATGTTGCTAGGCAACCAGGCTGCTCAGAAGTATGTGCAGTGTACCACGCTTGAGTCACCTTAATTATGGTGTATTCAAGCCATTGGACAAGTGCACAATATGACATGCATGACACAATGCCACACAAATCGCATACGATAGATATTGACAATTATTGTGCTTCAAGTGAGCAGAGGGTTATTAATTAGATGGAGGGTTATTAATTAGATGGATACAATTGGAGTCTCCTCCAATTGTATCCATGTAATTTCAGCTAATTACCTGAAGCAATATCTCAGGACAGATGCTCAATAAGCAAAATAATCATGACCACTGAAAGAACAGGATGATGTGCATACAATTGCAAAACTGAGGAGACAAAAATTGTTCTGGCAATCGAAGGGCAGTCCAGACATGTACATGAATTGTTCAGAATTTTTCTAAAGCAGATGTGGCAATATACCAGAATGGCGAAGACACACTGAAGTCCTGTCAACAGTTAAATTAAGCTCAAAAGGGTACAGGGCAGTGGGGACACCTGCAGCAGAAGAAAGACCAAAGAAATAAGATTATTTTTGCAAGTATAAATATTTTTTTAAACCGTTTTGAAAAATTCAAGATAGATATGTAATTCAAAACATATCTGACAAAATCACATCTATAAAAGACATTGATAGCACCCTCCAATGCTCAAGCATCAGCAGTGAGTAAATATATATTTCAGTGTCATGAAAATTGAATATGTAGTAGGCCTACCTGGGACACTTTTTTGCATTTGGGTGTACTCAATCACGAAGAGGTATTTTTGGTCACAAATCACAAGTTGAAGTGCTTTCCATATTATTCGAGGACTTTCGAAAAATGTATTTTATTTGCATGGCAAGCAATTATATAAATGTGGATGACAGGTGGATACATCTTGAAAGTTTCATTATTTGGCCTTCATCATATTTCAATTCTGAGCATGTTTGATTAATGTAATGTGCACATGTGACTGACTTTGTGACAATATGCATTTGATTCGAACGACAGGTTGCTATTTTGAAAATTGTCTTACAAGTGTGTTAACCATTCTTCAAAATATTGTTCATTCAGAAAAATGTGTGATGGTTACCTCCTTTCACATGGTTAGGGATGCAAAATTCCCGGGAATTTTCGTTAGGGAAATTTTCCTTGGAAATTTTCGGAAATTTACGGTAATATTCGGAAACATTGGGAATATTCGGAAATTTATCCATTTACTTGGGAAATTTCTGGGAATATAACTGGATTGGATAACAAGTTAGCTTGTTGAAGCTGTGAGTTTGCACTGAACACCTTATTTCATCCAAGTCTGAAATGTATGCAGCAAATTATGGAGGTTATTTGCAACTCATTTTGAGATGCAAAATAATTTTCTGACTGTAAGGACACACAAGAATTGCACTTTTGAACTAAAGGAGACACACTAAGCGAGATATTGAAAAATTTACAAAATTTCACAATTAAGCTCTGTGTCCTTCATCATGTTGCCAATATGTATTGCTTGGTGTATTATCAAGTGATAAATTCATAATTGTGTAATAACAAACTTGACTCTGAGACTTTCAAAAATGTCAAGAAAATCCAAATTAACACCAGTTGCTTTCTGCTGATGTGATTAGAATTAACTTCCAATTAAGAAGATGACATTTGCAATCGCCGTTATTATCTTCTTACCAGTTTGTGAAAGGAAGGTTTATACGCACTAGATACCTAAATTTTGTGCAATTTTGATTACATTTGCAGCAGAGGTCAAAAGCGTAGAAGTGCTAGACTATAGACTATATCTCCATGCACTGTATTGCATAGTGACAGAGTCAAACACTTCTGGGTCTGTGCTTTAGACTTCTGATGGAAAAGTGTTCATCAAACATCCTTTAATTGGAAATTAAACCAATAACATATATATATAATCCTCGGAATCAAACAGGTTCGTAAATTTAAAAGTTTTCCTCCTGCAGAATAAAAAATTTCATAATCCTCATACTGCAATCAGAATATTCATTTAGGTATGAAGTAATAAACTATAAGACCCTTTGAAAGAGATACAGCTGCGAAAATTTTGCTGCACCAAATAGATATTCTGGAAAAGTCCTCCGGTATTCTGAGCAGCATCTAAATTTCGGAAATTTAATTTCTTCCAATAATTTTACACAGGTCTCTACTTCGAAAAAAATATTTCCCTCTGAAAACTGGGCACGAAACGTGTGATGGTACGTTTATTATGGTTGACTTTTCCTTAGCACTGTCCCTCAATGAACAGGCCTGCGCAAAAAATATCTTGTTCAACAAAGTTTCCTTTGGCAAACACAGAATAATTTAGATTTTTACAAAGCAAAAAAAAAAATCCCAAAATTTTGGGTAAAAGATTTTGAAATTTCCAACTCAAAAACAAATGGCAACGGATTTGACCCTCGTTGCCAGACCAATATATGCAACCTTCATATCCAGGAAGACCTAAGGACCACATACTGCCTTACTGGCTACATCAAAAGATAATGGCAGACATCCAAATGACCACTATTAACAGGACCAATGACAAATATATAAAGATTTAAGCAGTTTATTTGAAAATTCCCAAAATTCCCAATTTTCCCGCAAGAATAAATTCCCGGAAATTTTCCATGGAAAATTTCCAATATTTCCGGAAATTTTCCCGGCCTTTGCATCCCTACACATGGTTTACATTGTTTATAGTCAACATTGCCAAGATTAACAAAGACTGAAACAGAATATTGGACAAAAAAGCCATCCACGCACAAAGCTACATGTAAATTGAACAAAAATTACGAGATTTATGAGATTTCTAACTCAAGTTCGTACCTGCAGTCTTTACCTGCTGTTCAAATCCGCTGTTCAAACCTGCTGTTCAGTAGGATACACCTGTTTGTACCCGCTCAGGTTCAAACCTGCGGTTCAAACCTGCTGTTGAGCAGCATACACCTTTGAATAATTGACGCTGGTCATCTGACCTTCACCAACAATTCTGTGACACATGGGCCAAGGTTTGAAATGTCAGACAGGAGGCTTCACTCGAAAAGAAAGTAACAAATGTCATTCATCTCAAACAGTTCTTCATCGGCAAATGCTACCTCAGCAATAGTCAGATTTCCGTCCTTCATGGCTCAATTTCCGCATGCAAAAGCAGGTTAGTATTTGTTGCAACATGGCCTGACAGGTGGAGATGGCCTTGCACCTCCTACACACACTGAGATGAGCACAACCTTAAACAATTGTCTCAGTTGTAACCTCTATGCAGAATGTCTATCATTCATACACATTACACAAGCATCTCTCTCTTAAGACAAACACTGATCAGCTGTTTTTGTTTTAATGAAAGACACGAAAAGGGCAAGTAGTCTGGAAAGTAACAAAAGGGCACTCCAAATCATCAGGGAATCAAAGGGCAAATCTAAAGAAAGAGGAAACTTCACCTGTTACATGCACAGGAAGTCTGAAATGTGTAATTTAATAAAAACTTCACATGCATGTAATGCGAGAATGACGAACAGCATAAGAGAAGATAGTTCGTCATTCTTGTATTAAACGCATGTGAAGTTTTTTGTAAATTACACTCTTGAGTAAGCTGACCGAACTTAACGAGAAAAGCTCAGTTTTCCGAAGCAGTGAAAACAGGTGCTGGAGCCCAGTCCAGTCTTCTGACAGTTGTCACTGATTACCTGCCTATCTGCCTAGATCGGTGGTCATATTTAGTGTTATGTCCTCAATCCTCATCACAAGCAGCCCCAAGTACTTCAGAAGACAGGTGTTGGCTTGGACAGTGAAAATGCATTATGTTTTCTGCACCAATATAATCCAGAACTTCCATTATTGCCCCACATATCAAGAAGCAACAAATACCATAAAAATATCACTATTAGTTTTACTAGATTATTCTCTTTCTACATTCCTTTCCTCCTATATATTATGCACAGTCAAACGCCAATGCAGCTTGCAGCAAAATTATCATTTTCCATAGACTCGATAAAAAAATCAAAAATATAATTATCATCAAAATGCGCAATTACTGTATTATGTATTCAATCTATCAGACACAGTCTGTCAAGTCACAGACTTCAGGCCATTATTCTCCCAAGGTATTCCCGTAAATAGAAAGATGTCACAAAGGCACCACATCACCACATATCCCAAGCTCATTCCCATCTTGTGACAATGATACCTTTGAAGGCCTGTTGTTCAGGCTCCATATATGAAGACCAATCAATGCTCGGTATGATGTATCTCACCTACATACCTTCTGAATCATATGAGAATGATGGCTCTATATAGCCCTCTAAAAATATATCATACTGACATCACATTGTTCAGATCCATTTATACAAGGTACATAACTGAATATATGTGCCTACAGTATAAGAAAAAAACCAGCCATGTTCCCTGTGAAATTTATAACATGATATCCAGATTCTCGGTTCAAACAGGACTATTTTATGACATTATGAATTGCCTGTATGAACTTTGAAAGTAAAGATAACAGTTCTACCAGGAAATATTTCTAGTTTTGTAACCCTCACTTGGAGGCAAATTGATTTAAATTATACAAAAAGACAATGCACAAACTGCTCAAATAACATGGCCTACACATTTTACTGACGAAAGGCAATTCTTCTGTCATATTCGAAATGATTGGCTTCTTGCTTCTGCCTCATGCCCTGGTGATTAAATAATTTATCTGCATTTATTCTATTGCTCTCAATCATTGACTTGAACAGGGAAATTGATTTGAATTGTTGGAGTGAAACTGAATCAAATTGAATCTTACCTTAATCAAAGTATTACAGTCGAAAGTTATGGAAAACACATACCTGAAAGAGAAAGAGAAAGTTTTTGTTAATATCATAGGTTGTTCCATAACCCCTATGTAACAAGCCCCCTGATTGGCCAACAGCCCACCTGCATAATGTGATGTTCACCTGTGTGGGGTGGTGTGTGACAGACAAGTCAATAACACATGTGTTATTCACTGATCAGTTAATATCACATGTGTTATTGCCTGGAAAATAAATTCAAAAAAAAAAATTTCCCAAAAAAAAAAAAATTCCAAAAAAAAAATGCCCTTAAAAAAAAGAAGCCAAATTAAAAAATTCCAAAGTAAGAAGAAAAAAATTCTAAAAATTATCATTCCACAAAAAAAAATTGTCATGGAACAAAACAATTGTGGACTTCAGTTTCGATCAATATCAGGTTTTACGGACCTGGCCGGTGATATTCAATATCATGACTAGGCGGCAGCCCCCGAATTAAGAAGAAAAAAAATTCTTTGAGCTTGCCAAATAGGGCCAAAATTGTTAGTCAACTTTTCTGCTTTTTTTTGTAAGCTTGCTTATCCAAAATGAATTCTTTTTTTCAAGAAACCTTAAAAGTTGATCATTATTTCAGATTAGAATACATTGAAAAAGTTATAAAAAATGTGAATATGGCCTTTTTATCAAGACGAATTATACTTGTTTTAATCTTCCTGTTTGTTTGCCATTTTGTTGTCCATTTTTATGCTGGCTTCTTGAACTTTAGGACAAGATTTGTTATAGTACAGTATTGGCTCTGCAGCCAGCATACTATACTGATTGCCCCATACAGAAAAGTGTCAACCGGTTTGGTCCCCACCATTTATTAATATCAGCTAGCGCATTACAAAATATCTTATGATCACAAATACTTAATATTGTTGCATTGATGTAAAAGTACACCTGCCACTCATTAATCCACCAATTGGTGCAGATACAATTGTTGCAGGACCTGAAATAATTGGGGGTGAGTTGTAACAGTTGGGGGTGAATAGTAATGAGAGCAGTTTGTTCTATTTATAGGTCCAATTTCTGGGTGGCACATCCTTGGGGGTGATTAACAGACTGTTAATGACTTACAGTTAGTGACTAACTGGCAGTTAAAGACTAACAAACAGTTAGTGAATCCACAACAGTTAGTGCTTACTAACAGTAAGTGACTAACAACAGTGACTTACTAACAGTAGTGATCAACTGATGAACAACAGTTAGGGACAAAATGACTAACAGTCAGGGACTAGCAATTAGTAACTTACTAACAGTTACTTCTAACAGTTAAGGACTAGCTGACTTACACGACTAACTAACAGTTAGTGACTGACTAACAGTTAGTGACTGACTAACAGTTAGTGACCAACTAACAGTTAGTGATTGGTGACTGACAAACAGTTTTTGACGACTAACAGTTTTTGACTAACTAACCATTTTGACAAACAGTTTTTGACTACTAACAGTTTTTGATTGAATAACAGTTTCTGACTACTAACAGTTTTGACTAACTAAACATTTTTGACTTACAAACAGTTTTTCACTGCTGACAGTTTTGACTAATAAACAGTTTTGACTAGTAACCGTTTTTGGCTAACTAACCATTTTGACTTACATTTTTTGACTACTAACAGTTTTTGACAAATAGTTTGACTAACTAACAGTTTTTGATTTAATAACAGTTTTTGACTACAAATAGTTTGACTAACTAACCATTTTGACTTACAAACAGTTTTTGACTGCTAACAGTTTTTGACTACAAACAGTTTTAGACTACTAACAGTTTTTGACTAACTAACCATTTTGACAGTTTTTGACTACTTACAGTTTTTGACTGCAAATAGTTTGACTACTAACAGTTTTTGACTAACTAACAGTTTTTGATTGAATAACAGTTTTTGACTACCAACAGTTTCGACTAACTAACCATTTTGACTTACAAACAGTTTTTGACTAGTAACAGTTTTGACTACAAACAGTTTTAGACTAACTAACAGTTTTTGACTGACTAGCAGCCTTTGACTGACTAACAGTTTTTTTACTAATTAACAGTTTTGACTGACTAACAGTTTTTGACTACTAGCAGTTTTGACTAACTAACCATTTTGACTAAAAGTTTATGACTACCAACATTTTTTGACTACAAACAGTTTTAGACTACTTACAGTTTTTGACTAACTAACCATTTTGACAGTTTTTGACTGCATACAGTTTTTGACTGCAAATAGTTTGACTAACTAACAGTTTTTGACTAACTAACAGTTTTTGATTGAATAACAGTTTTTGACTACCAACAGTTTCGACTAACTAACCATTTTGACTTACAAACAGTTTTTGACTAGTAACAGTTTTGACTACAAACAGTTTTAGACTAACAGTTTTTGACTGACTAGCAGTCTTTGACTGACTAACAGTTTTTCACTAATTAACAGTTTTGACTAACAGTTTTTGACTACTAGCAGTTTTGACAAACTAACCATTTTGACTTACAGTTTTTGTCTACTAACAGTTTTTGACTACAAACAGTTTTAGACTAACTGTTTTTGACTGACTAGCAGTCTTTGACTGACTAACAGTTTTTGACTAATTAACAGTTGTGACTGACTAACAGTTTTGACTACTAACAGTTTTGACTAAATAACGCTTTCTCACTAACAGTTTTTTGACTAACAGTTTTTGACTAACTAACAGTTTGTGACTAAATAACATATTTAGTGACTAACAAATAGTAACTACCGAAACAACGGACTTAATGACTAACAGGTAGTGACTAACTGATGAACGACAGTAAGGGATGACTGATTAACAGTTAGGGATTGACAGTCATATATAGTGACTTACTAATTAATAGTGAGTCATATTGAACCTATGCTCCCCCATATGAACTTGCCAACTCCAGCTAAACTGTCATAGGAATAAAAATAACAGTCAATACAATACACAAGTTAGTGTAGATCAGCAGAGCAGATAAGAAGCTATAAGAGGATTTATAGATGAACCCATGATATATGTGTGTTCCAGACCTAGTTAGTGAGAGATATAGAAAAAGTATAGTTGGTCTCCGGAGTATCACATGCCCCCTTGGGATGAAGAGATGGAGAGGGTGAGGGATAGACAGATAGATAGATAAATCTATCATGGGTTCATCTATATTTCCTCTTATAGCTTCTTATGCCATATCATGGGTTCATCTTTAGTTTCTCTTATACCATATTTTAGAATTCTTTTGGCAAAACATACTCTTATTGTAAATTTTGAAATCGTTATCACTACAGCCAGCATATATCTTTTTTTTCAAAAAGATTTTCTTGTTTAATCCCTTGTTGGTCATTTTTGTTCTGGTGTTTCCTTGTTGTTTCAACTTCCGGTCACCCAAGCATGCAATATCATACACCAGGTGTATGATTTGTGACATGCATTATATCAGAGCGAAATCCTGGTTTCTGATTGGCCAAAAAAAGCAAACAGTGGTATAAAACCTTTTTTCATCCTACCGACCAACCCTAGAAAAAATGCCTCAAGAAGATCCAAGAAGCTACAGATACATTTTTGTGGTCTAATCATATTTTAAGTCTTTAAATAATGAAAAAAGAACACTGGCAAAAAAAAGGAAGACATTGCAGGACATCAAGTGACACCAACTCATGTGAGCTCAATTGTGTCACAGACTGGCTCCACTCAAGTCAGGAAGAATCAAACAATGAAATATATATTTGAAAATCTGGTTACGTGGGCGTTTGAATGAAAAGAGGATATGTTAAGGATTACTCTTCAGGATCTTGTTATAAAATTATGCAAGTATCTTTTTCTTTAAAGGACTTATTTCTTGGAAGAAACATTGTGCCTGTTTTACAATACTTTTACTATAACATCATATTACAGGTGCTTTCAACCATTTTCCTTCACATTTTGGCCAGAATTATGATACTAATACTATGTCTCAGATTTTAACAATGAATAACTAAGGCATTAAAAACCATAAAAAAGATTCCTATTAAAAACCAACCTGCAGCATAGCAGGTGCTTGGGGGCAGAGATGTCTTGAATAATAGATGTTGGTCATTTGAACTTAGATTACTTCATATACATGGTCTCAGTCGAAAGGTCAGCGCTGGTAACGAAGAACACCTCCCTCCACAATGTTTTGATTCCCTCCAGACAATGTAACAATTGTACTCTGTTTTATCACCAATGGTTTTACACACCTAAAGTAATACATATTCAAATTTCCATCCTTCTGGGATAGGATTTATAGCAACACAACCTGACAGGTGAAGAGAAAAGAGATGGCCTTGGACTGACATACAGTGTACACCAGAACCAGGTTTGATAACAAGTGGGTAATAGAAGCTATCATGTATCTGCATTAAGTGATATATGTTTGGAGCATATAACAAGCACATGCATAAGTTGTAGACCACAAAAACAGCCTGAATGCAAAGGCGAGAAGTCTTACTAGCTTTCAGGCAATCTTCCCGACATACCTGTAACCATATTTAGCCTTGTTTACAAAAGGACAACTGCTTGACAGATCCCCATCACCAAATGCCCTTGAGCACTGCAGAAGACAGGTGTTCTGGCAGACTACGCTATTGCCATAATAGCATGTTTCGTTGGCTGCACAACTTACTCATCTACAAACAACGTTATTGCAAGCAAGTGTGAGGAAATGATAATTCACTAAGACATTTATTTTAAGATTAAGCTCAGCTTGAAAATTCGGTATCTTGCGAAATAGGTCACTGAAATATTAGGTTAATGTTTTGGTTATTATTTTGAACCTTATTCATACATATTTCTATATTTCATCTTTGTGAAGCGAGTTAATCCCTTCATAAATCAATTCTTATATCCCTGACATTAGTCTCTCCTGTCACACACAACAACCTAACATTCTGCCAAGGCATTATAAGAAGAGGATATATCCCCAGTTTGTTTCCTTTTGTTACAATGACACCTTTGAAGACTGTTACTCATATATGACAAGCACAAACTAAATACCAAATTGTGCATTACTTTTATCAACCTGCACTGCCAACTTGTCCGGTTGTTAGTTCAGTGTTATCCCTGCACAGGTTCAGTGAACAAAACTCTTTCTATTTTTTAAAAAATAAATGCTGTCTTGCCTGGTTTTGTGCAAAAACAATTCTTTCCTGTTAGTCTTGATATAAATCAATTATATCGAGTAGGTTTCTTAACAATGTAATATCTGATTTAAAATATATATTTCAGGATGTCACACGCTCAAAGTAAAAATAATTTCCACACTTTCTATGAATAGATGATTTCCCATCAAAGAAAACTTCAACTGCAGCATACCTATCTCACATTACAATAACCAAACGTGCCAAGAATGAAACTTAATGATGGCTGAATTTTGACAACTGCAAGGCACGATTTCATGTCAACTGCATCCCTATAATTGCTCATCTTGCAAAGGCATAATCACATCTGGAATTTTGAATTACTGAGAAAAAGAACACAGGCAAAAACTAAAAAGAGATTGGAGGACACCAAGTGACACCTACTCAGATGAGCTGAGTTGTGTTACAGCCTGGCTCCACTAAAGTTAGGACAAACCACACAACGGAATAAATATGTTTTGACAGTCTGGTTACTAGACTAAGTTATCAATAATGACAAAATATTTACAGGATTGCTCTTCAGGATGTATTATGAAATCACAAGATGAGTCTGTTTCTCAAGGACTTTTTTCTCTAATGAACCATTGCACTTGTTTGACTTTATAATAATATCATAATGCAGTAGGGTGTGTCAATTTTAAATATTTATGCAATTTCTAAAAGCGCTAGTGTCCAAAAGCACAAGTGTCCAAAATGTGCAGATTTGGATTCTCCGGGTCAAAATGCACATTTTAGGTACTAGTGCTTTTTGAATTTGCATGAAAATAATAATACAGGAGCTTTCAACCACTTCCCTGCACATTAATTTTGGTAAGAAATATGATACCTTGCCACACATTTTAACAAAGAATAACTTCAGCATTGAAAAAAGGCGTTGTAAAAGAAAAAAGATCCCCATAACAACGAAGCAGCATAGCAGGTGTACAGGGATGTGATGTCCTGAATAATAGATGCTGGTCATTTGAACTTTGACTATTTCACATGCATGGTCTCAATTAAAAGGTCAGAGCAGGTAACAAAGAACACCTCCCTCCAGAGAATGCAACAATTGCACTCAGGGCCATCTCCAATGGTTTTGCATACCTCTTCAGTAATACATACTCAAATTTCCATCTTTCTTGGCTCAATTTCTGCAAGCAAAAACAGGCTAGGATATATGGCATCAAAACCTGACAGATACAGATAAAAGAGATGGCCTTGGATAGAACTGGCATACACCAAAAATCAGCTTTGATAGAAAGTGGGTAATAGGAGCCATCATGTATCTGTATAGTTCACAAAAGGACATCTGCTTGACAGGTCCCATGTATCAATGCCCTTGAAACAGGTGTTGTGAACCTGATATGTTGTTTATTTTTATCAATCTAAATTGCTAACTTGTCCTGCTGTCAGTTCAGTGTTATTCATGCACAGGTTTTGTGAAGAAAACGGATTTTTTTGCTGACTACTACTGTCTTGCATAATTTTGGTGGAAAAACAATTCCTTCCTGTTAGCCTTGAAATAAATACATTTTTTTTTTATGGGGGAGGGAGGGTTGGTTCTAAACATAATGTTTGATTTAGAGAAATATAGTTGAGGATGTCACATGCACAAAGTAAAGATCATTACATCAACTTTTCCATGAATAGATAATTTCCCATCAAAACGTGCCAATAAGGAAACTTAATGATGGCTGAATTGTGACAACTGCAAGGCGCGATATCCTGTCAACTGCATCCATCCAATTGCTCATTATGCACAGGCATAAACACATCTGGAATTTCGAAATACTTAGAAAAAGAAAATAAGTGACACCTACTCATACAAGCTCAATCATGTCACAGACTGGCTCCACTCAAGTCAGGAAGAATCACACAATGCAATATATGTTTGATTTATAATGCGGTTGCAAGAGTAAGAATATCAATGAAACAAGATATCCACAGGATAAGTCTCCAGTATCTTGTTATAAAATCACACCAATACTTTTTTTCTTTAAAGGACTTATTTCTTGGAAGAAACGTTGTACCTGTTTTACAATGCTATAACATCACATTACAGGTGCTTTCAACCATTTTTGAGAAATATGATATGCTACATATTCCAACAAATGATAAATTCAGCATTGACAAAAAGATGCCCATTACATCCAAAAACTACCAACAGCATAGCAGGTGTGCAGGGCAGTAATGTCCTGAATAATTGATGCGGGTTACCTGAACTTTACCTATTTGACACACAAGGGCTTAGTCTAAAATGTCAAGAGATGGTGCTGACCAGCAGCTCCCTCCAGACAAGAAACAATTGAAGTACATATGATCAAGGCTCCGATGTCCAGGTATGGCCGTTACGTCACGGGAAAATATAAATAAATGCATTTCACTGGAAATATGTTGCTCTCTGCTCTTATCTTTTTTTACAAATGAAATACATGCCTTTATGGGAGATAACTCCAAGGCAATAACTGCTCTTGTTAATTAAGGTTTAGACAGGGCACTTGCAAAAGTGGTAAAAAGTTGGACACTTTTGTGGTGTCCAACTGGTGAGACAAAAATGATTATACTATATATTAGACATAAGTAACTGAATTCCAATCATTTCGACTGCAATTTGTAGACATTTAACAGAAGATTGTGTCAACATTTTAAAAAGTCATAATTTGACCCAATTTGATAAGATATAGGCCTATTTTCAGTGGGTACCATGATGTAACATTTGGTGTCAATTTTGTTACATCCATAACATGGCTCCTGACAGCTAAACATAACCAAGCTAATTCATTTTCTTTCTCTTAATGTTGAGTAGATCTATAATGGCTTTGGAAAGTGGCTGAATATATGGCAGGAGCCCCTATGGCACCACAGAATACTTCATCAAACATCATTATGTCAGATGGTGTCCAAATGTTACGTCCCTATCATCCCTCCTGGTTTGTTATTGGCCAAAGGATATTCTATTTTTAGACATTTCATAACATCCCCATATTCTTGTGCATAATTTCTGACACCAAAACAGGTGCCATCACCACTGGAATTAGCATAAGAGAGGATCCTGTTGTGCCAAAGTGAGGCTGGTCTTCGTTACGTCCACAATCTGCAGTGACATGCTGACAGAAAGTTGATGATATTGAATTAACAGTAGCAGAGATGTTGTTGAAACCATCTGTAGCAGACTCACAACTAATTTTGCAAAAGTTTTGGCCACATTTCTTCAATGCATACCATTCTTAGAAAGAGAAAATCCAGACCAAAGTCAAGCTCCACTCTGTAACCAACGCTGTCCATGTTACATCCAAGTCATATACTCTTAATATTTTAGTACAGATGTTTGCCACTTGCACTGAAGACAGTCATCTTGACAAAATCTGTAATCTGGATCATTTCAAACATTTGAATGTTTTAAAAACCTGCAACTGGAACACTTTTTCTCAGTTTGTTTTGAAAATACAACTGGATGTAACTGAGACACCAAATTCACTTCATCCTATCTTGTGTCCATGTTACGTCATGGTAAAAGCAGGTGTAATTCTTTTAGTTTCTCAGAATGGAAGGTTATACATACTTGAATTTCAAAAACTAGCCATGAGTTATACCAAGATGGCCCACAATATTCATTTAATATTATAAGTAAGTGTAAATAGCCAAATCCTGGCTATGACGTAACATGGACAGCATGTGAGGTGTCATAAGTTACATCATGGGCATAAATCAAATCAAAATTCCCCTAAAATGGAGTAAAACGTGGCTTGTTCTATCATTTTACTTCACTTTCACAGTCCGGCATTCATAAATTCATGTTAGATACTTTTTGTGCAAGACAATCACAAGATATACTATTATTTCTGAGGACATAACTTTTCAAGACTAGGATGTAACCGAGACACCAATTTGAAATCCTGATTACTTTTGGTCAAACAATCTATTTACAGTGTTTCATTTATACCTGGCAGGTAAAATAAGGATACACAGGATAGGAAATTTAATTTCAATTGCATTTTTATTGGAAGAAATCCACAAAGCAATCCATAAACCTCAAGTCAAACTCCACTTCTCTTGTATCAACATACGCTATCGTCTGTGGGGGGTTAAACACATGAAATATCAATTTTCCTACAGAAATAGATGTCTAATATTGTTGGACTGCACTGCAGAAATGCAGCCTTTAATGGATGTTTGATAAATATTCATTTATTGTCACAGAAAAGCATAAAGTGTGCTAATTTTTGCAAATCATAAAAAAAGTAAAATTAGCTTGGTGTTTTAGCAGCATTTCTTGCGCTAAAAATTAATGAAAATGCAAGAAAATGAAATTTAAAGGCATAGATAGTAGTCTCACAGATCATTGGTGGTAATTTATAAAAAATGCACTTAATATATTATAGCTAGGTGAGAAATTGTATCACCTGCTGAACATTGGTGTCCAATGTTACATCATACATTTTTTGTTTCATGAATATTCAGTTCAAAATCCTTCACAGCAATGCAATACTTGCATCAATTTTTGCTTCTGTTGAAATAATTTATAAAAAGTATAAATTTTGTTAGCCTCTGTCAGGTTCTAACCTCTTTAACATGATTTTAAACTTTAAAATGGTGTCCTGTTACATCACTGACTATTTTTACCATTTTATTCCACAAAATTCACTGGGTTTCACTAGAGATTGAAAGCAATTGTTTATTTTTGAAGGATAAGTACATTTGTACTTTAATGTGGTAGACAGATGCTATTTGCTGTGTGATTTTTCACAATTTCAGTGTGCTGTCCATGTTACTTCCACAAATTTTTGAAAATAAAAAAATTAAATATCTCCCAAGATAATAAAGCAATTATCTTGCAATATTACATATAAATGGCAGATGGTACTGTCTACCTCCACTTATGATTTCAGTGATATTGAAGGTAGTTTAAAAGCAGGATACCAAACTGTCCATGACGTAACGGCCATACCTGGACATCGGAGCCTTGATCATATACTCTGATACTTCAATGATGTATGCCTGGAGGCACTTCTTCACAAATATTTCCTTCAGGCCTCAATGTTCAAAACCAAAAAAAAAAAAGAAGTAGTTCAAGAGCAAAGGGATGACTTTGTACTAACATATCCTAAAGAAAAGCTTTTCTCAGGTATACTGTTTTATGTGGGCATACGAAAATAGGCAAACCTCAGTTTGTAGGAGCTAAACTGTGAGCATTGTCTTTCTGAATGAGTAAGACTGGCATGGCTGGAAGTAAAACGTGCGCACCAATCACGCATCCGAGGAAATGACAGGAGTTCCTAGCATAACCATTTAAAACCAAAATATGACTAAGTTGTGGAGTCAATGTGGACACAATAAAAAACACACAGTGTCATACACTAATACAGGATACAACTGTGGTAAGCCTCATCAGCTTCAGGCAATCATCCCCACATACCTTATATGGTCTGTAACCATATTTAGCCTTGTTTACAAAGGACAACAGCTTGACAGATCGCCATCACCAAAAGCCTTTGAGCGCTGCAGAAGACAGGTGTTGTGGCAGGCTACAACAAATACATGGGCATATCTACAGGATGTGCAGACAAGGGAGGCAAGTCAACATGAAGGGCAATACAAATATATGCTCTCTCGAGCTATGCCAGTTTTTTCTATGGAGTCAAAATATTAGAGTTATCGTGACTGAACCGCGATAATGGAGCATGTTCACGAGTGGTCCACTTCTCATCCCGGAATAGCTGTGATTCATAGGCAGTGGTTGACCACTTGCTAGCCAACACCAAGACATATCTATCCATCAACACCAGTAGCTCAACTTATTGTGGATGTAAGTGTACTGAATAATATATTCTGGTTATTCGAACAGGTCAATGCAATATAGCTCCTTCCAAACAGGAATGCGAAACAAACATTCATCTTCCAAAGCTATGTACTTGTTATAGGGAATACCGCTTCTCTGACGTGGAGTCAACCTCTGTTCTCCAGGTTTCAGTTCACGCAAGATGTCTAGACATGTGAAGTGTGGTGTCAAGCAAAGAGCTGGATAAGAGTTAGGCAAGAGCACTGGACACACTTAAAGCCACCAGTAGCTGAGACCGGAATAGCTAAATACTTTTAGCAACAGAATAACAGGACCATTCTGGATACGTACAGCTTGTCCATAAAATTCTACCTCACCTACCTATTTATCAAGGGAGCAAATATATGCCGCTTGTCACTAAATACATGAATTTTCAATGAAAAATGGTAAAACAAGTTTATTGCTGTTACATGTTAGCTATTTTTATAAAATCACTATAATATTTTCAGGTATCATTGACAACAGCATATCTGAAGGCTCTGAAATCAAAACGGTTGTGGCAGATGGATCCAACCATGGAACCCTACCCTCAACCCAAACTGATGGGGCTCATGAGTCACAGCCACTTCTGTGTGCCTCTCAGTTGTTATAGACAGCCAGAAAAACATACTAATACACTAAATAGTAGTAACACTGTGGGCATATGGAGCACTGACTACCAAATGCTTGTCATATAAACAAATTACCTCTAAAAGCAGTATCTGAATAAAAGGCAAGCTTTATTATGGTTTGCCAATAATTTAATGTCATGATTTCTTAGCTTTTTTTAGAAATTAGAATAACAAAGTACAACAACAAAAGAAATAGATAATGCATTTTATCGGAGTTTCTTGCATCTGGGCTTCCATCCACAGTGCTAGGTGAAGCAGACTGACTGGCATGTAGCGCATTTGATGCACTTTTGCAACTATGTTTGCATTCTGTGGACTATTTATTACTCTGTAATCCAAAGTCACAGCTGCCGGCCAAGGAGGGCTTAGCACGAGGTGATGTCATAAACAAGGAGGCATTCAAAGCTCTAGAATAGCCTGGAGCTCTGACAGGTCTGATTCTCACCTACAGCACTGGGCAATTGTGGGGGCCAGTGTCAGATGGTTAAATGTGTCCAAGACTGTTGACAATCTCTTGTCCGGTGCTCTGCTTGACTATCATCACCTCACTTGTCTAGATATGTTTTGAGAGCAGTGGCGGATAAAGGGGGCCTAGGGGGCCCAGTTCCCCCCTAGACCATCAAGATTAATAATGGCATTTTGAAGAAAAATTGCGATAACGCGGGCCCGCGAATGCCGAAGCACGTCCGGGCCCCCCCTAGACCATCGTGTCTGGATCTGCCACTGGAGAGATTAAGTAAGACCTGAAGACGAGAACTGTTACTCCACATAAGAGAAGCGATATTCCCTCATAAAACCTTACAAGATGAAAGATTCATTTCTAATTTTTGTTTTGGAAAGATATTTTGCATCAATAATCCCTCATAAAACTTATAAGATGAAAAAGATTCATTTCTAACTTTTGTTTTGGAAAGAGCTTTTTCATCATATTCTCTCATATAACCTTAAAACATGAAAGTTTATTTCTAATTTTTGTTTTGGAAAGAGCTTTTGCATCGACTATAGTTTGCATGACCAGCATTTGTTATTCAGTATGCTATATGCCCGTCATTTAGCTACTGGACTGATGAATAGAAGTCTTGACTCTCAGGTGGTCAACTGCAGCCAATGAATCGCGCCTCTCAGCAAACAGACCGGCCCAGCATAGAGTGCACTTGTTGCTCTTTGTCACTATGTTTGCAGTCTTTGCACCCTGTTGCCTATTTATAACTCTGTAATCCAAAGTCATAGCCACTGGCTGAGAAGCGATTAGCACTGGGGGATGTCATAAACAAAGAGGCCTACAAAGGCTCCTGAATAGCTGCTGCTAAAGCTGACAAGTCATTGATGTTCTTGAATTGAAGCCTTAGACACCCACTTGCGCATAAAAAACAGCATGATGTAGAGCATGTGTCACACAGGATTGAAAGTGGTGCCTGTCCAATATGAGAGTCTAAAATAAGACCAGACCAGTTTGTTAATCACTGGAGTCTTGTGAACATAACAAAAAAGAACAATATATATTTAATTATACTCTGAACAGCAAAAGACAGTAATTGTTGTCAGATTCCTGTTGAACATGTTTTGTATAGTTCCTTTCACTGTTTGGTATTATCTAAAATGTAGTCAAACACATGTGACTAATTTATCACGATTATAACCATAATCCACTGGAAGAAAAGTAGTAAGCTAACTTCCATACCTTGAAGTTTTGCTTATTAAACCGACAAAATAATTGGGCAATAAAAAACATGCCTGCTTGTTGCAAATAAAATTGTTAGCCAAGCGCTACATATACTGTGAGGCTATACATTATAGTATACATAACTATCATCCAGAGGATGTGAAGGTAAAAAGGGGCCTAAAAATATGGTGCACACTCATGCTGTTGGTCACTATGTTTGCTACTTCTTTTGTTTAATGTGCTATGGTCAAGAACTGTTGTGAGAAGGGAAAGGATGAGTTACATAGTGCAATTTTTCAGGAGATGGAGCAGGTGAGTAGTCAACTTCTCGTCCCAGAATAGCTGCTCTTCGTCGGCTGAGGTTGACCATCTGAGAACCAACACCAAGTCGTCTATCCATCAAAGCAGCAGTTAAATTGTGTTCTATATAGAGGCGGTTTTACGGTATTTGCACTCGGCCGATTTTTCGTCTTTAAGCAATTACTCTGAGAAAAGTATGACAGGTACGCAGAAATTTGTCTTGGTGGCAGTCTTGCACTATATTGAAGTATATGTGTACCAAATTTTACCTTGCTACGATGCTTACTTTTGAAACAGTAGGCGATTTATGACCAATTCTTGCACTTTTTTGTGTCTCACGGAGAGTTTCACATATTTTTATGGCAACACAGAAAAGCAAAGGCAGGCACTTGTGATTCATGTTAATGATGCCTGTCTAGACCCATGTCTTGGGTATAAAATACAACAGGTTTCATCTGAATAACTTATATACAACATGACTTGGGTCCTAAAATGTAAAAAAAGGGAGATGTCAAAAATTTTGTTTTCGATGGACCATCAGTTGCTTTATATGCTGTTATGAGTAGGTATCAAAGAATGTGTATACTGTTTGTGTTAATTTTGAAGCTTGAGACATATCTCAAGGTAAAACAGAAACATTTGTTTCACTTACCATAATTGGTTTTCAGAATGTGAGGCTTGAATGTGATGTCAAAAAAAGCATGTCCTCTCCAACCCATAGAAAAAACACTAAGTGTTTTGTAGGAAAAACAAGCTATTTGAGTATCTTTTGCTCAATCATGTGCCTTTACAAGTATGTGACAAATACAAGTTAAAAAGATATCCAGGCCATGTTCATACATTTTCTTAGAAATTAAAATTCATGATGTCAAAAAAATGTCCTCTCCAACCCATCAGGAATTTTGCTCTGACTCATGCGTTTTAACACTGGATTCATTGAAGAAACGGCCATGGTTTTACAAACTAAGTAAACCTGGATGCCTAAAAAGGGTTTTTATAAGTATTGAAAATGTCAAATATATTATCTTTTGTTATCTATTACACTATTTTGAGAAAATCAAAATTGAGAAAAAAGTTGATTTATTTGTGTCATATATTGATATAATTGTAATTTTCATTATTAACTGAATGACTTTAAAGGATAATAACCAAATATCTTGCTAATGGAGCCATCAAAGATGATTTTTCCAAAGGCGCCTGATTTTTGGTCATTTTCGGTGGTTTTTTCCTCCAAAACACTATGTTTGACACTGCCAAACACCATGAGTTTCAGTCTTACAGTAACAAAACTGGATATGGGGTTAATAGGATACCTAGGGATTATTAACCATGGAAATCATGTGTCTTTTGAGACTAGTACCCTACTCAACAGAAACTTTCACGGTAATGGCAAGTCAGATTTCTGTAAATTCGTAAAAAAAATGGTAAAATAAAAAATTGTGGCACGTTTAATCAAAATTTAACTTTTGCATGGGTTTTGATGTTCCTATGCAACAATGTGGCTTAATTTCCAAGAATAAGAATGGGTGAAA
The DNA here is from genome assembly GCA_026936325.1 of Platynereis dumerilii. Classification (NCBI taxonomy): domain Eukaryota; kingdom Metazoa; phylum Annelida; class Polychaeta; order Phyllodocida; family Nereididae; genus Platynereis; species Platynereis dumerilii. The sequence goes on along the minus strand of JAPTHN010000001.1, from coordinate 82,132,386 downwards.
ATTGTTTCTGGATGGATATTTTTCCTGATAAACAGTTTTTTCAAGAATCAACCCTTGCCTACTTTAAGTAGCGGTATTTTGGTAGTAAACCACCAAATCACTTCAGTCCTCTTTGATTATAGAAACAGTAATATGTTAACTTTATGATAGAATGATGGAAATTCTCAAATTTCACACTTTATTTTGACCCCCCATGAGACAATTTGAGTGCAAATACTGTAAAACTGCCCATAGAGTACTGAATAATAAATGGTGGTCATCCAAGCAGGCTAATGTAACAGCTCTTTCCAAAACAGGAATCTGAAACAAACCATTCATCTTCAAAGGCTCTGAACCAGAGAACACCGCTTTTCTAATGTCGGGTCAAATTTCTTTTTTCCCAGGTCTCAGTACATCTGTCACAACATGTCCAGACTGGTGAAGTGTAGTGTCAAGCAAGTAGCTGAGCGAGAGTTTGTCGAGAGCACTGGACACTCTCAAGGTTCACCTGTTGCTTGGACCATAATTGCTCAATGCTGTAACATTTTTTCAGCTTCAGCGTGTGTATAGAACTATAACTCCATATACCACTTTACCTGTTTTCAAAAACAACAATCAAAAGATGTGGGCATTTCGTGTAACCAAATACAGAAATTATTACAGCCAAACACTTTAATATAGAATTAGAGTGGACTGTGGCACTGTGAAAATGGCACTTCGTGTGTCATCATGCTGATGATATTTCATGATCAAACCCAGTTAAATACTTTCAATGTTAATTTTATTGAAGGAGACTTATCCCACTTGTTGGTGACAGCCAAACGAAAGGATTATGCATCTGATTTTCACTCTAAAATCCGTTATGAGAAGTTAAATGGCTTTCTCTTGATAATGACTAATCAAACAGCCTCTATGTTTCCCATGTTGCAAGTAGAGAAGATGACACTTCATCGGCTATCATGAGTCACGAAGTGCCATTTTCACAGTGCCACAGTCCACTCTAAGTCTACATCAAAGTGTTTGGCTGTAATGAAAACTGATCAGTAGAGAAAGTTCTTGCAGGTACATCAAAGCTATTTCTATAAATTGCCACAGCATTTTCAAGTGTGATTGACACCTCATTCAGCATGCAGCGTAACACATAGATTTCCCAGTCTGGCTTCAAAAACAGACACAGCAGATGGCTGAATAACCTTGGTCTTTGGTTCCTGCAGGAAGAGCACTTGATGAGAGTCCAAGGGGAAACAACAGCAGAAAAAGTTATTGTAAGTAGATAGAAGAAATACGTTACACTGTTGATGTATAGAGCAGTGAATCAGAAATGCATGACATTCAAATTGTGTTTAACTGCAATCAAAAAAGTAAGATGAATGGTTGCCTTTATCTGTTGATTGATATTATCCATATAATATGCCTCCTTTTGTTAGAAGGAGAAAGAACTGGGCTTAGAGGGCTGTACTTACCATATCTATCTATCTATCTATCTATCTATCTATCTATCTATCTATCTATCTATCTATCTATCTATCTATCTATCTATCTATCTATCTATCTATCTATCTATCTATCTATCTATCTATCTATCTGTCCATCTATCTGTCTATCTATCTGTCTATCTATCTGTCTATCTATCTGTCTATTTATTTATGTATATGACATCATAGTTAGTGTATGTGACGTCACCATGGTGACATCACAATTCAAAGTGAGGCTGATGGCTAACTCCCATAGTTTTTTATCATATCACTAATTTAAAAGTGATTTTAACAATACTAGTCTTTATGGAATAGCTTTGAAAAGTGGTGCCGTCAGCAGGGTTATATATGTGGGCTACCCAAGGCCAAAATTTCATCAAATTTAGATAAAAATTGACTGCTTTAGAGCAAATCTCCTGACTCCATGTCAAAAACTCAAGATTTTCAATGGAACGACCCATGACCCATGCTCACGCATGGGTCCCAGGGCTAGGATGGATTGCACTTGTTGCTCTTTGTCACAATATTATCTCCCTGTCGGCTATTTATAACAGGCTAATCCAAAGTCACAGCTACTGACTGAGATGCAATTAGCACAAGGGGATGCCATAGACAAGGAGGCATACAAAGGCTCCTGAATAGCCGCTGCCTGACTGGCCGCTGCCAAAGCTGGCAAGTCATTGATGTACCTCAATACTCCCCATTGGTTGGTGAAGCCTTTGACATCCACTCACATGCAAAAAAAAAAAGACGTTCACAGCACTCAACACTGAGTTAACATAATGATGTAAGGCATGTGTCACACAGGTTGCAAAAGGCCAGACCACAAAATCTCTCACTGGCTATCACCGCCACAAATGCTCATCACCACACGATTACAGAAAGGCAGAAATTATTACGTGAGGAACTGCAGAAAGCGTGATGGTATCATGTTTCATTAGATGAAGCTATAAGAGTGTTGGTCGGTCATGGACTCATGGTTTTAGCAGTCTACAATTCAAAGGGTGCCTGTTCCATTTTGTTTGGGCACATAACTTCAGGTAGTGGAAACTTGAAGGCCAACACCACTACTATCATACATTAGACGACCAGCAACATTGCGGGTGTACAGCATACTGAATAATACATGCCGGTCATCCAAACAGGCTAATGCAAAAGCTTGTTCCAAAAGAGGAAGACGATAACGTCACTTCATCTCCATCTACCTCCACCAACCAAGATCTATACACTATCCCTCTAATAGTAAGTCAAAAGTGTCCGCAAGCAACATGGCTTGACAATGTTTGAAGTGTAAAGTAAAACAAGGAGCTCAAAAAGTACTTGTCAAGAGTGCCACTTACCACCAATGGTCGAAGCAACACATCCTTATTACTGCAGGTGATAGGCAGGCCTTTCAGAATTCAGTCATTTTAGAGGTCAATTTTTACTTTACGACAAAATACAGTGAACAACTTGAATAGAAGAAATAAGAACAAAATTGAGGCACTAAAACAGGAGCTCCAACTAAATTTCATATTTTTGGGTGTTGGTAAATCAATGTCATATATTTCGGCTCAGTATCTGGGAATAACGCTTCTCTAATGCAGAGTCCAATTTCTTTCTCCAGGTCCTACTTAATCTGTCACAACATCTAGACAGTTGAGGTGTAGTGTCAAGCAAGGAGCTGAGCAAAGAGTTTGTCAAGAGCACTGGACACACTCAACCACCTGTTGCAAGAACCACAACTGTTCAATGCTGCAGGCGACAGAAGAAACTTTTTTCAGAATTTAGCTTGTGCAAAAAACTTCCCTTGTTTTCCAACAGTCAAAAAATATATAGAGATTGAAACCACATACAGGAATCATTGATCAAATGAAAAATGATCGAAAGAGAAAGTTTCTTGCAGGTGTATGAAAGTTATTTTCAGGTGTTGTTGACAACTCATGCAACATAGTTCAAAGGTTTCCAAGCATTGGCAGATGGCTGAAAACTTCGGTTCCTGCAAGCAGAGCAATTGACGAGGCTTATAACCACTTCTGTGTGAATCTCAATGGGTGGGACAAGAATAGCAGAAAAAGTAATTGTTAGTAGACAGTAACGAAGACATTACGCCAACCAGTAGCAAAATTGTGGGTGTATAGAGCACTGAATAACAAATGCTTGTCATTCAAATTACATTCAAAGGCTTTTGTGTCACCGAAAAGGCAAGATTCATGTTAGTTTTATCAGTCGTTCAACATGATCCTTGTGTCGATCTTTGTAAGGAGAAACTCTGCCACAATAACAATAGAGATAGTTGATTCCTTTCACCAAAAGGTCATTGTTGGCAAGGTTCTGGCCAAAGGGGACACACTAGCATCAAGTGTTACAACCTATCCCCGGCATGTGGCAACGAGGCCTGAGACAACCAGTCCCAGTGACAACCAGGCATGGTCCCCCCAAAGTTCAGAAATTATATTACATGCATCTATGGAGTGTACTTGTTACTCCTTGTCACTATGTGTGCTCCCAGGTGGCTGTTTATAACTCTGTAATCCAAAGTCATAGCCACTGGCTGAGAAGCGATTAGCACTAGGGGATGCTATAAACAAGGAGGCATACAAAGGCGCCTGAATAGCTGCTGTCAAAGCTGACAAGTCATTGATGTGCTTGAATTGAAGCCTTAGACATCCACTCACACATAGAAACCATTCAACAGCATGATGCAGGGCATATGTGACACAGGTTTTAAAAGTGTGTCACTTGAAACTCATAAATAAGGCTAGATCAGTTTGTCAATCAATTAGGTCTAATGAATATAACAATTTAGCATGAGACTATTTTAACCTTTGGCACTATGCTCAACTTGCTCTCTGGTGACAAAGCATTAGCTCAATATGTAGATATATTATATGTAGATATATTATAATTTGACCAGTGGTCATGGCTGTGCATCCTGAAAATGCCTCCTCTACAATGTGTAGGGTCGGCTCTTGAATTCCGTAAGTGAGAACTACATATCAACCCCTTTTTAGATCATATTCTCAAGCGCCACTTAAAGAGTGTGCACATAATTTGTTGTTAAAGGTACTTTTGAATTATTTTGATGACTTGTAAGCCCATATAGGGCTGGGTGTATATTTTTTACACAGGTCAATAAAGAATTTGTCTGTCTGTCTGTCTGTCATAATCTTTAATAAATGCCAGGGGAAAAGTCTAAAGAAATTTCAATGGCTTCCCTAAAGGATGTACAGCCAAAAAGGCAGGCAAACTTGATACATACTTGTGCATTTGGCCACTATATCAGCTCCTTCTCTTGTGACAAAAAATATTAGGACAGAGTGCTATCAGTTGGAGCGGTTGAGACTAATCTAGCAGGGCTAGGGAGACTTAACTAGCAGGGCTAGGGAGACTTAACTAGCAGGGCTAGGGAGACTTAACTAGCAGGGCTAGGGAGACTTAACTAGCAGGGCTAGGGAGACTTAACTAGCAGGGCTAGGGAGACTTAACTAGCAGGGCTAGGGAGACTTAACTAGCAGGGCTAGGGAGACTTAACTAGCAGGGCTAGGGAGACTAATCTAGCAGGGCTAGGGATGAGTGATGGTGCAATTTTCAGGAGATAGGGCAGGTGAGTGATCAACATCTTGTTCCAGAATAGAGCTCTTTGATTCATTGACTGCAGTTGATAACTTATGAGCCAACACCTAGACATCTATCCAGTATCCATCAAAGCAGCAGTTTAATTGTGTTGTATATAGAGTGCTGAATAATAAATGCTGGTCATCCAAACAGGCTAAAGCTCCTTCTAAAATAGGAATTTTAAACAAATCATTCATTGTACAACGCTCTATATCAGGCAATACTGCTTCTCTAATGCGGAGTCAAATATCTGTTCTTCAGGTCCCAGTTGACATGTCACAACATGTCCAAACAGAGGAAGTGTCGTGTCAAGCAAGGAGCTGAGCAAGGGTTTGTCAAGAGCACTGGACACACTCATCCACCTGTTGCTGAGATCACATTTGCTTTTTTCAAGTATTCGGCTTGTGCAAAAAAAACTCCCCTTGTTTTCCAACAACAGTCAAAAGAAATATAGAATTTGAAACCAAATACAGGAATCATTGATTGAATAAATATCAAAAGAGAAAGTTTCTTGCAGGTGTTTGAAAGTTATCTTTAGGTGTTGTTGAGAACTCATGCAATATAGTTCAAAGATTTCTAAGAAAATGTTACCCTTGGCAAAGTTCTGGGCAAAGGGGACAGGCCAGCATACACTGACAACCTGTGCCTGTGACAAACACCACTGGTCTCCCCAAGGTTTTGAAGTGGCCTTGTTGATCTTTTTCACTATATTTGATCCCAGCAGACAGGTTATAACTCCCTCATCCAAATTCATAGCCACTGGCTGAGAAGCCATTAGCACTGGGGGATGTCATAAACAAAGAGGCATACAAAGGCTCCTGAATAGCTGCTGCTGAACCTGTCAAGTCATTGATGTTTTTGAATTGAAGCCTTAGACATCCACTTGCACATAAAAACCATTCAACGGCATGATGCAGGGCATGTGTCAGTGTCACCAAGTGAAAGTGGTGTCACATGAGATTCTTAAATAAGGCCAGGTCAGTTTGTCATTCAAAGGAGTCTACAATGTAGGTCTAGTGAATATAACAAATTAGCTTCAGAAAATTCTACCCTTTGTCACTATGCCCAACTTCTTCTCAGATGACAAAGTATTAGCTCAACGTGTAGATATAAATATTTTGACTAGTGGTCACTGCTGTGTAGGGGTGTCACGAAATTTCGATACATCGATATATCGCGATATTTGGCCTTGAGATACACATACCGTATCGTGGGCCTGGTATCGAGATACTCACTTTATTGAAAGAATTACAGGAAAACACACAAAACAGCTGAGGTATGTATTGTATCGTGGGGTAGGTGTATCGTTGCACCCCTACTGCTGTGTATCCTGAAAATGCCTCCTTTCCTGGCTTAATGTTGTGGAGCATTGGCACTTTGACTATGTAAGCGAGAACTTCATTTTTACTTAATTTTAGATCTATCTTTTTCTATATTCTCAAGTGCCACTTCAAGAGCGTACACATTATCTTTAATAAATACCAGGGGAAAAGTCTACTTCTGGCCTCTATATCAGCTCCCTCTCTAGTGACAAAACATATTAGGACACTGTGCTATGAGTTAGAGCTGTTGTGACTAAACTAGCAGGACTAGGGATGAGTTATGGTGCAATTTCTCAGGAGATGGGGCAGGTGAGTGGTCTACTTCATGTCCCAAAATAGAGCCTTCAAATCATTGACTGCAGTTAACCACTTTCAAGCCAACACCAAGCCATCTATCCATCAAAGCAGCAGTTAAATTGTGTTGTATATAGTTTACCGAATAAAAATCAAAGCAGTCTAAATCTCCTTCTAAAATAGGAATTTGAAACAAACTATTTATCTTCAAAGGCTCTGTACCAGGGAATACTATTTCTCGCAGTGAAGTCAAATTTCTGTCCTCCAGGTCCCAGTTAATCTGGCACAACATGTCTAGACAGTTAAAGTGTAGTATCAAGCAAGGAGCTGAGCAAGAGTTTGTCAAGAGCGCTGGACAGTGGACACACTCAACAACCTGCTGCTAGAACCACAATTGCTCAATGCTGCAGGCGACAGAAGGAACAACAGTAACAATCAAAAGATATATACACTTTGCAATCAAAGTTGAAACACAGGAATGTTCAAAGGAGGCTATCTATATATATTCTATAAACAACTACACTATTTCAAGCATGTGTTCAGAAATCATTCAGCTAACCAATCGGGCTGCAAAAATAGCTGAGGCACAGAGCTGGATAATCGTGGTTCCTGCAAGAGAGAGGTCGAGTGTTATAACCTGTCAAGAACGGGATTCGAACCCTGGACCCAGCGTTTTGCAGTCAACACGCTACCACAAGACCAACCCTCCCCCTCCCCTCTCCATTGAAAAAAAAAAGGACAGCAGAAAAACAACTTGTTAGTAGACAGTAAGAAAGACATTAGGCTAACAAGTAACAACATTGTGGGCGTACAGAATACTGAATAATAAATGCTTGTCATTCAAATTACGTTCAACTGTTCTGTAACCAAAAAGGCAAGCTTAATGTTGGTGTTTCACTGTCATCAACTTGACCTCAATGTCGCCTTGTGTAAAGGGAAAGCCCTGACCATTAGGGATGGACACCAGTTCACGGTATATCAGCCGTACCAGTTCTTTCCGCCATTTTGATAACCGAAATCGATGAAATGCACTTTCGGTACGATCCATTCCTACCTTCTACATGCTTAGGGACCGTTCAGAATTTATGACTGGGGGGGGGGGTGGGAGTTTTGGCCGAGGGGGTACTAACTTTTCACACGTGTTTCAAGGGGGGGTATTAATTTTTGACGACACTTTCAAGGGGGGGTTAGAAATTTTAACAAAGAAAAAATGTTTAAAAACACGCATAAACTAATTTTATTTGGACTTTTATACAGGCAAAAGTCTGCGAAATGACGCGAATCTGTACGCGTGACCATGTATAGCAGTATATATGTGTGTATTGCATTGTATGTCGAGGGGGGGGGGTACTAAAAATACGCGTGATACCTATGGTTGGGGTACTAAAAATCCGCATGATTTTTGGCGGGAAATTCCAGCAAAACTCCCACCCCCCCCAGTCATAAATTCTGAACGGTCCCTTAATTTCCTTGTAAAATGACTTTATTAAGCAAGAAAATCCGAAAAATCGCGAGTGAAACATTTACAGACTTTCACCCAGGTTGCAGCCACAGGCGGAATGCTTAATTTCGGGGCCAAAATATGGTTTCGTCTTGCGAATTTTTCCAAAAAATGCAATAATTTGCAGATCAGGCTGAATTTAACGGATCGCAATACGCACTGAAAACCAAAAAAACATATCAATGGTACGTATCGTATTGAACTTGGCAAACGGTGTCAATCCCTACTGACTATAACAACAATAAAGATATGTATGGCGCTTTTCACCAAACAATTCCCTCCATTTACAGGGGACAGACCAATATGGATTGCACTTGTTGCTCTTTGTCACTATGCTTTCTCCCAGTGGGCTATTTATAAAACACTAATCCAAAGTCATAGCTGCTGGGTGAGAGGCGATTAGCACAATGGGATGCCATAAACAAGGAGGCATACAAAGGCTCCTGAATGGCCACTGCCAAAGCTGACAAGTCATTGATGTACCTCAATGCTCCCATTGGTGCTGAAGCCTTCAATATCCCCTCACACGTAAAAGAGATGTTCATAATACTCAACAGTATGGCATGTGTCCCACATAAGTGGTCTCCTTAAAATTCTTAAAGGTGTCCCTTGACATTGCTAAATAAGGCCAGACCATATGATTTGCAGGTAGATGTCTAAGATGTGAACACCACACCTGATCACCAATGCAGGTGACACAGATTTTCTTTAACAAATTAAGGTGACTCAAGTATGGTAATTAGATCAGAGAGATTTTTCATTTTGCACAGAAAGTCTTTAGAACCTAAACACTTTAAAAATGCTAAACAAAAAACAATTCATCGACTGGTTTTGTTGCCATGGTAATGGGTATGTTTAGCATGGTGACTGTATAAAAACAAAAATTGAGTTTTGGCACTACAGAATAAAGTATCCCTTGCATTAGTCACTCAAAAACACCAAAAAAGTCTTCCCATGGATGTACACTGATATATTTACCTTTAATTTGAAGAAAACGTTTAAAATACTTAATTCTGCAAGACATCAAGGTGCAGCCACACACTAACCGCTAACAGATTTTGCATGCATCCATTTTGGCAGAAATGAAATTTTAAGAAAACGATCAGATAGCAGGGACGGACGCAGGGGGGGGGATGGGGGGGATGCATCCCCCCCCCACCAGACCAAATTTTATATATTTTTACATGTTAAATTTATCCGCGCACAGTCGCGGAATGTCGCGAATTGTGCATTCCGCGACGCGATAGCCCGATAGACCCCCCCACCGGAATTTTCTGGATCCCCCCCTGTCAGATAGATTTCTTTTAAATTGGCATACATCATAAACAGGTTATATTCAAACAAATTGCATAAAATAAAGAGTCAATTATATAATATCCGACAAATTTTTTCACTACAGTACCCATTAGTATGCCATTGCTATTTAAAGAAATACAGGTAATTTCAGACACAGTTGAATGAAATCACTTAAGAAAATTTGTGGATGAAGCTGGGAAGCTGAAATTGGAATTCAGTGTAGAATAGATGTTATTGTTACTGCATTGAACAAAAAAAAAAAAACTAGAGGTCCCCCATACAAGCTGCCAGCAGTGTGCAATCCACTGCAGCTGAGTGGATTGCATTTCAAGCTAGAGTGTGAATCTCTTCCTAAATACTTCATAAATTCTAACATATTGACATTGCAACAGTCTACCCATCACTATCAAACGAGAGGTGCAACATACATTAAACCTAGGATAACCACACATTTGCAGAGGGATGCATACGTCATCAGCTGCCAAGTCTTCTGAATGCCAGTCCCAGCAATATAAGTGAAAAAGTCCATACACATAGTGAAAACGGCTTTGCCTCTTATGCAAAATTCAAACTTATTGAAAAATATACATCTGAATGCAATACAGCAAACTGTTATATTTGTAACAATTAGTATAATATCTGGCAGATCAATGATTAGGATCCCCCACCCCTTTCCATTTCCATTATATGCTCTAAAACCTATCTATAAAAATTAATTTTTCCATGGCAGCCTATGACCGGATACAAGACATGTACCTCGAAAAAGTTACTAGGTGGTGCTTGGAATAGCGTACAGCCAGGACATCACAAGCACCACCTAAGCCAACCTCACTTTGATAACATCTCTGTGTATGTATGCATGTAATCTAAGAGGCTGAAATAAACCTGTCTGTCTGTCTGTCTGTCTGTCTGTCTGAGTGAAGCTCTCCTCACCTTACCTCTCCTACTTTAACCCAATGTATATTTTTAAACACTTTGTACTGCATAGCCCTACTGTGTTTTTATCTGCCTTTTTTTAAAATCAAGTTTAATTGATTTTTCAGTGCGCCCCTCACTCATAAAGAAACTGTTTACCCATTTATGGAAAAGTGAGGTCACTGATAAAATATTTTAAGTTCCTGCACATTGGGGAAATGCTTAATCTTGGGAAACATATTGAAAGGAGAAGATGGGAAGTGAAGGCAGGACGAAGCAGCACTGTAAAGAAATTTTACAGAGTGTAAATTCTTCCCTGTGAAACCATGGGCGGCCATACCAATCATTGAGAGACAAAAGGTATCAGGGCTAGCAAATGGCTTCAGCGCACCTATATATACTAGCATGTGACAATTCAAAGAAATGTCCAAGACATGTGTGTTTTGATATACTTGTCACAGATTCGCAGTTATTGTTGGGTGTTGTTGGTTCTATAAGTTGTAAATTTTTATCAACCTCTATCTTATGTCTAACTGCTAAAAGCACAAATAGTAACAAACAATGTATAACAGTTTGTGATCACTGCTGTTGATGTATGTTAATTAGAATTTGTCATGTGATTTTGGAATAGGCTCCGACCAGTTATGCATTTCTTAAAAATATGCAAATACTATAAAGGAAAAAATTATTTGTATGTCACAACATTATCAAAATAAGTGATATGTGCAAGGTCAACTGCTGCAGACAATCTCTAAATCGTGCCCAATTTTACAATCGGACATGGCTATTTCTCCTATTGGCAAACTATTTTAACTAAATTGGCAAACTATTTCCCCTTTTGGCAAAATCTTGCAACTTTTCCCAAAGGAGCAATTTCCAATTCTAACTATTGGCAAACTATTGTAACTATAGGCATACCTTGCCAAAAGGAGCAATAAGCTATTCTAACTATTGGCACACTATTGTTCCTATTGGAAATTTGCCCATCTCTAAATATCTTTTCGGACCACTTAGAACATTAACAAATAGTTAAATCGTGCCAATTCCTGCAATTATCGCCCACTTTCGATATTGAAATGCGGGGCATAGCAGCGGAAATCCCGAAAATGCGGGATTCGGTTTTTTGCGATTTGCGTGACTTCTAGTAAAGATACAAACTTGACATTTTTACCATTAAATTCGGCTTGAAAATAGTTATTTTTAGAGGTCAGTTTTATTGCCCTTAGAAAATGTTCTCGCATTTATCTATTTTAACTTAATTAATTATTCATAGACATAAATCAATAATCAAATTCTAATTTATAGGCCTATGGCCTAATAAATAGCTCCACATACTCCATTATGGAGTGCTAATTGATCTTGTTTCTTTACTCCAAGTAAGGTTTTTATTAGTTCATTAGACAATTTTGTGTTTTTTCTGCCCTCCCTGATCATGTTGGCAACCCACAGAAGGCCTATTGTTGCATACACTAGTTATACACATATGCCTAACATGTAGGCCTTTTAGGCCTTTTAACAAAAAAATAAACTATACATGTATATTTATGCAATTTCTCTTAAAAAAGAAAAAATAGGCAATTCCAAACGCCAACTGGTTGCAGACCTGAGCCCTTAGCACCCCACTAAGGAACATATATATTCACCTCTGAAACTAATTTCACAAGTTTATAAAGTAAAATTTAATTCAAATTTAATTTGGTTGATTTAGTAAGATTAAATTTTATAGTTTGATGGAATTTTTTGATATATATATAAAAAAAATCAATTATAAGTCCACGACGTAGAATGTGGAGCTGTCCAGTAGGCCATAGGCCTATACATTAAAATTTGATAATATACATATTTATGTTTAGGCCTATGAATAATTTATTAAGTAAAAATTAATAAATTCACGTCAAGCTAGAGCAATGAAACAGACCTCTACAAATAGCTATTTTCAAGCCACATTTAATGGTAAAAAAATGAAGTCTGTATCTTTACCAGGAGTCGCGCAAATAGCAAAAAACCTAATCCCGCATTTTCGGGATTTCTGCTGCTGTGCCCCGCATTTCAATACCGACGTGGGCGATAATTGCAGGAATAGGCACTTTTTCTTACTATTTGTTAATGTTGTAAGTGGTCCGAAAAGACTTGCAATGAGCGATAATTACAGAGATGGGCATGGTATTTTCTTTGCCAATATCTAAATCAAGTCTTTTTGACTATTTGACATATTTGGAGATTGGCAATTTGGAGATTGGCTGACGCATCAACTATTGCATTTGCACCATATCTGTATGTTATTTGCAAAAAGACCCTGCTTCTGCAATGTCCAGATTCGAATTGCATATGCTTGTAAAGACTTATAGGGTATTATTGGTATGCATGCGCGTGTGTGAAACCTATGTCCACTGCACTGGATAATAAGTGTGCCAGCAACACAACTGTGTTTCCTGATCATTTTAGCTTTTTAAATTGTGAGAATGAGTTACAGCAATTTAACACACAGAAGATAATGAGCTGTGTGCCGAGGGTTAGCTGCAGCACATTTTCTATGAAAATATTCTGTGCTAGAAGCAGAAATACTGGTTGGACGGATTTTTGAATGTGTTTTTTGGCGCGAAAATAATCCTCTGGATTCACATTCTGGATCCGGAGGGGGAACCAAGGTGGTGGAGCACCAAATTAGGAATGTTACACATTGGGGAACTGGTATATATATCACATGTGAGAAGGCCAAAGCTACGTTTGGCGTGTGTAATCTGATCTCATATGAATCGTATAAACCACTACAGCAGCAGAGCTGCAGTGGTTTAATAATTGTGCTTCTAACTGCATCTGATCTTGTATAAATATAAAGTTACTGGCTGTCATGCTGTTAGAAAAAGGTAGAAAATAGATGCTACCACTAGACCAACCCTCCCCCATCATAATTTTACGAAGGAAGTTCATCGCAGTCTAATGGATAATGAGTTGTGGTTTATTATCCACAAAGAAATGTCCCCATATCACATACTTTTAAGTACATGCATGTACGCTGAATACTTTCGAAAATACATGCAGAAGAATACCAGCAGTGCACACAATTACAGAACCATGGTAATGAAAAGAGAGTGATGCAACTTATGATAAACTTGTGGTTTGTGAAAAAATCCCATCCCTTAAACAGGCAGCAACATTGTGGGTGTATACTGAATAATAAATGCTGGTCATCTAAACAGGTTAATGCAACAGCTCCTACCGAAAGAGGAATGTGATAACATCCATTCAAAACCGCAGCTGCTATCTACCGAGGAGTCAAATTTGTCACCGAAGCATAGGGTCCGCAAGCTCCTGAGGGTCAACTTGTGACAACATTGCAAGACAAGTGAAGTGGATGTCAAGCTAAGAGGCAAAGAAGAGCTTGTCAAGAGCTCTGACCACTCTGACCAGCGGCCAACCCGACAATTGTTCACTACAAATACAAATAATACTTTTGCAATAGTGATAGCATGCTAACAATTATTAAAGATATACTTGGTGTGCTGACGGCAATTCAATGTGTAGGACTAGGATGGACCTGCATGGTAGAGCAAATACGAAGCTAGTGATGTACCGATACCAGTATCAGTATCGGTGACACCCGCATCCAAAAAGCAGCATCGGTATCGGATCAGAGGCACTTCTCCATATTTAACCAATTGTAATGGTATCGGATTGGTGTAAGATATCTGTAGTATCGCCAACAAATTACAGTATCGGATCGGAAGTGAAAAAGTGGTATTGGCGCAGCTGATTGGATTTATCTCTTGAGTATCAAATGAAAACATCGTCAGCTGAACATACCAAGATAGTTATTTATCTTATCAGAGCATTGTGGGTGTCTTGACTAATGAGTAATATATTCTGGTCATCAACATTTTATTAAATGTCAGTGGTACATGTAAATCAGACATTTTCTAAGATAAAGCTGCCTGTGCCAGTGCTCCTTACAGACCAAAAGGAGATGAGCTGTATAGTCTGTACTTCACAATATCCATTGATGTTCACTGGTGCTGCTCTACTGGTGAGGAAGCCTGTTACTTTCACATGGTATGAAAAGCCAACAAAACTTAATAATCAGAAGCCCACAATGAAAAGACCTGTCACACACATTTGAGAAAAATCGTGAGGAGGTCAGAAAACGTTAAGGTGTCAGAGCGGCTCTTCAATGAGCTCTGGTCAACTTAATCCACCTGTGGACAAGCCAACAATTGCTGACCACTGCAGATGACAGGAACAAATGACCCTTCAGAATTCACACCCACCTAGTTTATTGTGAAGCACCCAGGCTTTGGAGCTAATGCGCTGAAATAACATCAACTTTGCTTGCAGCATAGCAAAAGAGTGCAAAAATAAATCTCTACAAGGCCCGAAACGTTCATGGCGCACGAAGGCTGACTCTGGTGTAATAGCAAAGGAAGATATAATATATATAAGTATATATGCAATACAAGTTTCTCAAATTACAGTTTCTGATGATGACACTCATTGATGTTCAGCTTACTGAAGCTCCTGCTACAGTACAGTACAGTACAGTAGGTGTTGCTCAACTCCAGTGGAGGAGCTGCACTAGATAAGATCCATTATTTTTCCCAGTGTTGCTGCTGTTTTCCATAGTTCTTCTGGATCCTCCTCGAATATGTCCTGTATTGTTACTTTTCCAATGTTGTCCCTGCCTTCCCCATTGTAGTGTTCCAAGACATTTTCCTGGTTTTCCTCCTCTCTTTTGCACAGTCTGCATATTGTATCCTGAAACATCTTCCTGCAGTTACACTTCACTTTGAGCATCCTCGTTCTTGCCTTGAGGATTATGCTGGCTTCCATCCGTGTACATTGGTCCATGTACTTGGCTCTTGGGCCTGGTTTGGCATTTCTTGCTGGTGACGAAACCTGTTGCACTCATATTGTGTATGGAAAACCAGCAACGACAAATCAGAAGCACCGCAATGAAAGGACCTGTCACACACATTTGAGAAAAATCGTTAGGAAGTCAGAAAACGTTAAGGCGTCAGCGAGGCTCTTCAATGAGCTCTGGTCAACTTAATCCACCTGTGGACAAGCCCACAATTGATCACCGCTGCAGATGACAGGAACAAACGACCCTTCTGAATACACAACCTACAACAATGGCTTTTGTGTAGTTTCCAAGCAAACTTTTAGCTTGTATCGTGCCAATAGAGTAACCTTCACATTTCGTGGCAGAAGTGACCTACCCCTAAGGTTACTCTACACAGCAGATCTGTTTGTCTCGCTGACGCACCAAAAAATACTAGATACAATACTGGAATTTGGAATTAACACGAAGAACTGTGTTCCCTGGCCATTGTTTCTACTGGCTAGCATGGGTCAAACACAGCCAGGCAGGTAAAGTGTGTGGTGTCAAGTGAAGAGCTGGACAAGGGTGTACGGAGAGCTCTGAATCCATCAAACTCGCCTAAAAGCACCAGTCAGAATTCAAGCATTTCTCTTAATTTGCCATACAAAATAATCGAATATAGAAAAGAAATAATAAGAACATGGCAATAACAGAATTAAGAACCAGCTAGCTGACGCTTGTCAACGAAATGTACATGAAAATTAAATAGAAAGGCAAGCATATTGTGCTTATCTTGTGGTTACGATAAATCATATGACTCACAAGTCTTTCAAATCAAGCATCAGAAATTGCCTGGACAGATGGCTGAATCACCTTGGTTGCTGTTAGAACTGGGATTTATAGGCTAATGACACTTCAAGCTGCACCTTGCCTCTGTGCAAAGGGAAGTGCAGGTGGAAACTTAAGCAAGACAGCCATTCATGTTACAAAGAGCAGCACTGTGGGTATATGGACCACTGAATAATAAATGCTCTTCATCCAAACTTCTTTTCGCAACCTTTTTCGCAATCTAATAGTCGGTTTAAAATGACAGGAGGAGGCTAACATGATGTAACACATGGTCCCTGTGTCATAAGACCCTTTCTTGTATGACCACTTATAATTACCATTATGCGACCGCCTTCCTCCAGCACTGAATAACTTAACTTTTGCACCCCATGAAGAGAATGCCTTCCAATGAGGGACCTCTTCATTACTGTGGAATGGGTGGTCTTATAACACAAGGACCATCCTACCACTTTCAAAGTAGACCTATGCATATGTATTCCATTGTGTAGTGTGGTTGCCGAGGAGTCTCATTCGTAGTCTCGTAGTTTCGGCCGCGAAACTGTGAAAATTAGCGGGGACGAAACTACACCATATTAAGGCTCTTTTTCTGCGACCATTCAACTTCAAAATGTTACTTCTTTTATTCACAGATGGATTTCTGCAAAGCATTGGTTGATCAGAATGCGACACTACTATATACATTAGGGGTGTCATGAAATTTCGATACATCGATATATCAATATATTTGGCTCAAGATATGCACATCGTATCATGGGTCATGCACCGAGATACATATTTTATTGAAAAGACCCTTGCAAAAGCCAGCGAATCCACTGAAAACACCACAAACAACTATAAAAATTGTCACATCGTTGAAATCTATTTCACGGATGGCGTGATGTGTCTCAGAAATGAGCGCCCAATGAAAGTTTCAGCCTATAGAGACACCACTGCCACCTTCTGAAAGTTTCCAATGTTGAATGTTGCAAAGCTGTGGCTGCCTGCAGCATGTATCGTATCGTGTATCGTATCGTGTATCGTATCGTGGCTACAATGTCGAGGCATGCATCATATGTGGTTCATCGTGACACCCCTAATATACAATGATTTACTTGCAACAGGCAATGCAACATTTTCTAGTGTATTGTTGTATCTCTGAAAGTACCAGTACAAACAGAAACACAATAATATTGATCAGTCCTGCCAAATTGCAACAACTGATGAGTATTGGGATTTGGGAGCCATGTAAAAAAATTCACTTTTGACAGTAATTCCAAAATGCTATTCATAGCCATCATGACAAATGATTCACGAGGTATTTCTTTATTTTCAGCAACCTTGAACTCAGCAACATACATCTCATTCAAATCCAAGACATCAAGGCCACAAGGAAATATGTGACAAAAACATATGAGCACTATCCTCCACATACCAAGTCTATTTCCTTTTGTGATAATGAAACCTTTGAAGACTGGTGCTGTGCAGCCCGCAGCCCACATGTATGTCATAATAGGCGCAGCAGCAATGACTGCAGCATGTAGGCCTATATAATATGTACTTCCCTATTCATCTGTTCATCCAAAGATCCACGCGCACACGAATTGAACATAATAATCCCAGTATAAATTCTCATTATAGAAAGAAACTAAAGCACACCGCAGACAAAAAAACTGTTTCAGTTTGTGTTTGACATACAAACAGTATGATTTCTGAACTCTCTCAGATATAACATAGATACAGATGTCAGAAAATTAGTCATTGCGGACGACAAAAAACAACACCATTTCTCTTCTTCTCTCAGCTTGTGTTTCTACCTTTCTCTATATTTGATGCATTCGCTATTCTTGACAATGCTGGACTTAAGGAGCTTGACAATCTGCTATAATTGTGGTTTTGCAAGAAAATTAGAAAAAAAGAAGCAGACAATCACAATTTGTGTAGACAAAGAGGAAAACAAGTCAAGGACTTTGGGGATATGTCATGTAGAGCATACCAAATTGATGAGTAGCATCTGAAGTTCTGAACATTCCAGCCATTAGCTCATTTCAGGAATTAGCTCATTTTGGTCTGCGGATGAGCATGTCACAGACTGTATGCACATGCGTTTGGTACCATCAAGAGGTGCCTGCCTGTGTTGGAGTAAGTGAAATAGTGTTGCAGATCAGAGAGGACCCCTCCCTCAGGTCCAGAACCGCCCGGTCTAGGGGTGATAGATAGATAGATATGGTAAGTGCAGATCTCTGAGCCCAGTTCTGGGCGCTCACGAGGGTTGATTGATGAGATGGGACAGAGAGAAGGAGTCCTCAACATGTTAAACACATTTACCCCATGTGAGGGATCTTTTACTTGCCCAGCACAGACACTGATACAACGAGCCACCAATTTAATGTCTCATCTGAATGACATCCAACTGGGATTTTGCTCATGAAGGTTCACTGAAAATTTCGGGTTCCCAACCCGGGGTTCGAACCCATGCAGGCAAAGACCTTCAGCACCCAGCTGCCTGGGTGAGATGGTTCGGTCCAGGAGGGAGGCAGTTCGGCACGTACCTCAGATTTCGCCAAAAATTGTCAGAAAAGGTCGGAAAATAACAGTGTGAAAAACAATGAATTTGTAAATTGTGTTTTTTTTTTCAACTAAGGGCAGTCCAGTACTGAATAGGTGGTGGTCCATACTGAATAGGTGGTGGACCATACTGGTCAAAGTGGTCCGGT
Organism: Platynereis dumerilii; assembly: GCA_026936325.1. Classification (NCBI taxonomy): domain Eukaryota; kingdom Metazoa; phylum Annelida; class Polychaeta; order Phyllodocida; family Nereididae; genus Platynereis; species Platynereis dumerilii. The sequence continues at coordinate 82,113,649 of JAPTHN010000001.1, read as the reverse complement.
CTGCAAGTTTTCGATGGAACTGATAGCAAAGACTAAAGATTGGGATGTGCATTATGCATCTAAATTAATCAACAACACTTTGCAGCAATCCACTCATTTACAATATGATTAATCCATCTTTGGTACCTTTTCTTACTGCAGGGAAAACAGCAAGCATACAACTTGTGAGCGGACAGCAAGCCCATCATTCAAGTAACTGTATTCGCGATGTGGGCGTATGGGCCTCTGAATAATTGATGGCGGTCATCCAAACTACTTTTTTTAATTAAATAGTGTAGAATAACAGAGAGAAGCAAACACAATGTCCCTTTTCAAAACAGGATGAAATTTTTCCACAATTCATGTTCTAAAGCTGTCTGTCCAAGATCAATCTACTTGAATGTGAGGTTATGTTTCCTTTATGCAGACATTGTCTGATTTCTGCCAAATTTGTGACATTATTGACAGAACACTGGTGGAATTGTAGAAACTCTTATTTGACTGTCACGGTGACATTTTCACAAGTGTGTTATTTATTTCGATGTGACAAGTACTACTACATTTAAACACTCAAATATTGAATTATTGATTACACGTTCTGATTTTTTATCAATTTATTGGATGCCTGTTTTCATGAGTCGCTAAACCAACAATGGATGCCAGGATAGTGTTGTAGCCGTGTGAAAATTTTTTACATTTTCATGGTCATCGTACAATGCTATTAGCTATTCATAGCCAATTTAGCCATCATTGAGATTCACGGCTATAGTCAAAATTTATATTTTACAACCTTGAACTCAGCAACAGACTTCTAATTAAAATCCAAGACAACAAGGCCACATGGAGAGATGTGACAAAAACATATGAGCACTATCCTGTACACACCAAGTCAATTTCCTTTTGTGGACATGATACCTTTGAAGACTGGTGCTATGCAGCCCACACATACAAAGACTATCATATATATGATGAGGTACCAAGTAATAACATAGGCTAAGCCATCTGTTGTATTCTGCACATCTAAAAATTCACATAAGCATATTGATATCCAGAGGCTGGTTCTTGAAACAAAAAGCTTATTATATCTGAAAAGGCAGAAGCCAGAACCAGTGACAGAACTCATCTGTATGAGAGAGTTTGCCAAATAAAATTCACGTCATCACCTGTATGCGCAGAAAAAAGGTTAATAAAATAATATTCATGCCTTTGCATTCATCTGCAAACAAGCTCCAGCAAATCTTGGAAACTGTGGTTGTCAATTCACAGACTCTGGTCATTCACACAACCATCCTCACCTCTCAGTGTAGGCTAGTGAACCTACCCTGGCCACATGCACCACGTTTCAGTGAAGTTATCATTAAAAGATTAACAGATCTCCATCTTGATAATATGTACGCATAATCCGAGATCGTTTTAAAATCTTCTGATGCAAACACAAACAATAACTGTGGAAGGAAAACACCTGTGCTTCCAGGCCATACTGCTGTGTCATCTGTGCACAGACCAACATTGTAAATTCCTTCCAAATAATTGTTCCCAGATTCACAATTTCAATGTTTCAAATATCCAAGTTAAAACTATGAAGGAACAATTATTGAAATAAGACAGACCTATAATGGGTTACTCAATTTCAATAAAAAAACATTTAGCTTCCTTTAATGCTTTAATAAAGAGCTTTAAAAATAGCCAAAAGTAGAGAATTTCATCAAACATGAAATCCGCCAAGGACAACTTCACAAGTTCATATTACTTCTCGGCATTCTGATTCGATGGAAGGCGGTGGCAAGAACACACCATCTATATACCATATCAAGCTAATTTCCTGTCTGTGACAGTGATGCCTTTGAAGCCCAGTACTGCTATTTGTCCCACATGTATGCATTGTATTAAGGCCTGTCATTTTACGGCCCATATCTATGCATATGGTTGAATCATAGGTATTTTAGGTAGGTCAAAATACTTGTCTCAAAAAATGTTCAATTATACATGCCGTCAGACAATGGGCATAACTTGCACATCATATTCATATAATACTGATCCGTGATCCTTCAAACTCAATGCGCAACAGAAAAAAGTGATGCGATCATCTTTCTTTTTTTCCAAAGAAATTTCATCGATATTGTGCTGAACTTGCTTAGTTTAAAAATGATGCCTCTGAAACATTACCTATATATGTACATATGGTATTGTTACAATTTGGGACAAGGCTATCTCAGTCTGGGAAATAAGCCATACATGCAGTCATGCACTAGTTTTGTCCTCTTCATCCATCATACAATGACTATTCTCTTTGTATATGTGGAGCAGGGACAGTCTGACAACTAGCTAATGGATATGGGGCCAAGAAAAGAGTCTTTGTGGATGAGCAGACCAATCCAGGTTTATGGACCTCAGCAGAGATGCAGCCCAATTTGCTGCCCAAAGACCCAGGCCAAAGATGTGTATGGCTTTCCAGGTGGGCCATGCTAACTGATGAGCAACCTCTGCACTTCCACAGCATTATGACAATGACAATGACAATGACAATGACAATAACTTTATTAATCCTTATTCAGGAAACTCGTTTTGCAGACATGAAAATCAAATAGTATAACAGAAAAATGTAAAAAATATATAACAACAAAAACATATGAGGTATGACTAGAATACAAAAATTATGACTTGTTAAATAAACGAATAGCAGATGGCACAAACGATTTTTTAAAACGATCTGTTCTACAAAAAATTGAGTTAAGTCTAATGCCTGAGGGAAGAAAACGAAAAAAGGTATTTAAAGGATGATTAGAGTCATTCATAATAAATTTAACTTTCTTTTTCATGAAACATGTGTACAATTCACTTGTGTTGTCTATTTCATTACATCCCAGTCTTCTAGCTGATTTTATAATTCTATCGAGGTTGTTGACATTCAATTTTGTTAAATTTCCATACCAACAAATAATGCAAAAAGTAATAACAGACTGAATAATGCTTGTATAAAACAGATTGAGGATTTTTCGATCAACATTGACACTTCTTAGTTTTCTGAGAAAAAACAAACGTTGTCTAGCTTTCTTTGTAATTCTGAGAATATTTTCATCACCTTTCAAGTTGTCATCAATTACTGTACCAAGATACTTATACGAATTAACAACCTCAACTTCTTTGTTATCAATTAAGACAGGTGGACCAGTATGTTTGTCTTTACCAAAGTTCACAATTAATTCTTTTGTTTTAGTTACATTTAAATTCAGAAAATTTGAATTACACCAATTGTGAAACTGTAGTACTTCATCAAAATATTCATTACAATCATCATCTAATGATTTTTTGTTCAATAAACCCATAAGGACAGTGTCGTCAGCATATTTCAATAATTTACACTTGTTACTGCGACTTTGACAATCTTGAGTATATAAAGTGAAAAGAAGGGCAGATAGTACACACCCTTGAGGTGATCCTGTGTTGACAACAATGGAATCTGATGTTACATCTTTAAACCTTACACATTGTATGCGATTTGAAAGAAATTCTTTTATCCATACAATAAGATTGGAATTGATGGTCATATTTTCTAGTTTCTTCATTAAGACATGCACTTGAATGGTGTTAAAAGCCGAACTGAAATCTATAAACAAAACTCGAGCGAAATTGAAAAGACTGTCTGTGTGCTGGTATAAATTATTCAATAAGGTCAAAGTTGCATCATCTACACTTCGGTTTTGTTTGTACGCAAATTGATTTTCATCTGATGGTGTTGAGTTAATCAGTTTCTTTAGGATTAAACGTTCAAAAGTTTTCATAACGACAGAAGTCAGGGCAACAGGTCGTAGGTCGTTCATCTCGTTCGGTATACATGAAACATGCTAAAATCCGGTATTTCGTGTTCTTGAACATGTTGGTAAGTAGTTTTCATCAAAATAAGAGTTCAAAAGTCCATCAATATTCACGAAAAAGGCAAAATAAACAGAGCATTTTACGTCTGCTTGTCGCCGCTGTGCAGCGCCACCTAAACGTTAAGCATTAAGCCTAGTTCACATCTACACGATTTTAATTGACAGTACTGTACGTCAGGATCAGTGAGATAACGCTGCCAGCTCTGTGCATCCAACCGTGACAGCCCCACCTGCAGTTGGCGTCCACTGTGCGATGCATTGAGTAGTGCTAGGGATGTCATGAGTTAACAAATTTCAGTTCAGCCTCACTGTCACATTGAGACACAATACTGTAACCATGTCGACACACGCAAGGCGGGAACAAGACGGCAATATGACACGTCATTGCCAGGCAACACACAGGGTGCACGTGGACTGAACACAAGCAGCACGCAGAGTTCACGGCAGTCTCATTCACGTTTCCTTGGTGACAGAAAGCTGCACATTGAAGTGTCAGACTATACGCACGTCAGACGCACGTGTACATGGTGTTGAATGTGCGATGTATCTGTGCATAGCCTGTGATTGTTTTGACGCAGACTGACATCTGAAAGAATTTCGACCAGCCCAATTTTTTTTGTGGACCCAGCCTCCATTTTGCGATTGCTCATTTCATGCTTCACTGAGCAGCGTCTGCCTTGCGATGGGCTGTGTCTGGAATTGTGTCTAGTCCACGTATGGTGTGCGTCAAGCTTAATTGGCAATAATTGCCTGACGCAGACTACAATATCCAGTCCACTGCTTTGAAAATGTTTGGAAGTCATGAGACAAAAAGAAAGTTTTGAAACTTTAGCATACACTTTGCCTGTGAAAGGGATGATTTTACTCATCAGAAGTTTGATGGTATTCAATCTACTTATGCCATTTAGTGCATGTTAAATTGTGGTTAGAAAAGGGTCCAAAAAGAATGCATTCTCACTTATTCACGTGTCCATACAAAACCAATGTTTTTGCTTTGTGATATCAAAAATGCTCAATTGTATTTATTCTGTTACTTTATGGAGATTTATGAACTAGGACAACAATATAATTCACATTTTCATAAAAGCTGTGTTACACTCAGCAAAATGTCTTGTCCATGCCACAAGTGGCCCCCTCTATACTGGCAATATATGTGAGCTACAATGTATAGTTTGTATACATCCTCCATGATAAAAAATAGTTCCAACTTATTTTGGTATTTACAAGCTGTCTGCTTAAAATTGAAGCCAACCAAAATCAGATTAGACACTTGCAGAGTTTTTGGAAATTAACTAGACCATCACTAAATGATGGAACTGTCCTGGTTTCTTCCACACTGTCCTGGTTTCTTCCAGAGATCGAAATTCTGTTGACCGCTCACAGGAGCTCGCGAATTTTGCACCCTAGGTGGCAGCAAATAGCGGTCAACTTGTAGACAGAGGCCTACTAGTGTCCACCGATTCTTGGTACTAATCCCAGCTAATTAGTGCCAGATAAGCTGAGTGTCGGATTTCATGGTTCATATATATTGTTGTCAGGCAAAAACAATCCACCAAGCCAGAAGAAGTATCTCATTTCAGAGAGTAGAGAAAGTCCAGAAAACAAGACAGACAGACACCATGAAGAAACACATACATCAGTTGCCATCATGTTAGTCATTAATCTACTCTTTGTAACTTAGCAAAATCACAGGTAATGGTTGCGGCTGAAGTAGGATTAGCGCCAGGAGATGCCATAAACAAGCAGGTGACAGAACGACACAGAATGCTGCTACTGAAGCTGACACTCTCATTGATGTTCATTGGTAAAGCCATACAGGTTGACACTGATACACCTTGAGTATGAAAAGCTGGAGCCAATCTCCTCTTCAAAATAAAAAGATCAAAAGGTCCTATCAATACCACAAACGCTCAGAATAGACTGCTTTTTTTCAAAAACATCTATGTACACATTTGCACAAGTTAAACATAAGCTGATCATCATGAATATAAGAGTCTTCCCCAAAATATAACAGAAATTTATGCAAAGTGTCACAGAAAATAATAATGCCAAAGAAATTCACAATTGGCTAAAACTTGAGATGTCTATAAAAATAGTTGTACATTGTCACAGCATAAAGGCTGAAAGAAAATGTCAGGAACAATAAAGTATATGAGGCAGAATTTACTGTCATGATTTTTTTTGTTACGTCTTAGAATGGCCATTTTTGGCTGAATAAAACTTCACTGATGACACCCAGCCAAATAAATATATATGAATGTATGATACATTGGTAGTGTAAGTGAGTTTCTCAGCATAGCATTTAAATTCATGGCTTGAGAACTTATATTTGGGATTTAAAGCTGATTCAATTTGGGCATGGGGGACAAAATGGCCCAAAATTATGTGGTGTCCATGCAAAACACACAAAGTATCATTGTTATATAAAATTCACCGACTGTTGTTCAGAAGTGAAATATATCCTAAGTTGTTGTCAGATTTTCATTAATGCAATTTTCTTTCCGTTTCGTCTTAGTTAAAATACAAATAACATTAAAAAGGGGTTCAAGTAGCCAACTGGCTTTGGTGTCCACAATACAACTTCTGACAACACTCAAATATAAAAGTGAATTCATCAGCTATCACTGTAATGGGAATTCCCAGTTGCACTTTTCATACCCATTTGACTGCAAAATGAGTCCATGTTGTTTTTGAGTAAGATTTCTCCAGCACCTGGGTCCTGGAATCTTCAAATTGCAAAATTTTAAAATGTTACGTCTTGGCCAGTCTCTTTCAAGTCTTGAATCAAGGAGCCATGGTTAAAAATTAGCAAAAATGCATTTGTCAACATATATCACATATTTTTTGCATAATTTCAACCAATCACAGATGGTTTAACTTTCAGTGCAGTGGTGAGGGAGGAGCTTTCGGTTTCAAACACCACTTTTTTACAATGTTACGTCTTGGTAAATAGTTGCAATGACATAATATTTAGTTTCAGTCTTATGCTTGGTAATACATTACACCTTTGACTTGTTATATCACTGTTATTAGAATAATTTGCATGGCTCAATGCTCAAGAATTTGCTAACAAAATATCAATAGGACGATATTTGGAAAAGATGTAACATGGACAAAATTGTGTCCATGTTACGTCTTAGCCTTTTGGTGTCCAGTGTTACATCTTCTACAACTGACAGTTTTGCAGCCTTCATGTGAACTTGGCATTGGGGAATTATCATAATTGTCAAGTAGAAGTATCTTAGTTTTTGGAAAAAGTTTCATTCAAATTGTAAGTGACTTGTGCACTGCGCATTTTAGACAATGAAGCTATCCATCGTCACATCCTTGGTGTCTCCGTTACGTCCTGGATATCTTCTAAAATGGCTGTGGTGTCCAATGTTACATCTTTTCATGAATTTTCACAAATTGATGATTTCTGTCATTAACTCTAAATAAATGATCCTAAAATTTGCAAAAACTCATCTAGAATAAATTATAGTGTAATTGTTTCACAGATAAAATGTATAATTTCTTCAAAATTGTCTAAAACGTGTCATGGTCTAAGATGTAACACTGGACATCATTCGAAATGATATTTGGCTAAGACGTAACAAAAAAGTCATGACAGTAAATTTTGGCTCATATATCCTGTTAAAATCAAAGCCTAGCAAAATGAAGTCAAATTCTAGGGTGGTCCATTTTTTGCCCAGGAGTGTATTGTCAAATTATCAAATTGATGTGTATTAGAGTGTGGTTGATTAACCCTGTTTTAATGCATTATTCACAATACATATGTTAAGTATTATTGAAAGTTGATTCTTTTTTTTTCCGTAAAGAATAGATAGATAGATAGATAGATAGATATGGTAAGTGCAGCCCACTAAGCCCAGTTCTGGGCGCTCACGAGGGTTGATTGTTGAGATGGGAGAGAGAGTAGAGTCCTCAACATGTTACACATTTACCCCATGTGAGGGATCTTTTACTGGCCCAGCATAGACACTGATACAAGGGGCCGCCAATTTAACGTCTCATCCGAATGCCATTCAGCTCGGATTTTGCTCATGAAAGTACACTGAAAATGTTGGGTTCCCCACCCGGGGTTCGAACCCATGCAGGCAAAGACCTTCAGCGGAAAATAGTTTTTTGAGAAACCAAACTTTTATGCAAAAACCAACATGGATTTTTCAAAAAACCATTTTTGGATTTTTAAAAACCAGTTTTGTCCCGAAATTTTTTAGAGTGTTGGCCACCCAGTTGAATATCATGATGCGAACCTCAAGACTACTCAATTGTCTCATGCACATGTTGGTTTAGGGATGGATCATTAACCATGAATAATTAAGAAGTCATAGTCTGGTGTCATTTCCTTAGTAGCAAGCTAAAATGACCCTTAAGTTGGTAATGAGAAGAAAGACTATGCACGTTTAATCCACGCTGTGAATGTTGCATGACAATTAATTGTTGTGGACCATGTAGGGCTTGGTTATTTTGGTCAGGTGATTGCATGTACACTGTACAGAGGCCAAGAAAGAATTAATCAAGTAAAAATTATACAACTTCAACTACCTATTTGTGGATGATATGGAGGAGATGATGGCAAAGCTTTTTGAAGCTTGCAATATCAGGTCAATGTGACAGTCATGTTGCTGAGACTTTGTGACCATCAAGGATTTTCAAAAATATTATAAGGCAACACATGTTGTAAGAGTGTACAAGATGTAAAAGTTCATCCCCGTGAGAATGATAATGTTTTGCAGAGAACCTTGTTTCAATATTTCAGACAATCTGAGGAATCAATACATAAAGGATTATTCAGAAAATTTTGATTGACAATGTTTTATATGTCAATAAAAAGATTATTCAAAAAAATTTGATTAACAATGTTTTATTTGTCATCAAAGTTCCCACTATTAAATAGTGGGAACTTTAATGACATATAAAACATAATTACAAGTTTCAGCACAAAGCTTTGGTGTCGCTTAAGACCTTCTAGTTGTCATCCCAGCTCATTAGCGCCAAATGGGCCGGGAATCAGATTTCATGGTCCAAATATATCTTTGTCTAGTCCAAAGAAAGCAATCCATCTAGCCAAAACAAGTATCTCATTTCATACAGGAAGAGAGATATCACAAGACACATCTATTGTATTCTGTACAAGAACTGCTACTCTGTGAGTCAGTGATGTACTCTTTGTAACTTATAGCTAAATTCAAAGTAATGTTTGCCGGCTGAAGTGCGATGAGTGACTTTGGATGCCATATCAATATCCAAGCGACAACAGAGAAGCACTGAATGCTGTTGATGAAGCGGACACTCTAAGGGCCGATTTCACCAACACAGTATTAACAGTTAGGCCTGGTCTTAACTCCTTTATACCTGGTTTAACGAAGTCCCTTTCACCAAGAGTGTGCCAAGTGTGTAAACCTGTCAAGGTTCAGTGAATCATACACATTGTTACTAAACTCAAGGATCAGCAGTATCAAACAGATTTGGTGTCAAGAAGAGATTAGGCCAATGAAAACAAAACATGAGTTTCTTGGCATGACAGATCAGTATTTTTGGCCTTTTGTCTAGTACATGTATATTTGCAAGTTTCTCTGTGATTCAACAGTTACCACTCAAATCAAAGATTTTTTTTTTAAAGGTAGATATGTCATGTCATTAGATGCAAACCAAGAACCCATGTCTACCTTGACCATATTTTTGTTGAAGTAACTGCTGGGAATGCTTATTTTATTTCATGAAATTATGTTTTTGTTGCATTTGCCTATGAAACTATAGCGGCAACTTTGTGTCAATTGCTGCAAAATGGCAAAAAGCAGGGTGGTGTCATTTCAGTGAATTTGAACGGCAAAATTTTTTACAATAAAGATAAAGTTAATAAGTGACATTTAGAGCAGTACGGGAGGGCCCTTGCTGTCACGGAGGGGGGGGGGGCTATTGCTACTTTGCCCTGAAACTTAAACATGGAAGGGATGTGACCAGGGCAGTGGATCTGCCCTGATATTGGTCAGGATTTGCCCTGATATCCCATTTGCCCCGATGCCAGCGGAGGAGGCTGCAGCCCCCCAAACCCCCTGCAAAATACGCTTTTGCTACCAAGAAAAAAGGCAATGGTGTAGATATTCCCACCGAAACCCAAGAAATGGTTGCTCAATGCAAGTGCCTAGATGGGAACACCTGAAAGTGAATTCCAAGAAGGAGATGGTTACTGTTAAAAGGTCCCACAAAGCAATCGATGGAGACTATTGTTGTCAACACAGAAACATTGTCACGGATGTTTTGGGAGATGATGTTTTTGCTACCTTGAGAACGTTTTTGATGATGATGCCTCTCTCGAGGATGCTTCCCCCCCCAAACTGTAATTCTTTGTTGAGGAAATATTCAAAGCTGCTTTGCCCTCTTTTGATTGACCTGTTTTCCCTGCCAAGTGCAGCTACTCTGCCATTATAAAAGCATCCATTTATTTTATAAATCTACAAGCCCACCCCTCTTTTCCTCTTGTCATATCATTTGGCCTGGTTTTGGAACTTCAGAGATTAATTGTGTTTGTAGCAGTTGAGTTGTTTGAATACTATGTGTGGACTTTAACTCAGCATATGTTCCTTGATCCTGCTCCGCTTGAGTGATTGGCTTAGCCAGACCAGGTCTCAGCTAAGACCTGGCTCAACTCTTAATACTATGTTAGTGAAAACGGGCCTAATTGAAGTCAACTGCGAAAACTATGCTGACACTATGTTACACACCCTCAAAAGTTCAAAACTCTCCAAAGCCAGAGAGGACTGTCAAGTCAAAACTCCAATGATCAGAAGGTCCTGTCTTTACAACAAACAATCAGGATATATTTACACATACAATATTTATGAGACCTTTGTTGCAAACAACACCACATTCTTCAATAAAGCAAGCTTCAACAACACACAAACTAAAATGTATAGAAAGATGTCAGAGAAAATCATAACACTCATTAAAAATTGATAATAGTGATTCATTCCATTGACACGGGGGATAATCATAAAGCGTTCTACTTGAGGGTACGCGTTCTTATTGAGTTGTGGACACGTTCTAATGGAGTGCTTATGAGTAAATACCATGAAAATGCCAGAAAAATGCCAGAAAAGACATAGAAATGTTGTGGTATGGAATATTTTGCTATTACCATGGAGTAATGGATATTCTAGAGCATCATTATGGTGTGGTTTTATATTGTTTATCAAATCATAGAGCGCAATGTAATGGGCACAACTTTGGGAAGTTCAGGAAAAAATGAATAATGTCTCCAATATTTCACTCATTCAAAGCATTAGGCATAAAGTGGGATTTCAAAAATTGTCCATGGTATGGCAGAGACATTAACCATGACTTAAATAAATGAGGGGGCAACCATTTGATATCAAGATGGCGGGGGGAGGTTGAGTTTTTTTTAAATAAATAATTTCTTTCTCAGTTTTGTTGAAATAAATAAATTCTTTTTGGCCAGTCTTGAAATAAGTAATTTCTGGTAGGGGTATTTCTTAACAGGGTGATGCTTGACTTAGGAATGAATATTCGGTGACTTAGCATGTTCAAAATAAATAATTACCGCTGCCGTTATCGTGAAATAAATAATTACCCGATGAGAAAAACTCCAAGGCCCCCCCCCCTCCCTGTGGAAAACAAATGGTCACCCCCTTAATTCAAGTGGATAACCAAACAATTGAGTACCTTTGCAGAAATCAGTGCATTCACGGCCTAAATAATGACTGATAAGAAGATATATATTGGTCTGGCAGAAGTGCTGACTTTCTCTATTGCACAAGTAGGCAATTGGCCCTTGCTCTATAGCCTGGTGAACACAATCAGATTGAATTTCAGGTCTGGTCTTTGCAATGATCATTCAATCCAGGTTAGGCCTACTGTTATTCTGTCAATCCTGCTTTCAATAACAGAATTGCAAACTAACCTGCATATAAAGCATATTGGAAGGCAAAATCTATTGATCAAGGTGTAATTTTTCTTAATTGAAAATAGGAACATTTTCAAATGGAAATATAAAAGGGAAATGTGGCACCATTGTCATGCATACACGGAAAAACAAATTGCATAGGACTTGCATTACAAATTTTATTTATTTCAAAATTAAAATCTAGGCCTATAGATATTCACTTTTAGACTACCTTTTAAGATTTTGAACCAGTGAGGTAAGGTAGACCACACTCCACACTGTCAAACCAGTTGTGTAGCTTTAATGCCAGCTACTGCCATGAATAAAAAAAAATTCAGAGAAAATTATAATCGCTTGTGGTTTCAATGGTAACTGCACTAAAAATGACGGCTAAGGCCGGCCTTGAGTGCATTTCACAGTAAAGTGGTACGCGTTCTTGTGGAGGATGAGTGAACACGTTCTTTCGGAGTGATAGAGAAGCATTGTGAGAAGAGTGACAGACCAGCACTGCATTGTGTCTCTCCAATCATTGAAAGTTTGAATTTTATTATTGCAAGGATGGCACACAGGCCAAGGACTACCTTTCAGGCACTCCATGAAGTCAGTATTTTCTTTGGAAAAGGTCACATTTAGCAAAAAGGCCAGATTCTTTCACAGCCACTCAACAAGAACGCTTGCCTTAACTCAAAAAGAACGCGTACCCTCAATTAGAACACGTTATGATTATCCACGGTGATTGACAGTGTGTCAAAAATGATACAAGAGTTTTCTTTTTTTTACCAAAACATTTTGACAACATGACTAAGCAAGTGAACTCTCCACAATTGTAACAGTGTCATTTAGCACAACCAGAAGCATGTCTGCTGATTGACAGAACCAAAAATAAGGTGCAATCTGCAAACTGTCAATTCCACAACACAGACACTTCATTTCCTCCTCAGACAAAGGCAGCAACAGATGAGTGGCAGAATTGTAGGAGGACAGAAAAGGGAAAATAAAAAGGTTTGCAGTAATGATTTCTTTCTCAATGTGTTACAGAAATGTCAGGTGCAGAAGGAAGTAGTTCAGTGTTAAGTTAAGAACAGAAGGTCATACAAAGGTGATATACATGAAATAAGGTGATCAAACAGGTATATTGCCACAAAAGATACAACATACTAAATTCAAAGGCTGAGGCAATCGTAAAGTCATCAGTACAGGTGTGTTCCAAATATTTCAGCAAAGATCTGTGTATTATATTATAGGTGACATAACAATATTATGTCTACTACTACTCAGCACATCCTTTTACCAAAGGCCCCGGAGCACTACAGACCAGGGGACAGGTGTTAGCTTGGAAATGGCCTGAATAGAATTGACCACATCGGAGTTGTTGGGAAATTGCATATGTCAACACCTCTATCATTGCAACTACAGTATCTAGCCACAGCTGCAAAAGGAAGTGCCAATATAATAAATGTCTTAAAAGCCAGATGCTCCAGCAATGAGCTACCACCCAGCGAAATGCTTTAAATAACATATTATACCTCACCCGGCACCCACGGAACTGTTGACAACACTAAAGGTTAACACTTGTCTCAAAGAGTGGATTTCATCAGGTGACTAAAAACCACAAATTGAAGTAGAGAGAAAGGGTCAACTTGGGAATGTTGGATGCCAACCATTTCTTGCCCTCATCAATCAAATCAGCTGCCACCACCTCAGTGATGAGGCTGCTTATACTTATAATCAAAGAAGTGGCGGCTGGCTGAGGTGTGATTAGCGCAGTGAGATGCCATAAACAAGCAGGCAATAGAAAGGTACTGAATGCTGCTATTGAAGCGGACACACATTGATGTCCGTTGGACGTTGGTGCCTTTGTATTGTTGTGGGAGAGAGTAACATGTAATGTGGCGTACGCATTACGCAATCCAGTGATGAAGACTTTGTAGTCAAAAATGACTTGATCAAAAGTTCCAGTCAAGCTCAAGAATACTCAAAACACAAAAGCGTGCCAGAAGCTTCGTAGCCCTGATCTGGAGATTGCGATGGTCAACCAATGAGTGGCGCCATTAAAAAAGCAACAAATATGTCTATTGTGTCTATCTGCTATGAATATGATTTCAAGCAGGATAACAAAATGGGCATGTTATATCCCAGCAAAGAACAACAGAAAACAAACTGCAGGTTTAATACTTCGAAATTCTATTTGATGATCATGGTACATTGCTCATTCCTTTTCTTCCCTGTGACAATTTGATCCCTTGCTCTAGTTTGAAATATTAATGCACAATCTGGCTTCAAAATAGGTCTTTGCATAAAGTTAGCGCATATCAGTATGATGTTGCCGTGAAATGCTGTTAGATCAGCACAGAATTCTGGCTGTTTGAAGACAATGTCAGTGATATTCACAGCCAACCAGGTGATAAATAGGGTCATTCAGAAAATTTTGACAATGTATAGTATCATTCAAAGTTGCTACAAGTGGTCAGCTCAAAGCATTAGTGTCGCTTAATTCCTTTAGTTGTCATTCAAACTCATTAGCACCAAATGGGCGGGTCTCAGATTTCATGGTTCAACACTAAGCTACACTGATACTCCACTTGTCTCAAAGAGTGGATTTCATCAGGATCACCCAAAAAGGACAACAGTATTTAAAGAGAAAAGTGTTGACATGAAGTCCTGGATGCAAAGCAATTGATACTCTTTATGAGCAAATAGATCCTCAACAGTTGTGCCATGCAGTTTTCTGCCCTTGTAATCAAAGTAGCGGCTGCTGGCCGAGGTGTGATTAGCGCAATGAGATGCCATAAACAAGCAAGCAATAGAAAGGCACTGAATGGTGCTTCTGAAGTGGATGCTCTCATTGATGTTCCTCGGTGTGCCTTTGTATTGGTGTGGAAGCCAATGGCAATGAAAGGGTGATGAAGACTTCTTAATCAAAAACGACTTGATCAAAAGTTCCAGTCAAGCCCAAGAACATCCAAAACATAAATGTGCGTAAAACTGTAGGCACTCTTGCATGAGAGAACCTTAGTTTCCCTAATCGAGAGGATCATAACAGACCTAGTCACCTTATGACTGGTGCTTTTCGAAAGCACCACCACACATATAACAAAACGGGCATGTTATAATATCTCGGCAAATTACAACAGAAATGAAAACTACAGGTAAATACTTCGAAATTCTATTTGGTGATCAGGGAACATTGCTCATTCCTTTTCTTCCCTGAGATAATTTGATCTCTTGTAATACGTTTGAAATATTAATGCATTTATATATAATCTGGCTTCAAAATATGTCTTTGCATAAAGTTAGAGCATATGTTTGCACATGATGTTACTGTGAAATACCTGTCAGATGAGCACACAACTCTGGCGGTTTGAAAACAATGTCAGTTTAATTATTTGCCTTTTTGATATTACTAAATTATTATAATTAAACCGATTAAATATTGGCAAGGTAATTCTAGACTTGTTAACCCCTCTTTTGCACATTTAATTATAGTGTAATATTGAAATTCGAAAGTCAATTATTTTCTTTTTCTATGTCTTGATGTAAGCCACTAGACCTCTCAATTATCTCATGAATACCTTTGTGAAGGGAAGGATTTAGCGGACCATTAACCTTGAATTATTAAGAAGTCTTTACCTTGTGCCATTTCCTGAGTAGTTAACTGAAATGACCCTTAAGTTGATAATGAGATGAAAGACAGTATTCGTTTAATGAATTTGTGTTGTGAAAGTTACATGACAATTATAATGGTTGTGGAACTACATAATTTTGATAAGACAATTGCATGCATGGATGCAAGAAACGAAGTTATATCAAACAGCTATCTGTGGATAAAATGCAGGAAATGGAGGCAAAGCTTTTTATGGGTCACATTATCAGATCACTGTCGTGTTGCTGAGACTTTCGATCATCAAAGATTTTCAAAAGGATTACAAGGCAACACATTTTACAAGTGTGCAAGATGCAGAAGGTCATCCTTGTGTATGGTATGAAGTTTCGTGATCTGCCAAGAGTTTCTTGCAATCTGAAGCATTCCATTTACAGATTCGGATTGCTCATAGCTTCAGGACAATGAAATTTAATTGCCCTGCTCTTCAATTGCAAGCTCATAATTCAAGTACATATTGTAACTACAGTCCTGGACAAAAGTCTTGTCGCATCCAATTGTCATTGACAAAACTATTGATAACTTGGCTTGTGATTGATTGATCTTGGCAAGAAATGGCTTAAATGAAAGCCAAAAGCTTCTGCAACTTGCTTATAGTGCAAAAATAAAGTTTCAACCTACTCTGAATATTCTAGAAATTAATAATAAGAGTCTGTCACAAAAGTACTTGGACAAAAGTCTTGTCGCATGCACAACTTAATGCTGAAAATTAGTTTTAATGAATAGTGAACCTGCAAAAAGGATAAAAACATTTTGGAGAGTGTAGTCATGGTGTAACTGAATGTAAAAATATCACTTTGCATGAATTCCTGATCTTTGAAGAAAATATCCCTTGGGTTTGGGTAAAATATCTACATTTTATGAGTAAAAATCATCAGGGATGGCAGATAATGCAGGAAAATATCATCAAAAGCTCCTAAATATCCTTCAGAATGAACTTTCCTACCTCCTGTCCCATTTTGGTGGCCATTGGATGCGCGTACATCAGTTCAGGTGATGGAGCAGATGCAAATGGAGCTTCATAATGGGTCAAAAAATCAACATGGGGGCCAAGTTAGAACTGATGTATTCGAATGATCATTATTTTGGGCCTGCATTTGATGATGCTTGTAATAAGCAACATTTATATGTACTTTGTTGGGGATCAACTGGGTTTTGTACTTTTTGCACATGGGTGGTACCTCTTGGTGGCACAGACCGAGCTGCACAGTGATTAATTTTAAAATTTTTTTAGTCCAAAACAACATTATGACTGCAGAAAAAGGCTGCCTCAATAATGCAAATGTTCTGTTAAAGCTTACACTAATACAATTTATCCAGACTTGACTGAAATTGACCATGATAATGAAAAACAAAAATAATGTCTCGGAGCAAGAAATTGATCGAGATGGCAAGGGGACAATAAAATTAACAGGAGCATTAGACAAGAACAAATTTTAGTCCTAAATTATTGTAAACTACTTCTATGGTGAGGCTTTGATGCCAAATGGCATAATTTGTACAAGTGTCGCCGTCACTTCAATTTTTCTTGTCAATGTTGCATGTACCATTATACCTGCTCTCCCACCGGGAATGCTATAATCTCAATTTCCATGATCCCATGTCCTCCAAATTAAGTTGGAAGGCAGGGTAGACAACTCCAAAGAATGTTTATGAATTTTAGAAAGCATTTGTCTGTATTTATATCATTTTGATTATCATTATTGATACTGTGTTGATATTTCACATGAGTCCTTGTGGAACCCCATGGATATTGTTCTACAAGATCATTAAGTTGAACAAAGTTAGTTTTTTTATTCCCCTACATCATGACTAAATGCTCTGACAATTTTTCATCATTCTAGCAAATTTCAAACTTATTTTAATATCTCACAAATAAATACAACATATTCATACCTTGTAATTATTAAGGCATGCTCTCCTTATGTTTATTTTCACATTCAGTGACAACCCTTCAGGGTATGTCTTTGTAGACAGATATTGTCTGACATGGAGAAGATCCATCGTATGCCAAGTCAATAATGACTGGAACTGAGACTCAGACTGAAATCCAAGATTAGCAACCCAAATATTCATTGTAGCATGACCATAATCATTTACATATCAATTACATAAAAACAGTCGGAGGCAGGACTTGAACCTGCAATGTTCTGAATTGAAGTCTGATCACTAGACCACTATGCTATGGGGGAAGGCTGCCCAAGTTGGTGATCCCAAGCTTGGTCTTTTGATTACAGTACATCAGTTCTATTAATAGCTATGGTCATAAATACAGGGTGGACAGTTTTGAATGTCCTAGGTAGAAATGTCCAGGACAAATGGAACTAGTATAAATGGTCCTGGACCATTCATACTAGTATAATATGTCCCAGACAAATAGACCTAGGATAAGATGTCTGGGACAAATGGACCTGGGATGATCTGTCCTGGACAAATGGAACCAGGATAAAATGTCCTGGACGAATACATCCAGGATCAGATGACCGGGACAGCTGGATCTAGGATCATATGACCTGGGCAACGATTACTAGTTTATAATGTCCACCTGGACATCTGACACCAGGTATAAATGTCCTGGACATTTGAATCCAGGTTCAAATGTCCTGGACAATCATTACTGGTCCATGCAAAAAAATGTCCAGGACATTTGAACCCAAAGAGGACATTATAAACCAAGGAATGTGTGTCCACTGGACACTCATTCCTCAGTTTAAAGTGTCCCAGGACACTGGTCACTGGAGGACAATTATTCCTTTCACACCGGCACATTGGCTCATCGCAAAATGCAGACCAAAAATATCACAAGACCCATACTTCATCCACACTGTTAAAGTGCAGCGGGACTGGACCAAAGTGTTATGAACTGTAAATCTCTGCTCTGTGAGTGACTACACACAGTTCACGTACAATGTGATATACAAGTTGGAAAGTCACATAGAACAACTGATACAGAAACCACCATCTTAAATTCCACACCTACTTCTACTTATTCTCCAGATGAGGAGAGAATGCCAGAAGAATGCAATGCTCGTCTCCAGTTAAAGTCAACTGCCAAGGCAGTTAGTGCACTACTCTACAAATAATTGGATAGATTTAAAGTATAAAATGATTATGTTAAAACAAATGAACTATCCTTTTCGTGTGAACATGACAAGAGGAGAGTATTATTTAAAGTCATGGTGAAGGGCATGAAGGCCTATACAGAAAATCTACTTCTATGTCTGGAATGTTTACTTGCATCTTTAAATGCATCACTTACAATCTTACATATATATGTTTGAAAATACGTTTTGGCAGAACACAAGTTTGAACTGCACAAAAACCTTCTACTTTCACCACTGACTTGCAAACATATATATCTTATTAAAAATATTTTTTTGACTACATATCATCCAAATTGTCTATACTAATACAAATACAAATTTCTGTCCAATATTAGTGTCTATATTTTTTCCTTCTAGTTCTCATCCCAGCTCATTAGTGCCAGATGGGCAGGGTGTCGGATTTCATGGTTCGTAGTTGTCTGGCAAAAAAATAACAATCTACCAAGTAAGGACAAATGTCTCATTTCAGAAAGTAGAGATACTTCAGACAATATGACAGACAGACATCATGAAGAAATACATATTGTTCTATCAGCACATGATTGTCAGTAATCTGCTTTTTGTAACTGCAAAATCCTAAGCGGTGGTAGCTTGGCCAGTGGGCCATGCTGACTGAAGTAGGATTAGTGCCAGGGGATGCACTGTAAAATCGGAGGCACTGATTCAGCTCAATTGATTGAGTGAGATGGTTGCACAAGTTGATTGAGCTAACATAGATTAATGTTTTAAGCTGAGATAACTCAAAATACCGAGCTGAGATAGCTCAAAATACTAAGCTATGTTGACTAAGGTATTCAAGCTGAGAAAACTAAAAACAATGAGCTGTGTTGACTTACAGCTCAAAATATTGAGTTTTGTTGACTTATTGATCCAAGCTGACACAACTCAAAATTTTGAGCTGTGTTGACTTTTTTTAGTTGTTTTTCATTTATATTTGTGTGACCTGTCTTATAAAGTTATTTATGAATATGGGCTGTAATCCCGAAATATTGTTTGATCTCTCAAGGGGATCCACCTGAACCAGTATGCTTCATTTCAGCACATCATGGACATGCCCAAGATGCATTCAACAAAGACCATTGCATCACAAGGAGATTTAAAAATTAATTTCTTGTGAATAAATCCCAATGGCCTGTGGCTCATCTCAGCTGGTATACAGAGCTAGAAGCCTATATTTGAACACACTCTGACTTGGAAATGTTGGTTGACGTGTGAAACCATGCATCTAATTACTCCCACAAATTAATTTAAGAGAGATAAAAATAAAAAAGTAACCAGCTAAAGTGGTGTGCTACTCATTTTTTCTCTGGGATAGTGTAATATAAATGTTATTTTTTCTTGTAAGTAAATAATTATTTAAAACTAAATGCAGTCTTATGAGAAGTGCTTGTTATAGATGGCGCTATATGTGGCATGACTGAGATGTCAAGCTATCTGCAACAACTAAAGCTTTCATGTTTTCACAGCTTAATGTTATGATTCGTTTGGACAACTTACAGCATTGAGCTATCATACCTTGACAACTTATAGGATTGAGCTATCATAGTTTGAAAATCATTAACATTCTCAGATAGCTCAAATTATTGCATCAACTCAGTTTTCAAATTTTACAGTGTGCCATAAACAAGCTGGTGACAGAGAGGCACTGAATGCTGCTACTGGAGCTGACACTCATTGATGTTCTTTGGTGCATCTATAGGCCTACCTATTTTGTGTTGACACACCCTGCCCCTGAGTCTCAAAAGCCAGAGAAGCCTTCTTAATCACAAACACCAAGAATCAAAAGGTCCTGTCATTTCCATAAACAGCCAGATTAATTATAAAAGCAGTGATCCCTGCATTATATATATATATATATTATACGGGATTGTCTTCCTCCTGTATGACCACTGTACAATGCCCCAATGGTATGTCAAGTGCATTTTTGATCCCATGGAGAGACTAGGTCCCCATGAAAGACCACTTGATGACCACAGAAGTGGTGGTCTTATGACAAATAAAGAAAGTACCTACAATAATAAAAACTCTGCCTGTTATGGTTGGTGGTATAAAAGGTGATGAGAATATTGCTGGTATTTTTGCTGCAAAATATAAACATCTCTATACAAGTGTGTCCAGTGACAAGAAAGATATTGCTCAGCTTGTTGATAAAATTAATCATAGAGTCGATGATTTGTCATTTAATGATGTTCAGTCAAGTTTATTTACTGTTAGTGAAGTTATGTCCGCTGTAAAGAATCTGTTGTGTGGAAAATCAGACGGCCAAATTTGATTGTTCTCCGATCATATTGTACATGGTTCAGAGAAGCTGTATAGCTGTATAACTGATTTGTTTAATGCTATGATTGTGCATGGTATGTCCCCTAAGGACATGTTAAATAGTGTTATGTTACCGATTGTCAAGAATAAAAGGGTACTGAGTAATTCATCTGACAACTTTAGAGCTGTGTGTTTACAAAGTGTACTGTGCAAATTATTAGATCTGGTTGTACTGAAAAGAGAAGAGCAAATTTTGGTTACGTCAGAATTGCAGTTTGGTTTTAAGCCCAAGCATTCTACAGCTTTAGCGACATCTGTTCTGTTGCAGACAGTTGATTATTATATAAATAATGGAGGTCAAGTGTATGGGTTAGCATTAGATGCAACCAAAGCTTTCGACAGAGTTGAGTATGTTAGCCTATTTAAGTTACTGATAAAGCGTGGTATGAATCCATTGTATATTAGATTAATTTTAGAAATGTATGTTAATCAGAACATGTGTGTTAGATATGGCAGTAGCAAATCAGATTGGTTTTGTCCTAGTAATGGTGTGAAACAAGGAGGTGTGTTAAGTCCAACTCTGTTTACTGTGTATATTGAATCATTGATGGTATGTTATGTTTGTTAGAAGAGTGTAAAATAGGTTGTAATGTTGGAAACAAATATTGTGGAGTTATAGGCTACGCTGATGATGTTTTCTTATTGTCACCGAGTCAAACAGCAATGCGCAAAATGATTAGGATTTGTGAATCGTATGCTGCTGACTATAAGATCAAATTTAATGGTAGTAAATGTCAATCTATTGTGTTCAAAAATGGTGATTGTAAAAGTCAGCCTGAATTTAATGTCAGTGATCAGAAAGTTGTTTGTGTAAAAGAGATAGTTTATCTTGGTTATACTATTAAGGGTGATAGAATGGATTCACTTGTAAAGCCAGTGCTTTCAGATTTTAATAGGAAGGTTAATGCTTTTATCGGAGATCTTGATTGTCTAACATCAGAAGTTAAAGGGTCGTTATTTCAACAGTATTGTACGAGTTTGTATGGTGTAGTGTTTAGTCAAATGTATCATCCGGATGCAAACAAGTTAAATGTTAACTGGCGCAAAGCTATGCGACGCCTCTATAAACTACCTTGTAGAACACATTGTGGCCTTTTGCCAGTTATAACTGATCTTTTACCTATTGATGTCATGATAGATATCAGATTTCTCAAGCATATGTCTACTGGGTTTAATAATAAAAATAGCGTCGTTAACTATGTGTTTACATTATGTAATGGTCTTGACCAGTCTGTTATGGAAAGAAACTATAGATTTATTTGTAGGAAATATGGAATTAGCCCAGATTTTGTGATGAAGTCTAGTCCAAATGTTATTAGTCAAACGATAAAAAAGAAATATTATTCAATGGTGCTAGAAAATGACAAACATATTGGCGTTCAGATTAAAGAACTTGTATTTATTAGAGATGCATTATGTGAGGAGTCCTATTCAGAAATGTGATATAATTGAGTTTTCAGCTACTGGGTAATGTATTTTATTTTAGTTTTATTATTTTTATTTGTTTTTAAATTGTTTTCATTTGTCTTTTATTGTTATGTTTGTTTCTAATTATTTTGTAACTGTATATTTTATATACGAATAAAGATTAATAATAATATTATCGTGAATACAGGAGGCTTCACCAATACATAGTTAGTTGAAATTCAAAGCAAGGTGTCAGAGAAAAGGACATAAAACCAATTCACATTTGACGACAACTTTTTATGCGCTGTCAATCAAAAGGTGGAGCAGAAAGTAGTTCTTGGTCATATAACAGATATAGCAATCAGTAGGTCAGAAAAAATGTGTGCCTAAAATAAGGCAAAAAACATCTTCAGCTTCAGATAACTAATTCAAAGGCTGAAGGCTTGAAGTCATGGCAAAGCCTTCAGGTATAATCCAAACATGTCTGAAACCATGTATCTAATACTGCTCTGCACATTTTATTATATCAACAGATACCCTGAAGCACTACTTGTATGAGGGACAGGTGTAAGCTCTGACACAGCCTGGACAGGCAGGACCACATCAGATTTGTTGGGAAATGACATAAATGTCAACACCTCTTCCATTATTGGCAAAATCTAACCGTCTTCATCCGCTAAAGGAAGTCTCCCTATAACTAAACGTCTTTTAAAAATGTCATTGAATGCTGTACCCATCTAATTGATTCATGCTGTGAATGTTGCATGAGAACTAATTGTGCTCTGAAAAGAACCTTGTTTCAGGCAGCCTGGAGGCTCTTTACCTTTAAAGTTACTCTGAATGATAGACTGGGATTGGACCAAACTTCGTCTAATTTTTACATTATCCTGTACATTCTGCTCATATTGCTGAGTATGTAAAATTTTTCAGATGTATGATTATTTTTTCCTATTGAAATCACCCAATAAATGCACTAAATGAGCCCTAGATTTATTTCGGGTACGCACGGAAAAAACCACCAGCTTGCTTGCTTTCAACTTTGTGACGTCATCACTATTGTAAGAATTTGTTAACTTGTAGCAATATACTGATAACAATGGTCATTATGACGTCATCTAAACTGAAAGTGCTGGAGGTGGGAGGCACTATCAAGAAAAAGAAAAAGAAATCACTAAATTATTTGTGTATTCAATGAAATACTTTTGAAATTACTCAGAAATGCTAAGGATCATCAGTTCACGTCATAATATAGAAAGTCGTCCATATTTAGGGAGGGATTTTATCATTCTGGGCAACTTTAAAATATACAGTAGACGAATGACAAGTGCTTACAGAAAAGAACTGGAATGCTTCTTGTGAGGTCATATCCCTATTCCTGCAATGTGATTCTGTATGACTCGTAAGCAGTTAGGGAGGTCATATCATATACATTCAATACTATCAGGAAAAGTATTTAACATATCACACCACTCATCAATGAGTCACAAGCTACCCAATGACAAATTGACATTTCATTTCCTAGCAATGGATAAGCCCTGTTGTGAGGTCATTAATGGACTGTAACTTGGTCAAAGAGTAGCACGTATCAACACTTCACACCAATTGAGATAGAAGCTATAAAAAACAAAACATGCCATTCAGGGATAATGCGACGCAGAATGATCACGAAGTCTTTATAAGTACTATTTTCAGATCATTGTCCTGTTTCTTAGACCTTGTGATCATCAACATGTTGGCAATGATTACAAGGCAGCACATTTTTAAACATGAGCATCTGATGAACTCAAGACAAAAAAGCTCATTCTTTTAAGACAGAAGAATCTAACACTTCTGAATGTGAAAGTCATGTCAAGATTTTTTAAATATTTTCTTATCGTTTCAACCGCAGGGAAATGTAAGTGTAAAAGAATTGATGTTTTAGCCTTTCAGTCATGCACATATAGGGCCTATTGGCTTAACTATTGTGTCAATCACATCACATGTTGATTATTGCTGAAATCTCGTCTCAGAAGACTTATCACCCGAGGGCTTTAGCCCGAGGTGTGACAAATACATATTCCTGATCCCATGGTGAATAACTGGCTTATACCATGAGTCAAACACTAAAACATCAGAGGATAACTGGACAACAAAGAATATAGGAATTATTTCCCTGTAATAGTGGCATGTGATTGGCTGACAGAGGTGTCGAATGGTATAATATTGCAAAACGATCTGGCGCGAATCTGCTGATGTACAAATAAACGACTTGATTAATATCTTAAATATTTGGAAAAGATAAGATATGCAGTCACTGACTGCAAAGCTATTTCTGAGCAGACAGGTGATTTACAGCTGGTTACTTGAACTATGGCTCCTATTTCAGCTTGTCACGCCTGCTCCTGTGAGGTTGGTTATGTATTATGGGTCTGAGATGTTATGTGGTCTCTCAGTTTGCAATGGACATGATGAGCTAATGTTCTGGAAGTGCAGAGGTTGCTCATCAGTCAGCATGGCCCACCTGAAAAGCCATACACATCTTTGGTCTGAGATTTGGCTTGAATCTCTGCAGAGGTCCATAAAGTTGTGATTGGAGTGCCCATACCCCAAAGACTCTTCTCTTGGCCCATATCCATTAGCTAGTTGGCAGACTGTAGGGGGAATGGGGGCATATTGGGACACTTTTAACGTCTACTAATTTTGCTCAATGCTGAAAGCACTGATGAACTCAGAAGTTTGCATGAATATCAAGCTAGACTGCAACTACCCTTTTGCTGCCAGAGAGTCGTAAAAATGACTGTCCCAATGTGCCCCGGCTGGCACAGCCAGGGCACATTGGGACATCAACTAAAAAACAATTTTAACACTCTATGGGCAACAGATATCATATATAAGTAGCACGTAAGACAATATACAGTGGATTAACACCTTGTAGTGCCAATAGTTAATAACTTTAAACAGTTTTAAACATTTAACATAAACTGTCCTGGGTGCGGACATCTATGTAAGTAACACACAGTGCTTTGCGACAAATTTGTTCACAGAGCACGGTAATCCACTAAACCTCTATTTACTGTGGCCTGAACACCTGTTGTGTGCTGTCCCAGGTCATTCAGTTGCCTTGGACACTTAAATTCTGCCATATTAAGTGTGTCCCAATGTGCCCCGAATTCACTGTCCCAATGAGCCCCGATATGACTTTTACACCAAAATGCTAATTTCTCGGACACCAGTGAGTGTGTTTATCACGACAGCAATTCATAACTGTTTGTTGCGATATATAAAATTCATACAAGCACTGAGAAAGCCTCATTGTTCATGGTTTGTCCACAGAATGGTTCCAATTGAACCCGTCCATATTTACTTTAGTAGTAGGAAAACAAACTTTTCCTCCCCATACTTCTGCATGTGGCTGTAATTTGTCAATAAAACAATAGAAACATCAGGATGTGAAATTACAAGATATGATGGCACTACCATATCATATACCTTGCCAGGACCCTAGAAAACCCAACCGTCCCACAGTGCCCCGCGTCCCACAGTGCCCCGCGTCCCAATGTGCCCCCGTTCCCCCTACCCCCAAATCCAGAGGTATTCATACAATTAAGAGCTTTCGATCACAGGATACAACCATAATATTGTATAGAAAAGTCTGACAGCAAAAACAGAAAAGGTAATATAGACATGCTTCTATGCAATGACCATGCCTGAAAGAGAAAGTCTGACTAATACCTAATGGATATGTGTCTCGAAAAGAATGTCTGGGGGAAAAGCAGACCAATCACACAAAGCTACGGATGCAAGCAAAGATGCAGGCTGGAGAGTGAGACTAGAGATATTTAGGTGGGCCATGTCATCATGATGAGCAATCTCTGCCCTTGTGGAGCATTAGCTCATCACATTCTGGATGCCCACATCACCAGACTCAGCATGAAAGATTGCAAAACCTGGAGTTCAAGTAACCAATGATAAATCAGTCAGAACATTAAATAGCTACAGGTCAATAATCAAATGATTTTAAAAACGATAAAATAATATTAAAATGTCATTTAAGTAATAAGATTGAATCAGCAAGAATAAGCATTTATATACAGATGAAATAAACTTCAACATTTGGCTTAAAGCCACGCAAATTCTAGAATAGAAATGCCTTCAGACTGCCTTAAACAAGGTCCTTTCAAAGCACGAAACTTAATATTCCATATTAGGATGAAGTTCTGCATTATGCACTCTTGTAAAATATGTTGCCTTGTAATCTTTTTCACATCCAATGATCACAAGGTCTCAGCAACATGACAGTGATCTGAGAATGTTTACGACCTATTAAAGGCTTTGAAATATTTCTCCAGGTTGGATATCCATGAATAGCATGTTTCACCTTTTTGATATGTTTTATCTTTTTGATACTTCATTTATATCTATTCATGCAATTCACTAACCAAAATAACCTGGCCCCACGATCCAATAACAAATTGACAGTTCATTTCTGTTCAATTAATAAGGCCTGTTGTGATGTCATTAATGTCCATTAGCGGCTGAATGGAAGTCCTCGTCATTCATCGACTGTGACATGGTCAAAGAGTAGCACGTATCAACACTTCACACCAATTGAGATAGAAGCTATAAAAAACAAAACAGGCTATTCAGGGATAATGTGACAAGGAATGATAACAAAGTCTTTACAGGTACTATTTTCAGATCATTGTCCTGTTTCTTAGACCTTGTGATCATCAACATGTTGGCAATGATTACAAGGCAACACATGTAACATGAACAGCTGATGAGCTCAAGACGAAAAAGCTCATTCTTTTAAGACAGTCAGAAGAATCTAACACTTCTGAATGTGAAAGTCATGTCAAGGTTTTTTTCAATATTTTCGTATCGTTTCAACTGCGGGGAAATATTAGTGTAAAAGGAATTGATGTTTTAGCCTTTCAGTCACATATAGGGCCTATTGGCTTAACTATTGTGTCAATCACATCACATGTTGATCATTGCTGAAATCTCATCTCAAAAATGATTTGTATAGGTTATTCACCATGTTCTGGAAGTGCAGAGGTTGCTCATCAGTCAGCATGGCCCACCTGAAAAGCCATACACATCTTTGGTCTGAGATTTGGCTTGAATCTCTGCTGAGGTCCATAAACTTGTGATTGGAGTGCCCATACCCCAAAGACTCTTCTCTTGGCCCCATATCCATTAGCTAGTTGTCAGACCGTACCCCAAATCCAGAGGTATCCATACAATTAAGAGCTTTCGATCACAGGATACAACCATAATATTGTATAGAAAAGTCTGACAGCAAAAACAGAAAAGGTAATATAGACATGCTTCTATGCAATGACCATGCCTGAAAGAGAAAGTCTGACTAATACCTAATGGATATGTGTCTCGAAAAGAATGTCTGGGGGAAAAGCAGACCAATCACACAAAGCTACGGATGCAAGCAAAGATGCAGGCTGGAGAGTGAGACTAGAGATATTTAGGTGGGCCATGTCATCATGATGAGCAATCTCTGCCCTTGTGGAGCATTAGCTCATCACATTCTGGATGCCCACATCACCAGACTCAGCATGAAAGATTGCCAAACCTGGAGTTCAAGTAACCAATGATAAATCAGTCAGAACATTGGCCTATTGCGACCAGTATAGTTAATATTGGTGACTTAAAATAGCTACAGGTCAATAATCAAATGATTTTAAAAACGATAAAGATATTAAAATGTCATTTAAGTAATAAGATTGAATCAGCAAGAATAAGCATTTATACACAGATGAAATAAACTTCAATGGCTTAAAGCCACGCAAATTCTAAGAATAGAAATGCCTTCAGACTGCCTTAAACAAGGTCCTTTCAAAGCACGAAACTTAATATTCCATATTAGGATGAAGCTCTGCATTATGCACTCTTGTAAAATCTGTTGCCTTGTAATCTTTTTGAAAATCCAATGATCACAAGGTCTCAGCAACATGACAGTGATCTGAGAATGTTTACGACCTATTAAAGGCTTTGAAATATTTCTCCAGGTTGGATATCCATGAATAGCATGTTTCACCTTTTTGATATGTTTTACCTTTTTGATATGTTTTACCTTTTTGATACGGCTTCCTTCATTTATATCTATTCATGCAATTCACTAACCAAAATAACCTGGCCCCAAGATCATTAATTGTCATGCAACATCGACAGTATGAACTTTATATCGTCTTTGACCTCATTAGAAAAAGGTTCGTGTTCTAGCTTGCTTGTAGGCAAATGACACAGACACAAACTCCTTAATTATTGAAAATAAATGATTGCTGGGGCCTTCTCTGAACCAGCATGCACATGAGGTAACTGAGCTATCTGGTTGTTTACATCCAGGTCATCTCTGCAGAAAGGAGATCAACTTTGATACAATTGACCACAGCATTCTCATAAAACGAGTGGAAAATAGATATGGCATAAATGGCCCAGCGCTACAGTGGTTCAAATCCTACATTTCACAGCGATCACAGGCAGTAATTCTGAATGAGGTTATGTCAGACAGGCTGGACCTGAAGAATGGAGTCCCACAAGGGTCTAAGTTGGGTCCCATACTATTCAATTCTTACATCACACCAGTCAGTGAAGTAGCACACAGAAATCAAATTGAAGATAAAAAATAAGCCGATGATGAACAGAATTCGCCTAGAACCGAAACCAGGATCAAAACCAAGACCGAAACCAGGACCAAAACCAGGACCAAAACCATGGTTCTAGGGACAGAAATAACCACATATCTGAACCGCCCAACACTAAAGCCAGAGTTCACATAACCAGCAGTAAATCAACTGTCTGTTCAGAAAAACCTTTGCAGAAAGAAGCAACTAGATTATTTCCTTTTTTTTCTAAAAATTAATTGTCTAACAATTGTGCATCTGAAGATTGTTTCGCATCATTTCGGGAGATTTCTGTCACACAAAACTCTGTGTCTGATATAATAATTGTACATTGCACAGTACAGAAAAAGCCATTTCTAATCCAAATCATTTATGTATACTGTCAGAAAAGAGGTTCAAAAAAGCTTTTCTCTGTAACATAGAGAGAACACAAAAACATTCAAACTGCCTGAAAGTATTCCAATTCAAAAGTCTCAAAAGATACTTCTTGTAACCATCTTAAACATTAAACAAGTTCATAAAGGATAAGCTTTTTCATCTTGAGTTCATGTTAAGTCTGATTCCTTGTAATCATTGGGAAAATGTCGGTGATCACAAGGTCCCAGCAACAATGATCTCAAAATGACAACTATTACAGACTTTACTGTCCTTCTTCGCCATGTTATCCCTTAAAATGATTTTTTGCAGCTTCCATTTTAATTGGTGCCTAATACCTAAGCATATAACCTCCCTGATGAAATCAACCTGACTAAGAGGCCATTAATTGTCATGCAAGACTCACAGCATTTATTTGTGTGGTCCTGGTCCTCATTAGCAATTTTGTGGCCTTGTCTTACCAAGGAAACCAACGATAGAGATTAGCAGGGAATTTGTTGAAAAGATCATATTGAGTGACTCTTTCAGTCCGGCTGGTTTGCAAATATTGGCTAAACTTAAAGGAATTATACTCTTCAAATTAAGATTTTTTTGGAACATGTCTATACAGGCATTTGTTAAAAATCTGCGCTTGTCATTATTACCATTACATAATACATAAAGCATACCGCATATGACATTTCTTTACGCAACCGGTCCGCTATGCCTAAATCGACAATCTGACCACCATTTCTCTCTGGGGGGAAGAGCAGACAATCACCTAAGTTGCTGAAGCAAGCCAAGATGCAGGCCAGAGAATGAGCCCAAAGATTTTTATGACTTTTCAGGTGGGCCATGCCATCATGATGGGTATTGACTCTATTGAGCAACCTCTGCCCTTGAGGAGCATTAGTTCATCACATTCTGGATGCCAACATCACCAGACTCAGCATGAAAGATTGCCCACCTTGAATAGGAGCTGAAGTTCCAAGTTAAACAATGATAAATCAGTGAGAACCTTGGCATGTTGTGACCAGTATAGCTAATATTTTGCAACTTAACAATAGCTGAAAGTCATTACAACTGAAGTCAAAAGCATACATTCAGAAATGTCCAAGCACATCATGCTTTACCTGCATCACATTGTGTATAGAACAGTGACACATTTTATCTTTTCTGAGTCAATGCTTATGACTTCAGCTGCAATCAAATGATTTACAAATGATATATGTATCAAAATGTCATTTGCCAATGGCTTTGAGCCATGTGTATGTTGTTATTCCAAATTCTATATATAGAAATGCCTTCAGATCACCTGTAACAAGGTCCTTTCAAAGTGTTACATTCAAAGCATTACATTTAATATTCCACAATAGGATGAACTTCTGCATATTGCACTCTTGTAAAATATGTTGCCTTGTAATCTTTTTGGAGATCCTTGGTGATCACAAGGTCTAAGCTTCATGACAGTGATCTGAGAATGTCGCAGACCTATTAAAGGCTTTGGGATCTTTTTCTCCTGGTTTCATATCCATGAATAGCATGTTTCACCTTTTTGATATGTTTTAACTTTGTGATATGGCTTTCTTTGTTTATATCTGTACATGCAATCCCCCGACAAAAATAACCTGGCCCCATAACCATTAATTTTCTAGCAAAATTGACAGCATGAATTTTATGTGGTCTTTGACCTCATTAGAGACACAGGTTCTTGTTTTAGCTTATACTGGTAGGGAAATGACACAAGACACAAACTCCTTAATTATTGACAGTAAATATCACTAAAGCCTTCACCAAACCAGCATATGCATTCATGAGGTAATTGAGTGATCTGATGGTTTACATGCAGGACATTTTGCACAAGGGGATCAACTTTAAGAACTACAAGGCTACAATATATGAAGCTCGGCCTCGATCACGCAAAGTGCAGGTGTTAATGTTTCCAATGGACTTTCATAGCATGCAACAATCCTGGATTGACCTGGAATAGCCTTGGAACAGCTAATGTTCAATTAGTAGAACCACAGTAAAGTGCACAATATGATCATTTGATTTGTGAAAGTGTCTTCTAAGGGGAATAATATCATTGTGCAGAGAGACCCTTGACAATACTTCCCATAGCCCATAATATCACTTGTTCCATGACACCAGTGTAACAAGTCTCCTGATTGGCCAACAAGCCAAATGCATCTTGTGATATTCACTTGTGTGTGACAGGCAGGTCAATAAATCCAACAAAAGAAAACAAATGAAAAAATCCCGAAAAGAAATTTCCAAAAAAAAATTTTAAAAATTTCAAAATAAAAATATTTTCCGAAAAAAAAATTCCAAAAATAGAGAGTATTCCATACTGAGGCCCAAAAGGTTCAATTTAACTAGAATGTATCTGAATCACAGCTATTTTGTGAAAACGGATTTTTTTTTTTGTCATGGAACAAAACCTTTGGCCTCGGTGAATATCACCGGTCAGGTCCGTAAAACCTGATATTGACCTCAACCGAAGTCGATAATTGTATATTAGGCCTATGTGATGATATGACTTCACAGCAACATACTACAAATCTTATATTGCCAATTTACTGCAAGTTTGTGACAGTCCATTCAATACACAGGTAATGAAAATACTTCTACTTATTGCTTAACGCTGAAACAACATTGCACATGACATCTGATAATCCATGATCAATGACATTTGTCCTGTAACTAACCTAATTGACATGCCATGAAAATATGGACCAGTGGAACAAAGGACATTAACTTACAATCCGTTGCTTTTAATCACCTATTGATTGGCCACTGGCTCAACTACTGGTGTTTAATCAGCTGATATCAGAGAGCAGATGTCAGTGGATGGATCAGCACTGATTCAGCAGGTGTAGACTTTTCCTTCAGAGTAGGTACCAACCACACACATGTTTACTGCACGAAGTCAAACAATCTCTGATCAGATCTCCTTATTTCTTAATGTTCACTGCAAAGGAGATAATAAATTATTCTTATACCATTTGACACCTCTGTCAGCCAATCACATGCCAGTATTGCAGAGAAATAATTCCCATATTCTTTGTTATCTAATTATCCACTCACGTTTGACATTTTGAGTGTCTCATGGTATAAGCCGGTTATTCACCATGGGATCAGGAATATGTGTTTATCACACCTCGGGCTAAAGCCCTCAGGTGATAAATCACATATTCCCTCTCCCGTGGTGAA
This sequence comes from Platynereis dumerilii, assembly GCA_026936325.1. Lineage (NCBI taxonomy): Eukaryota > Metazoa > Annelida > Polychaeta > Phyllodocida > Nereididae > Platynereis > Platynereis dumerilii. The sequence goes on along the minus strand of JAPTHN010000001.1, from coordinate 82,081,211 downwards.
TAACCTATCCATATGAAATCATGAGCTCCATTAAAATTGCAGAGCATGTTGCAGTTCAATCCAAATGAACAACTCTTCATTGATAGATAGCACACAGACTCAAAACATATCGCTTAGGGGCTGACCATTTAATATCCAGAAACACCCCCAGCAGAAATTTATTTCTTTTTTCATTATAGTCTTTTTGTAAATTTTTCAGAAATATGAGCTACATCTCAGATTGTTTCCACACACTGACATTGGCTCCACACATTGACTTTGTCTGAATGTGACAGTCTGACAACTAGCTAATGGATTTGTGGCCAAGAAAAGAGTGTCTGGGGGAATCTCTCTAAGTTTATGGATGCAAACCAAGATCTATGCGGGCCAGAGAATGAGACCCAAGATGTTTAAATGACTTTTCAGGTGGGCCATGGCATCATGACGAGCAAGTTCTACATTTGGGAGACATTAACTAAAGACTCCTGTTTCACTTTGCCAGTAAGGAAATGGCACAACTGACTCTCCAATTATTCACAAAAATGTATTTACAACATAAACAAATTTGCTGGTCCAGGGGTTTGAATTATCTTTTTTTAAAGAAAGAATTTATGTCACACTAATACAGGGTTAACCAAAAATTCATAAAATAATACAGTCTGAATAATTGCAACAAATTAACAATACTGGAATGGCCTTTCCCAAGAATCAATAATTTAAACTGTGACAACACCCTCATTGTCTGACATAATATGATTACCCATTTATTCAGTAGTGAAACTGACGAAAATTTAAGTGAATTGAAATTGAATCTGAAACTAAAAAAAAAAAGTCTAGTCATTTGTAGCAGTAAGTTTTTGGTTGATTTTTAAAAACATACCTTACTCTTGACAATAATACTTGTCTCCTGCTGTTCCTGACACCTTGACCAAACAGTTTCATGAACATTTGGCATGTTGTAGCCCTGGTTTTGAGCTAGGCCCAGTCACATTAGAATAACATTGCTGTCAAGTGTCAACACAACTCAAAAAGCTATTTTCTTCTACTGCTTCCATTGCTGCTGTTGTGACGTCACCATTGTTTCAGTGATGTCATAGAGCCAACAATGTTGATGATGTCATAACAGAAGGCTAAAAATAGCTCTAAATGTGCTGAAGAGCAGCAGCAATTTAACATTGTAAGCGCCTGAATGATAAAGCTGGGGGATTCAGTGGCGTCAGTGTAGGTGGGGCTGGTGGGGCAATTGCCCCACCACTTTTGGGCCAAAGCATAGATATTTATACATGAAAAAAATGTAAGGTTTACCATGACATTTTCCTAAAAGATATTGACAAAATTAGCCCCACCACTTTAGAATGAAACTGACGCCCCTGGGGGGATTAGAGGACATAGGCTTAATTTAAATAAAAATCATGCATGGTCATGGTGTGCTCACACCAATAAATCAAAAAATTAAACCTCAGACTTAATCATGGATTGTTTTATTGGCTAAAAACTTACTGCCAAAATAAAATGTCTAGTTTTTTGGTTTTTTAAATGTCTTTGAAGAGCCAGAAATCGAATCAGACAGACTGACCGACACACAGAATCATTTTATTTTTTCAAACCTGAATTAACAAAAAAAATATATATCACAACCTGGTCCATGGAGACTTGCATTAAGGCAAAGCTGCTATTGTGCAGGCTTATTTTTGACAAAGAGCATAATTTAAGTAAACAGAGGAATAGCTTCAACATCACCTGATAGCCTCTATTTGTATTACATATCTGATTAAAAAAATACCGATTTTTTTAAACAATATGCAAAGACATCTTTTGAAGCAAGATTAGGCATACATATTTCAGACATATGTCAAGGAATCAAATATTCCCAAATCCCTTGGAATAGACACAAATACCAATGTGTTGGATTACGAAGAATATTTAAAATAGAATTGTTGCAAAAGTGCATCACCAGCAATCCACTTATGAGGATATCCAATGGCAACACGAAGAGCAAATAGTGCTTCTGGAGATTCAGGCATCATTTAAAGGCTCGTGTCATACTGACTACGCATGATAACCTGTGACAGTCGACAAATTATCAGTGCCTACAACCAGAGCACCGCTAGCGGTGTAAACGCTCGTCTGTTTGCACGATATCTATGAAAGGGCTAGATATGAGACAGGTGGCACTGCTAGAATGTATAAGCACGACGTAGGTAATGAAGACTTCACGAGGTAGTAGTGTTTCACATGTGAGGAAGGTGTAGGGCGAATTAGAGGGCTTGGGTGATTATGTGTACTCCATTGGTCAAGAGATACATAAAATATTCTATAATGTCCAACGTTAGTGTCTGATGCAAGGAGAGTTACCTCAAGTATGGACTAGACTTGACTAAGGTTGTGCTGGTGTACCCCGGTGCAGCCACGGAAGCTGAACCTCCATCTTTTTTGGAGGGAGGTACACGTTTATTTTTGGTGGAGGAATATATAGAAAAAAATACAAGGTACCAAAGGGAATTTATTTAGTATAAATATGGTAACTGGACTTGTACCAGAAGGTGTACACATGAGGTGAAAAAAATACTCAATGAAGTGATTACACAATATACATAATAGGTTACAAGCATTTTCACAGGAGTTTTTGGAAAGATACAACATACACACATTAGACTACAAAGGTACAAAACGAAGTCACAGTGAGATATGCATATTTTGGGCAGGATGTTAGAAATACATACGCAGTTGGTTATAAATATATATGCAACACAATGAAGGAACTTCCCTGTCAGCATGCCTCGGCGGTGTGGCATCGGCCTGGCGTCGGTCCGGCTTTGGGCCGACGTTGGGGCGTCGAGGCACGCTGATAGGGACAATTGTTGAAGTGCATTCTTTCAATACGACATTATTCATATATAAACACTCGAGGATATCAGCATATTCACAGGAGTCTTGTCAGAGACGCAGTTGTAACACTATTTAACTCACATATTGGAATACAAAGATATAAAACCAAGGTACAACATGATATGTACATCAGCAGGAGCTGACATATGCAGTAGGCTACAAAGATACACAACCAAGACGTACAATGAAGGAACTTGTATATACATTCTTTCAATACGTCATTATTCATATATAAACAGTCAGGTAACAAATATATGTAACTACATGATATGCATTTCTTAGCAGGCTTGAGGATATCAGCATATTCACAGGAGTCTTGTCAGAGATGCAGTTGTTACACTATTTAACTCACATATTGGAATACAAAGATATAAAACCAAGGTACAACATGATATGTACATCAGCAGGTGCTGACATATGCAGTAGGCTACAAAGATGCACAACCAAGACGTACAATGAAGGAACTTGTATATGCATTCTTTCAATACGTCATTATATATATAAACAGTCAGGTAACAAATATATGTAACTACATGATATGCATTTCTTAGCAGTCTTGAGGATATCAGCATATTCACAGGAGTCTTGTCAGAGATGCAGTTGTTACACTATTTAACTTACATATTGGAATACAAAGATATAAAACCATCGTACAACATGATATGTATATCAGCAGGAGTTGATATATGTAGTAGGCTACAAAGAAACTATGGAAATGCGTTACTTAGCGGAACGTTATGAATGAGCATATTCATAAGAGTTAAGGCAGTGATTACTTTATAGCACTTTTTCACTTTTTCAAGATGAACCACACAGGTTTGTGGTCAGAGTAGAAACTTTCGAAGACGTCACAGTGAATGTCAGCAGGCTTCAAATTTGTGTATATATGGTCCAGTAAGGATGAATAGTCTGTAGTGGGTGACTTGACAAATTGCTGGAAAGGATGTAGAGATGTCAGACTTTTCTCACCTTGTTTCAAGAGGTCAATGTTGAAGTCACCAAGCAAAATGAAGTGCCTGCCTTGAAGGGAGGTTATAATACGATGCACATAAGTGTCCAGTGTGATGCGTGAGACCTTTGGGGAAGAATACAGTGCAATAACAACAATGTCACGAAGTGGCAACTGAAATTGTACGGACTCAATCACAGCATTATTAGCACAAATTTGTCTTTTGTTTGTGATGTTAGCAATGCCAACATTAACTTTGGAATAGAGAGCTAGACCATAGTTCGAGCGAGTTTGGTTTGAAGATGGTGGTGCGTCATGTCGATGGAGATTGTATCCTTCAATAGCCAAGTCACTGGAGGCATCAGCAGAGTGAATTCTTGATTCTGCAAATATGTTAACAGCAGCACATGTCAGATTGGGATCGGACTTAATGGCATCAAGATGTGCATGCAATGATCTGACATTGTGAAACAAAACACAAAATTTTTCAGTCTTATAATCTTGTGGAAAGAGCATGGGCGATTTGTACATTCGGTTTTCGTGGAGCCGCTCCATTTCTGATTTTACATCTTCACTGACGCGAATGCGCTGTTCATTCAAATCAAGGATGAAAAGATTATCTAATGAAGTTACACGGCTCAGTGCAACATAATGTGAATGACAATCAGTACGGCCCTGGAAATCGACGACTGCAGACTGCATGGTATCACCTTGGCAGCGATGAGCTGTTTTAGCCGCAGCTGGCCTGATGGGGAATTGAGTGCGCAGAACTTGTGCATTCTTGTATCTGCCCACTGGAAACTGCCTTTTAACTTCAGGTAGAGGGGTCCAGTGTGGTTGAATATGTGGTCCATACAGATGTTTTGAAGAATGTCGTTGTTTGACACCAATGGTTACTGTATCAAAAGCAACCCAAAGGAAGGATTTCTTGGACAGAGATGATGCACTCACACCCTTCATAATACCAGAAGCTCCATTTGCTAAGCCATCTTCTACATCGTAATTTGTTGACAGTTCAACACGAGAACCAATGACAACCTGAAACATATGACAGCGAGTTAGTCACAGTAATAACAAACACAGAAAAGCATTAATTTTCATGCATACAAATGGTTAATAAGGCTTTAGTTTTGACAAAACATACACTGGTAGGTGTCAACTACGTGTTGATCATTGTGTTTGCATGTGAGGAATGGAGTAAACAATGGCATAAATTACAATTGTGAAAATTAATTGGCTTTTATAATCTTTTTGGTGGAATATTTCGATTGCTAATAGCCAGAGGTGCCAGTAAACAGTATTTACGCAGCATTTGCACCCTTTTGGCCTTCATCCGTCGGATAATTGAATATTTAATATAAATATGAATGGAACACATTGCTATTACCTGAATTTTTTTCAGGAGGCCCATTGTCTTCGAACTTGCTGTTGGAACTGACAGCAGGATCCTTTCTTGAATATCATCTGGCACATCGCCAATCACATTGTCAACAGCTTCTATTGTGACTTGGTCGGATCTGTTGGCAGTAGCGAATACGAGGTCGTTGTGAGAGTCCACATGCATATTCTTCAAGAAAATATGCGGCACAAGTTTGGGGTATTTTGGTGACAAGTATCCAGGTGATATAGTGCGCGACTTTAAAGTTGCAACGTCTGAGGTTGTGTGCTCACCAGTCCGCAAGCGATTAAGGAGATGGGCGAAGGCAACATCTTCTTTTTGTCTCATAACTTCTGTCAATGTGAAAACTTGAAAGAGATCCTTCCATATATTTCTTGCTAATGGTCCATAGCCTTTTTTCAGGTCATTAAACACCCATCCATCAAACACTGGCTTCAACTGGAACAAGTCCCCCACTGCGATGACGCACAAACCACCGAAGTCTTGTGTGCTACCAGTGATTTCTTGTAGTCGCAGATTGACGAAGTTCAGCATTTCATTGCCCACCATAGATATTTCATCTATTATAAGGATTTGGACATTTTTGTAGCGACAACGCAAAGTATTCAGCTTTTCAGCAGTGAGTTTTCTGTATTCAAATCCTTGGGAAGCAGGTATATTGAATAGATGGTGCAAAGTGTTACCATTAATCAAAAATGCTGCTTTGCCTGTAGGTGCTGCAAGGAGAACGGTCAGTTCGTCAGGATTGGCTCCAGCTTCGTTGTTCAGACGTCTTAGTAGCATCTGGTATACAGCCTTAACCACGGCTGTTTTTCCGACACCAGCGCCCCCTGTTAAGAATACATAGAATGACCTTTTTGATTCTATTTCGTGTTTCACATAATAGTAAAACTGTCTCTGTTTGTCATTTAAAGATTTCACCAGGGATTGATAATCTCTATTGCTCATCATATTTGGACGCACACTGTTTTCAAGAAGAAGGTTACTTCCAGTGGCACCCAAAGACTCAGCAAGTTCAACAGCTTCCACTACATTTTGTGGTTCATCACAACAGAATTTTTTCTCAGCATCAATTTTCAGTTGTTCACAGTCTTTCTCTTGATGTTGAGCTACAGGGTCCAGCTTGTCCCATTCTTCTGCAAGGGCTTCTTCATTTGCATTTTCCAGAGCTTCAATAGCAGAATCAAGTTCGTAACAGGTATGACTGTATTCCTTCATTTTAAGGACAATTTCATCATTGTTGGCCACCTCTTCTTTGAAACGACTTTCATAGGAAGATGAGTCTCCAATAATCTGACCTTCATCTCGCCAAGGGGAAAACAACATCAAGCACTCTCTGTAATAGTCCTCAGGATCCTTCTCCAAATTGTACCTCACATATCGCACACATACTCGTTTCTTCCTTCTTCTCAAGATGTAGCCGTTTCCTAGTGGGAATTCACTGAAGTCACCTTCTTCAACATTTGCAGGGGATGTGTCATGATCTGGAGCACAATCTTGAGTGTCACAATCATTCAAAGTTTCAACAGCATCATCTTCATGTGGCAGCTTGGCGTTTTTCTTCATCCTCTTGTAATGAGCAACGTAGTCGGCCAAACAAATGGAAGATAGCTGTGAAGGTCTTGCAGCATAATGATCAACTATTCCATCCATTACAACTTCCGAGCAGTCATCTGGGAGTGAATTGATGATGTGTGGACTCTTCAACATCACTGAGCGCTGTTCAGGATTGCTAGTATTGATGAAGATGACATCTGAAGTGGCTTTGTAAAGGGGAAGTTGCAATAGATGGAATATGGCCTCCTGTGCAGAAATTTCCACATTATTCAGGAACTTATTGCCGATATGCTTCACTTGATCTCTGATACTACTGTTGCCCTCTCTTGCCTCCTTTGTCGCATGGTGCAGAAGATTGCTCATTCCTCTCTGAGACTTTGCAATGTAACTGATTATATACATGGCACATGCATAAGGATCCAATATATATTGCAGATCCATATTTGCCCGCCAGCATTTAAGAAGCAAAGGGTTGTAGCTGTTGATACGTATTTCAGAGAGAGACCTCTGTAAAAACACCTTTGGCGACTTAATTGATGACCTAATGGCAAGGATGTAGTCTTCCTTGGTGAGGGAAATGTTTTCCAAGAAGGTTTGGAAGCTTATGTCAAGAGAAGTATCCAACATTTTTATACTTTCCAGATAGTCATGCACTTTGTCCCAGTTCCTCCGGTGTTTCTCGTTTTCCTGCTCCAATGGCTCCAATACCATTGTTTGATCCAATGGTGGGATGGGAAAACCAAATCGACAAACTTTCCTTTCTTTTTTAGCGCAGGTTCTTGAATGTCTGTGTGTCTGCAAGTTGACTAAGGACTTCAAGTCAGGATCACTTCTGCAAGTCATATTCTGGTCAATGAATTGAATCACTTCAACTTCCTCACTTTTTTGATATTCAGGGGCATCCTTAATCCAGATGAGCATGTGAATATGAGGAGAGCCACGCATCTGAAATTCTACCTTGTAGAAATAATCAACCACTATTCCGATTGGGTGAGCAGGGTTCTTCAGGACTGTTGAGATGAACGTCTGCACTTGATAATGGAAGTGCCTGCTGCAAGATACAGGGTCTTTCTTGATAAGTTGTTGCTTTTTTAACCAAGAAAACGCCTCCACTTCCTCGAGAGTATATTTTTTCTTGTCAACAGTTTCTCCTAGTATTTGCAACAAATGTGCCCATCTTGTGTCTGCCGAAGAGAAGGAAGCAAAAAAAGTGGGGACACCGAGGTTGCGTATCAAGGCAAACAAGTCCTTTTTTACACCTTCCCAGTAAGGTGGAGAGCCACGCAAGTCTCTGAAGATCCTGTAGCCCATGTCGTGATGAAGGATCCTTTGTAGGTTCTCAGATGATTTAAGGAAACCAGCAGTCAGATTCTGATCCTTATTGTACGTCTGGCGTAAGCAAATGCTGGCCTTGTCCAGTATATGTTGCATTTGCACCTTTTTTAACTTAAAAAATATGTTCGATATATGGCCAGCCACTCTCCTGTCACTCCGACGTAATTCAGACTTACATATGTCAGTGTAATAAATTTTGACTCCATAATCACTTAGCTTCTGCAGCCTATTCCCACAATAGATGGATGGGAATGCTAGTGATTCCGCATTCTTATCGAAGAATATGTTAAGGGGTATATTGCCCTCTCCTGGAGCAACAGCAAGGATCTCTCTGCTGTCTTGCTCAATGTTCTGAGGCTGCAGCAGAGTGTTGAAAGTTCCTGAATTCTGGTCTAGGTCCACATCCCAGTCACTTTCAGGATTTTCTTCCTGTGCTGCGTCTTTGTCAGATGGCTGTTGTTCAATTGTACTTTCAGGCAATAAAGGCGTCCAAGACTCATCAACGGTAATGCCTTCTTCCTGATACAAAGGGCTGTTGGCTACAAGCCATTTAAGAGCATCCATGACTTTTTGAGGTCTCACATACTGGTAGTCATAGTAATGTTTGTAAGACAACTTGCGTTTTAACTTCAGAGGGATGCAACTTCCTTGATGTGGTAATGCAGTTATCGTCCTTTGTATGTTGGTCGGCACATTGACAACATTTCCCAGCATACTGACTTGTCCACCTCGTGGTAATTCTTTAAGTTGCATAAAGGGTATTCTTGGTGCTACCAGGCGTTCCTCTAGCTCTGTCAGCTGCAGTTCAGGTGGCTTTACAGGGAACAGCACCTCATTGGCCTTAGACATCGGAGGGATCTTGTTTTTCATGACATAGCTCTTGCATGTCGAACAGATGTATTCCTTCCCATCAGAGCTTGTAACACCAGTAAAACATTTCTGTGCAACTTCGTGTGTGGCACTTGGAATGGGATGCACATTGGCTCGATACCACAACTGGTCACAACTTGTGCATATGAAACTGGGCCCTTGCTGAACTTTCTTGTGAAAATTTTCAATAATTTTCAGTTTTGCCATATCAATTTTAGATTCCTTTTCTTTCTTCTTGAATTCCTCTGACTGGCGCTTTTCTTGTTTCTGTGTCCGTTCCTTCTCCTTGAATTCTTCGGATGTGCGCTTTTCTTGTTTCCTTGTCCGGTCCTTCTTCTTGAATTCTTCAGATGTTCGCTTTTCTTGCGTCTGTATTCGTTCCTTCACCTTGAAAGCTTCAGATTTGCGCTTATCTTGCATTTTCTTGCGCTCACTGTCCTTGACATGAGAAGATTTACGCCTTTCCCTTTTTCTCAGGCATTCATACTCTCTGTACGCACACGAATCCTTTTTATGCATAGCCTGGTGTACATTTTCTTTTGATTGTAGTGTATGAGTGCCAGATTTTAGAGACATGCTCCGCTGAAAGTTCAATTCCTTCAAAATACTTCCTGAAAAGCCTGATGTTTCAGGATGAGTGACACTGAGTACAACTTCAAAATGATTCAGGTTCCGGTGGTTGATAAACGCTGATGATGTGGATGGTCCTGTATCGGGTTGGAAGAACGAGCTTGAATATTGTATCCATTTCCATGGTCCTTGACCGATCTTCGTAAACAAAAATATATTGGTGTTCAGCATGTGTGCAGCTGCAAAAATTTCTACTTGAGTAGCCCAGGTACCAGCCTGAAGCATTTTAGATCTGTTCATATACTGATCAATGGTTGTAGGTGTTGTCATTACTGCTTGAAGAGCATCTCCAATTTGAGAGAAATGATGGACAAGCATTTGTCTAATTTGGAGATGGTGGTCTTCTTTCCCAGTGACAATGTAAGACAAGCAGCGGAAGAAACAGTTTCCATCTCCAGCAATAGGCCGGATGTGCAAGGGACTTGAATTTATAAGAGGCATGGCAGTATCATCATCCGTTCTATATGCAGGTCTGAAGAATGGCAGGTCAAGACTGCGACAAAGACTCAGCTGATCTTCTTGACAAATAGGCACAAATTTTTGTGAAGCCAAGGTGATTTGTCTTTCAGTGATGACAACAGGCACATCATTATGTAGAGGCACAGCATTCTTACATTTATGGAATGAGAATTTCTGGAATGTGCTGAAAATGACCTGACACTCCGAACAGTACATGCATTTGTGTTTCAGCAAGCACACCTTGCTTTGAAAAGTCCTTTTGCAACTGTGACATTTCAAGTCCCCTTGCAACTTCACACACACATGGGCAGTAAGACGTTTTTTTGAGGAAAATATCTTGGAGCAGATGTTGCAAATTAGGCAAACATGTTGTAGGAGCCCGTCTTTGGTTCTGTATTCGTTGGAGCATTTTTCACAAGTGTAAATGTTGCCGTTATACATATGTGCACCTTTGTTTCCCAGGAGGTAATGCTTTGCCATTCTGAAAAGAATAGTAGAAGACGACATTAACAAACGGGTTACAGGCAAGATTATACAATAAAAGATATCTATGGTCTTGATACCATTTCTGTATATGGAGGACACAGGACATATCAGTGAAGTAACACACTGATGATTGATGGGATAGAAATGACCATGCAGAAACTGATGCAATTCTCTGGACATATAGTTGGGGGCAAGCAGTAGGCTAATTTGTCAATTAAAAAAAGAGATGAAAACCCAAAGGTTGGGACGGGCAAATATATTTCATAAAATGAAATAGTCAACCACACACATTTTGAATTTTCAAGAACTGCTTAAACATATCTTAATATCTAAAGTAACATACAGTAATATTTTAAGTGGCCATATCCCGTTTAAGAAAAATAAAAACGAAATCCCCAACCGAGGGAACCTGTCAGCAAACGCAGAATTCAAAGAACTTTCTAGGATAACACTGTAGAATGCATAAACATTTGTAACTGTAAAGAACAACTTCAATAAAGCTTAACATCTACCGAACCAACTGCAATAAACATACAATGATATTAATCAGATTTTTAATTGACCAAATAAGACTTGTAGTGTACTTTTTTGAAATGCAGATTATTAATGTGATGCATGTTTTTGTATTTTATGGGATAAACAATTTTGTGTACATTGGCAATAATTAACGAATTAAAAAAAGTGTATAACTCACCTACCGGAACATATCAGCTGAAAAAACAGTGCAGCGTCACATAAAGCTGAACAATGGAAGTTTATAATTAAGGTCACAGTGTTCAGTTCAAGAATGGCGGCCATGTTGTGGCGGTCATTTTGATTTCATAACTCTAAGTGGAAAACTAAGGTCACAGTGGGCAGTTGAAGAATGGCAGACATTTTGTGGCAGCCATTTTGGCAGCCATCTTGGATTTCTCGACATGTCTCCCATCCATACCCATAGTACCATACCTGTAACAAATTTCATAACTCTAAGTGGCAAACTAAGATCACAGTGGGCAGTTGAAGAATGGCGGCCATTTTGTGGCGGCCATTTTGGCAGCCATCTTGGATGTCTCGACATATCCCCGATCCATACCCATAGTACCATACCTGTTACAAATTTCATAACTCTTAAGCGGAAAAATAAGGTCACAGTGATCAGTTGAAGAATGGCGGCCATTTTGTGGCGGCCATTTTGGCAGCCATCTTGGATTTCTCAACATATCCCCGATCCATACCCATAGTACCATACCTGTAACAAATTTCATAACTCTTAAGAGGAAAACTAACGTCATAGTGGGCAGTTGAAGAATGGCGGTCATTTTGTGGCGGCCATTTTGGCAGCCGTCTTGGATTTCTCGACATATCCCCAATCCATACCCATAGTACCATACCTGTACCAAATTTCATAACTCTAAGTGGAAAACTAAGTTCACAGTGGGCAGTTGAAGAATGGCGGCCATTTTGTGGCGGCCATTTGGCAGCCATCTTGGATGTCTCGACATATCCCCGATCCATACCCATAGTACCATACCTGTACCAAATTTCATAACTCTAAGTGAAAAACTAAGGTCACAGTGGGCAGTTGAAGAATGGCGGCCATTTTGTGGCGGCCATTTTGGCAGCCATCTTGGATGTCTCGACATATCCCCGATCCATACCCATAGTACCATACCTGTACCAAATATCATAACTCTAAGTGGCAAACTAAGGTCACAGTGGGCAGTTGAAGAATGGCGGCCATTTTGTGGCGGCCATTTTGTGGCGGCCATTTTGGCAGCCATCTTGGATGTCTCGACATATCCCCAATTCATACCCATAGTACTATACCTGTACCAAATTTCATAACTCTAAGTGGGAAACTAAGGTCACAGTGGGCAGTTGAAGAATGGCGGCCATTTTGTGGCGGCCATTTTGGCAGCCATCTTGGATGTCTCGACATATCCCCGATCCATACCCATAGTACCATACCTCTACCAAATTTCATAACTCTAAGTGAAAAACTAAGGTCACAGTGGGCAGTTGAAGAATGGCGGTCATTTTGTGGTGGCCATTTTGGCAGCCATCTTGGATGTCTCGACATATCCCCGATCCATACCCATAGTACCATACCTGTACCAAATATCATAACTCTAAGTGGCAAACTAAGGTCACAGTGGGCAGTTGAAGAATGGCGGCCATTTTGTGGCGGCCATTTTGTGGCGGCCATTTTGTGGCGGCCATTTTGGCAGCCATCTTGGATGTCTCGACATATCCCCAATCCATACCCATAGTACCATACCTGTACCAAATTTCATAACTCTAAGTGGAAAACTAAGGTCACAGTGGGCAGTTGAAGAATGGCGGCCATTTTGTGGCGGCCATTTTGGCAGCCATCTTGGATTTCTCGACATGTCTCCCATCCATACCCATAGTACCATACCTGTAACAAATTTCATAACTCTAAGTGGGAAACTAAGGTCACAGTAGGCAGTTGAAGAATGGCGGCCATTTTGTGGCGGCCATTTTGGCAGCCATCTTGGATTTCTCGACATGTCTCCCATCCATACCCATAGTACCATACCTGGACCAAATTTCATAACTCTAAGTGCAAAACTAAGGTCACAAATGGACACTTACAAAAACCTTAACCGGGACAACGAGGACGCCGATCGAGTGACGACAATAGCTCTCCGTTTTCAAAGAAAACAGACGAGCTAAAAATGCACGAATGTTCCATGTGAGGTCATATCCATATTCTTGCCATGTTATTCTGTATGACTCGTAAGCACTTAGTGAGGTCATACCCTATACTTGCAACGTCATCAGGGTAAGTCACAGAAGGAGTCAAACAATTCATCACTGGGGTCATACGTTACCCAATGACAAATTGACAGTTCATTTAAATGGGATGGACAGGCTTGTTATGATGTCATTGATGTCTACAAACAGCATCATGTCATAATGTAATTACTCATAATTCCTCGACCGTAGGGTGTTCTGCAATAATATTGCCTGATGTTACGCCTCTGGACTCCGATGAGCATAACACAATCCCAGAGCGTTGATATATGTCATTGTTACACTATTATGTCTCACCCCAAAATATGCTACTTTGACAATGTACCAATCAATATCTCAGGTAAAGAAAACATATTTTTGCATCTGCAAATTACTCTTGAAATAATATTGCATGACATCTAACGATCCATGATCAATGCCATTTGTTCTGTAACTAGTCCAATTAGCATGCTATGAGAATACAGACCCGTGGCACAAAGGACATTAACTCACAATCCATTGCTCTTAATCACCTATTGGTTGGCCATTGATTTTCAGGTGGCTCAACCACTGGTGCTGCTCAACTCAACGACAAGGTAATGTCATTGAGGTGGGTGGATGTCACTAAAGTGAGCAATAATTGTTCCTGGTCCCCAAACTGCAAACAGATGTGCATGGTTTATTGGACTCTCAGGTCCTCGGACCCCTTCTGATGGAGATTCACTGTCAGGCCAAAGGGTTAGCTAACCCCTTTGTAATAGGTTGGTAGACACAGTAGGCCTATATCATTGCATGGTGCATCTGTCTAAGGCTAGTTCTACCTGTTCCAGAAAGAGTTGTCTGCACCACCATATGTCAGTCACCCAAAACCATTCACTTTCCTTTATTTTTTGACAAGTTGGTATCTTGACAAATCTTTTGACTAAATAAAATATTTTTGCTAGGTGTTAGCCAGACCAATCACATGTTACGGATCTCAGCAGAGACACAGCAGAAAGACCAACAATGTGTATGGCTTTTTGGGTAGACCATTAGCTCATCACAATGTGAGAGGTCTATGAGACATCACCAGAGACATCACCATACACCAGACACACACTCTACACCAGATCCATATTACGTCATCATTGTAGGTGGGCCATGACATCTCAGAACAACTCGTCTGTACATTTATGTTGTACTAGCTCATTACAAACTGAGAGTTCCAAATACCATTAATATAGGAAGATCAAGTCAACACCAGTCAACACTGCAGGTATGGATCCCAGCTCCGGTGTTGGGTCTTTCACTATGTTGCTCCATTCTTATGGACAAAAAATGTACCATTTATAAATAAATTTCCAAATTTGATGTGAGAATGGCAGTCTCAAAAGACAAACTGGTCTTATAACAATGGGTCTCATATTGCAGAGACCACTGTGCCATCTCACCACTCACCAGACCAAGGATTTAAAAACACAAAGTAGAAATTGTAGCCATAGTTCAAGAGTCTGGGCATAGATCACTTGTCTGCACATAAATCACATGCAGTAGATTTGTGAGAGGAATATCAGATGACTCCCAAATGTTTGAGTCATTGACTTAGTTATTTCTCAACAATTATCGTTATGCATCGGCATATCATATCGTTAATTGAATTCTAAACATATTTCTAGAAATCATTATCATTCCCAAGGTTTATCAAATTCTGTAATGATTAAAGTTAGATTACATCATTGAAAAAGCAAATAAAGTCGTTAGAATTAATCTAATTAGGCAATCAACATTGCGGTTCACAACAATACTCTCAGTGAATTGTTCAGAAAGGCAAAAGCATATTTGAGTGGCCTTCAGCTTGGCAAGTTCTGATTTCTAAAAATAGGTTTCTTATAAAAGATTGCCTGCAGGAAGATTCTTCAAAAGGTAATAAACTGAAGATGAACTTTTTCATCTAAAGCTCAATAACATGTTGCCCTGTTCTGATTTTGAATGAACCTTGGTGATGACAAGGAAAATTACTCGCAGAAATTTGACCTATTACATTTTTCATCATAAAAAGGTGAATATTGGGATTTACTTTTTCTTTATGAATAACCATCTTGGTAAAGGGTCAAATGTTTCTCCGAAGTCCCAGGTTTAATTCTTCGACTTCCCATCTTCTTCCAATAAGATTCCAAATCAAGCCACACTGGCATCACACGGCATGCTTTGAGTATCCGTGTATGCAATTGACTAAATCATAATGACACAAGAGTCATCACAATGTTAATTCAGTAAAATTATAATCTTACATCTCTTTAGCAACTTAATGACTGACACAAGACACAACCTACTTAACTGATGATAAATTATCCACCCAACAATTGTGTTCACCAATGCAACAAGTGCAAGATTATCAAGGCACAGAAGACAATATGTAATCTTCCAAAGAATCCAAACTCAGAAGTTATGTCGCCCCTCTTTGGGTGAATTTACAAACTATGAAGCCACTGAAAACCTTTAAAGACATCCTCAAAAATCACCAACACTAACTACCATAAAGTTCTAATTTTCAAGTATTGTTTATCGATATAATAACATTACTTACAAGTAGTTAATTCATCAACTTAATGTTCAGAGGGCAGAGGCTAAAACAAACATGGCCGCCTCCATTGAAAAGAACAACATGGCGATTAGTCTTAGTTTCTCAGCCTGTCAACTGCAGGATGGACATGACTAGTTTGGGAAGGACCAATAAATGATCCGACACTCTACTATGGCCAGTATAACATATAGAAAACAAGAAAAATGTCAAGGCCTAGATATACTGGAATTTGCCTTTGAGCCACACCTGATACCACAAGAATTAAAATGTCTCCAAAACCATCATTTTAATGAGCTTTATATTGTAAATATTAGACGATACCTTCAGGTACTGGGGAGGGTTTGTCGCAATGCACGCAATCTTCACTATGATGAACAAGAAGCTTGCAAGCCGACTCCATTGATAATAAATTCCATTACAACAAATGTCTGGGGCATTTTTTCAACATCTATTGAAGCAAGATTATGCATAAATATGTCTGACATATGTTGAGGAATCAGATGTTCCCAGGGAATAGACGCAAAGAGTAGGCCTAATGTACTGCAATTCCTCAGAGTCCCCACATAAAAATAGAATTGTCAAAGAAGAGCATCAATGGTTATCCTCTCATAAGATTATTTATTGGCATCAGAGCAAATGCTGCTTTACATAGCTTTCTCTGAGCTGTGGCCCTTAATGCTATCATCATCATCTGAAGAGAGACAGGTATTTGAGTTCCTATCCTAAATGGCAGCATGGCCAAGAGGCAGGCAGGTGTCATCTACATGCTCAACATGTCAATGAGCAATGAGTAATGTATAAAGGTTTAGGTTGTGTGTGGTCATTTTCGGGGTACGACTTTATGAGCTTTTACTTGGAAGACTGTATACATAGAAATTGCATAGAAATTATACCCAATTATCATAATGTGATTGCCCTGTTTAGAAAATAATTTTTGAGAAGTTCAGGTAGGGTGCAGCCAGTTCGGACACGCAGGATTACACACCTAAAACAAGATTTTGTTTTTCTAAAAGAAAAAAAAAAAGGTGACAATCCACCAATTCTGCACATTCCACATTTACTGCTACACTCTTATTCTGTAATGGAGACATTAAAAATTTTCAAAAAGGTTTAACTATCTGATCATAAAATTATTATTTTTTTTAACAATATGCAAAATCATCTTTTGAAGCAAGATTACGCACACATATTTCAGACATATGTCAAGGAATCAAATATTCCCACATCCCTGGGAATAGACACAAAAACCAAAGTGCCGGATTACGAAGAATATGTAAGATATAAAGTTCTGTAGAAGAAGTGCAGCAATCCACATATGAGAATATCTGATGGCATCATAAAGAGCAAATACTGCTTTCAGGGATTGATGCATCATTTACAAGCTTGTGTTATACTTAAAATATGATATCCTGGTAAGATGTTGATGTTAAGCCTCTAGAAAAGTAAATTATGATCCGAGAGTGAAATAATAGATTTCCAACATTCAGAATAATGCAAGACATTGAACCTGTTGATCATGTCATCGTGACACTGTGACACTATTATGCGTTACAACAAAATATGCTACTATCACAACTAAACAATACCCAGGTAAAGAAAACATCTTTGCTTCTGGGAATTACTCTTGAAATAATATTGCATGACATCTAATGATCCATGATCAATGACATTTGTCCTGTAACTAGTCCAATTAGCATGCTGAGAGAATATGGACAGTGGCACAAAGTACATTAACTCACAATCCATTAATCACCTATTGATTGGCCATTGATTTTCAGGTGGCTCAACTACTGTTGCTTGGTTAACTCTACCACAAGGCAAGTGTCCTGGCCCCGAAACCTTAGACAGATGCAGTTTTCTAGACATTTTGGTTCTCAGGCCCATTCTGATGGAAATTCCCTGTCAGGCCACAGTAATATTATAACTTGTACCCTTTGTAATAGGTCAGCAGATACTGTATCATTGCAAGGTGCAGCGGTCTAGGGCTAGTTCTACCTGTTCCAGAAAGAGTTGTCTGCACCGCCAGAGAGATCAACAATGTCTATGACTTTTGGGGTAGACAATTAGCCCATCACAATGTGAGAGCTGAGAGGTCTCTGTGACATCACTAATTCACTATACACCAGACACATACTCCTTCACCAGATTCATACTACATCAGCAGACTTACATCTCCAGATTGGCCACGACATCTCCAGAACAACTTGTTGTGTATTTCCATGGTACTAACTCATCACAACCTGAGACATCGAAATACCATCAATACAGCCAGATGATCCAGTCAACACTGCGGATTCGGAGTCCAGCTCCGATGTTCGGTCTTTCGCTATGTCGGTCCATTTTTATAAAAATATTTTAATTTGGACTTCCTACTTATAGTATAGGAGAAAAGCAGCTCAAAAAGACCAACTGGTCTTATAACATTGGGTCTCACATTGCAGGGACCATTGTACCAGATCATCAGACCTTTGGCTTAAAACACAAAGTTGAAATTGGAGCCATAGTTCAGGAATCTAGGCATAGATCACTTGTCTGCACATAAATCACCTGCAGAGGATTTTTGAGAGCAAAGTCTGATGATTTCCAAATATTCAGGTCATTAACTTTGTTATTTCTCGACAACGATTATCATAATGCATCAGCACATCATTTTGTAAACTGAATTTTAAACAGAATTCCCAAATTCATAATCGTTCCCAAGGTCTATCAAATATTATACAAATACGGCATGATATGAGTGCAATATGAAAATTTATTTGCACGAGGAAATTCATATTGAACGAGGGCGCAGCCCGAGTTCAATATGAATTTAGGAGTGCAAATAAATTTTCATATTGCACGATAATAAGTGCCGTATTTGTTTTATTACATGACCACTATGCTTCCAATATCATGTTTCATTCCGAAAAAAAAAAAATTTTCCGAATTTTTTTTTTTTTTTTTTTTCAGTCAAAAAACAAAAATGAAAAAAAAAAAATTTTTTGGAAATTTTTTTTTTAATAAAAACTCATATTGCACTCTTACCATGCAATATGAAAAAATCTGAAAAAAAAAAAAATTGTAAAAAAAATTTTTTTTGGAAAAATCTCATATTGCACTCGAGCCATGCAATATGAGTTTTTATGATGTCGTCATGTGACTGATTTAGGCCAATCAGCATCGCTCTAGCATAGTGGTCATGTAATAAAATCACATGTTGCTTTATTCCATTAGCAGTTTATTGGCTGCTACATTACACCATGTGAACATTGGTATATTAATAATTATGGTCTTTGTCAACTCTTTCTCCTCTTTAGCAACTTAATTACTGACACAAGACACAACCTACTTTTAAAACTGACAATAAACTATCCTCCAAACGACGGTGTTCACCAGTGCAACAAGTGCACGATTATTTAGGCACACAAGACATTAAATTAAATATGTAATTTGCCAAAGTCAGAAAAGAACGGCAAGCACTTGGCAATCTCGGCTGTCAACATTGTTGAAATTGTAGTGGCGCTTTTGTCATGTTACCCCTCTCTGGGTGGAATCACAAACTACGAAGCCTATGAAAACTTTGAAATAAATCTCCAAATACTACCATAAAGTTTCAATTTTCTAATATCATTCATTGAAATAATAATGTTACTTCCCAGTTAAATGTAAGAAGCAGTTTTTCACTAACTTTATGTTCAGAGGCTAAAACAAAGATGGGAGCCTCGGTCAAAAAAGACAAGATTGCGATTAGTCCACTTTTCCCAGGCTGTCAACTGCAGGATGTACAATCTGCAGATATTAGACAATATCTTCAGGTACTCAACTTCCCATGCAAACAAATTTTTGACTGAGGGATTGCTGCAATGCACACAATCTTAGAATATGATTATACAAAGAAGCTTGCAAGCTGACTCCATTAATAATAAATTCCATTACAACAAATGTCTTGGATATTTTTTCAACATCTATTGAAGCAAGATTACGCATAAATATGTCTGACATATGTTGAGGAATCAGACGTTCCCAGGGAATAGACGCAAAGAGTAATGCACCGCGATTACTCAGAATCCTCATATAAAAATAGAACTGTCAAAGAAGAGCATCAATGGTAATCCTCTCATAAGATTATTTATTGGCATCAGAGCGAATGCTGCTTTTAATAGCTTCCTTTGAGCTCCAGCCTTTAATACTATCATCATCATCTGAAGAGAGACAGGTATTTGAGCTCCTATCCTTAATACTCAATAGTAGCATTAGCATTACCGAGGGGCAGACAGGTAATTTACATGCACAACATGTTGTTATGTCAATGAGGATTGTATAATGTATACAGTATAGAGGTTTTGCTTATGTGCCAATGTGTAGGGTCATTTTCTGGGTGTAATGATTCATTTAGAAGACATAATGCATATAAATTTCACCATTATCGCTTTAATTTGCCTTGCTCAGAAAATAATTGTCAGAAGATCAGGTAAGATCCAGTGACTTAAGACATGCATGCAGGATAACATCTAAACCAAGAATATTTTTGCAAAGAAAAGAAGGCGATGATCCACTTAGCCCCCACCCCCTTCATTATTTTGCTCATGGCCTGTACTGGTGACATCATTTCCACAAGACCTGTTTTATACCAAACGTCTATATCGACTGAGGTATCACAAAGAATAAACTGCAATTGAGCAGCCGGGACAATTGTGAAGTGATGAGGCAGGCTCGCAAGGATGAAAAAGATGTGCTCATCAAATCTAGGACAAAAACTAATCATCAAATATGTCTTTGGTTTATTTTCAATCCGTGCATTTTATAAGATGAAAACATATAACGTGCCTCAACAATTTGGAATATAAGGTTTTCCGCCCACTTCTATGTTACATTACTCCGTTTTCCTTATCATACAAAAATCAGCTTTGCAACTCTTTGCAGTGAAACAAAACAGACCAGCTTCTGTGTGACAGAATGTGATGACGCGATGTGATGACACCCACTACCTGGCAAGTCCAATACCTGCAGCTTCATTCAAAGACTTCCATTTACAAGCACTGATATCTCAGTCTGAGCTCAGTGGTAGTGTGCTAACATGAGTAACGTCTGGGATCAAGGTTCTATTTGCTGGTATGCATATAACAATAACTTACATTTATATTTATTATCTTTTATCATTATGCTTTTAGTCCATTGTCGTTATGCATGTACCTTTTACCATGTTCTGACTGTGATATATATTTATGTTTTTTCCCCATCTATGGGGGCTCAATAAAGAAATACAAAAAAAAAATACATGTAGCCCATAGTAGATAGATGTTTCATCTTGTGCCAAGAGCACACCTCACCTCAATACCATGGTCCCCGCCTGTCCTGTTATGCCAAATCAGTGCAAAAATAAAAGCCTTGAAGCCCTATCACCCACACTCAATCTGCCCTCATCTTGTGTCAAGAGTGCTATAAGTCTTCACCTCGTTACCATGGTCCTTACCTGTCCTATTAAGCCTAGTCAGTGCATAAATGGTGTTAAATACAGGACATAAAGCCCAATCTCCCCATCCTCACAAGCATCAAGTGGGTTAAAGTGCACCTGAAAGTCAATGGCCAATCAATAGGTGATTAGCTGCAATGGATTGTGCGCTAATGTCCTTTGTGCTGCTGATTCAGATTCTCATGGCATACTAATTGGATTAGTGAGAAGGCAGAGATCAGGGATCATTGATCACCATTTATCACATGCAACATTATCGTCACACACTGTCACGGTGTGTCACAAGTGAATAAGTTCTTCCACCTGTGTGGTAAGCACTACATGAGGTGTAGAATTCTGGTTTTCAAGCGCAGTCAGCAATATTCTAAGGTGATATCCAGAAAAAGGGAGATATTATGCCTCATTGGCCACATAGCCCCACCCAGCCATTATACCACACTGTGTCTCCACCACATGGCGGGCCACCACATGGAGTTTGTGGCCACCTAGTGTAACCACCAACCACCACATAGAAGAATTATAACCACAGAACACAAAATGCCAATTGATATCATGATCAACATAGTCGAGTTCAGAGATTGTGCAATATTCGCCATTGTCATTGGCTCATCCCGAACACCATCAGAAAATGTCGTTTTTATGCTTTTATCATAAAATGCACCTATAACACAACAGAGTGCGATCCTTCTGGTGTACATTTTTCTGTTGTGTTAAATTAAAATTATGGCAAAATTAAGAGGTTGCATCTCACAGGAAGTTTTCTCACATGCGGACTTACTTTACAAGGACTATAAGGTCCACTTTTTTGACATATTACCAGAAAGCAAATAATTCAAGGTTCACCTTGACAAGTTTATGAATATTGGATGGCAGTTTCATCGTTCTAATCATCATTTGCCTCATTGCTGTGTTCTCCGCATGCCCTCTCTAATTATGCACTGAATGCATAAATACAGGACGTAAAATCCCAATCATCCATTCATGCACACAATTCCAACTGCAATGGTATGTGGAGAATAACTACACTACAATGAGCATCTCATCTCAAATCAGTGTGCAAGTGACTCCCCAGTGTAACAGCATCGTGTGACTATTGACAATACAATCTCACACGATTGAATAATTCATTTAACATGTCTGTCACACCGCTTATGAATAATTGACATTGTGTGACACTAGCAGGGTGTGGTAAACAAATCACTGCATTGTTTTGGATTTCAGGATAACAACAGTGAGCGAGCAGAGATTGCTGAACATTTATAAACCACTTGCACAGGTATGGATGATAGAGCTTTACATCTTGTACTTTTGCACCGACTAGGCTTAAAAGGACAAGCAGGGACCATGGTAATGAGGTGAACTCAGGTGAAGACTTATGTAACAGCATTCTAGACACAAAATTAGAGTGGAATGCATGTAAGTGATAGGGCTTACCGGCCTGTATTTTTGTACTGACCAGTCTTCACAGGACAGGCAAGGACCATGGTAATGAGGTGAAGACTTAGAGCACTCTGACACATCATGAGGTTTGGTTGAGTGTGGGTTATAGGACTTTACATCTTTATACCATTCGACACCTCTGTCAGCCAATCATGAGCCAGTATTTCACTGCAATAAAACCCATATTCTTTGTTGTCCAATTATCCTCCCATGGGAGAATAATAAGTGAAGCTGTGAAAACCCACAGCAACGAATGACAAGTTTCAGTTTTGTCTTATGGTATAAGCCAGTTATTCACCGCGGGATCGGCAATATGTGTTTATCACAGCTCGGGCTAACGCCCTCGCTGGATAAATCACATATTGCCTCTCCCTAGGTGAATAACCTATACTTATTTTTTGCACATAATAGGACATGCTAGGACCATGGTACGTGGACTTGGCACAAGATGAGGGTGGGGTGAGTGTACATCTTGTATTCTTGCACTAACTAGGCTTAACATGACAGGTAAAGACCAAGCACAGGATGAAACATCTATCAATCAGAACATGGGTTTTTTTAAATGGGTTGTCAGGCTAAGAATCAAACTCATATCAAGAGGTTAGATGCCAAGCATTTTACCACTGACCTAGAGTCCTAGACCATCCTTTCTTCAATGAGAGGACTTTCATTGTTATGAAGTGGTCTCTTATTGGGGCATTTTCTGTCTTGAGATATGTGTCCTGTCTAAAATGGTATTTATAAACACAGAAAGATAATCTCACATCATGAAGTTTAAAGTATTACATATCCAGGGATCCCCTTAAGTTGAACAGGTTAAATCTAAATATATGTAGACTACCCAACAACTTCAAACAATGAAGTTGTTTTAGCTGTACATCTTCATCATTTGTTATCTGCACCATGCTGTCAATAACACGTGGATGTGTACTTTTCATATTACGTCAATCACTATGTGTTCAGTTGTACTATCACACAGTATGTACATACACATTGTGTGGACATCAAAAGTACATAAGGCTTGCTTTTATCTGTGTCATGTATCAAATTGAGTTGCTGCACATTTGTGAGAAAAAATAAAGTGAATGTAAAATTACATTTTGTAAAATACTTTTTGTTCAATTTTATCAGCAGTGGTAATAATAATATGAGCACTCCGGCTACCTGGATAGTATAGCCCTAAGTTAATTCATCAAATATTTTAACAACTTACCTTGTTGAATTTAGTGATGCAGGTGTCTTCCAAGGTATCCTATGAGTCCAAATAGTAAATCCAGTCACCAGGTAGTAAAATAGTCCAATGCAATAAGTAAAATCCAAACAGTAAATCCAGTCAGTGATAAATCCTGAGCAAACCTGTTATAAATCCATGAATTAAATCCTAAATACAACACCCTCAATATGCCATACCTGCAGATGCTAAGACAGTGATGCTAGGACGCTGCAAGGAGCGTCACTGAATGTCATCAAGCCAGGTGTCCCAGCGAGGCAACGTGTTGAAGCTAGCTGCTGTGGCCAGCCCTGTTCACAATTCTCCAACCTGCTGAAAGCCTGCTACAAGCCTGCTACTAAAGCTCACACTGCTGTTCTGCTGCTCCCAGTGCTGAGCTGGCTGCTCGCGGTGTTGTTGCTCGGCAATGTTCTTAATGCTCTCATCGCTCTGCCAGCGCGTAATGATCACGAGCATTCGTGACACCCTACTCGTGACGACGGGTTTTTTCTCTGGCACTTTTTAAACACCCCGGGAACAATAACTCAGCCCACGAAAGCGGCAATGGTTAAAGTGATCGTTAAAACACCAGCATCAGGTGTAAAGTGCTGCTATTTCAGAATCAACTATTTGAGATATCATGACATTATCCACAAACAGAATGTGTGACTAGAGCTTTGGAGTCGGGTACCAAGCGAACCGACTCCAAACTCCTGAAAAACGAATTCAACTTGACTCAAGACTACTCCGCTTCGAATTCCCGAATCCTCTTATCGGCATTATTTTTAATATTGTAGTGTTATTTTTAATATTTTAGCGTTACAATCAAATTTGATCTGTCGACACTCATCAGCTCATCTCCTCTTGTCTCATCTCATCTCACCTCATCTCATCTTTATGAACTGTCACTAGTTTCAGTTTCACTGCGACTCCACATGAAGAAAACCTTGGCATCCACAAATTTCTTTGATACCTTACTCATTCACTTACAAGTCCTCATAACATTCCTAGTATGGATATGACTCAGTTGGAGGGATAAGAGTCATCAAATACATGACATCACAAAGATCATTTAGGTAACCACTCCCCTTTCTCCAGCTGTAATGTTTAACAGCCAGGCAGCCAGGGGAATGACACATTTCGAAATCATGACAACATTTGTAACAAGGGTGCACTGAAGGGCAGTGAAAGCATACAGTAAGCTAATAATAATACAACATATCAAATTATGTAGGACTCAGGGTCTCAGCTGCATAGTAACATCTAATATTGTGAATAAACAACAGTTACTGAGGCTTTATAAGGTAACCATGCAAGTTGTTTTCAGCAACAGATGGATTTTAAAAGAAAATGCTGCAGAGCTGAAAACTGTATAAACAATACTGAAACCACCTGCAGCAACTGAAACGCTTCCTACAGAGACAGTCAAAGCAAAAAATCAGCTCTGCAGAAATAAAGACAGGTACAGCATAAGCCAAGCTACATTTACCAAA